>VWZS01009922.1:922823-1058986 GCA_013397075.1 Rhabdornis inornatus
AAAAAAAAAAAGAAACATGTAACACAGGCCTCCAGCTGAGACTTGAGGAATGAGCAGTGCAGAGTAATTAGCTCCTCTGTTTAACACGCAGGATTTCTGTAAACACACCTCAAAATGAAACATGGTCTCTCTGCACCAACACATTTCCTCCGATTTAGTTTATGGCACATCGTAAGCCCAGATGGTTTTTGGAAGTGCTGCTCCCTACCAGACATATATCATTTTTTATTTACATAGAAGTTGCCACCCCTACACACAGTGTTTGGCTCTATCACTTTTCATCTCGTAGGTTTTGAATGCCTTTTCCCAGTGTATCCTGATCACTTTGAATGCAAAGTCCTCAAGAGCCTTTGTCTTTGAGAGGCTGTTCACCTTATTCATGAAGGATGGTCCAAAGGAGCTCTACATGCGGATGCTGAGGGCAAGCTGCATCCCACCTAGACTGGGACTGTGTGCATCCACAGCCAGGCTGAGCGCTGTGTGTTGTCCTTGCAGGCTGTTGAGGGAAATGGATATTCCTGACAGTGAAATTCCCACACCGTCTCTTAGGTGTCTGCCTTGAGATGAGGTGACTTTTAAGGCAGTTGGGACACCTGGCCCATTGGCATGGACAGTTATCCAAATCCACATAGTAAGTGTTCAACTAAGGGTTGGTGCTATTCCCTTAATCTGAGGCTTTCGAAGTACCACTGATGACTTTGGTGGGATTCCGATGAGGATGTCCTAATTAGGAATTAGGGAGTTCTAATGAGCGATTAGGGAGCAATTAGGAAGTAGGGAAATGGACTGAACTGTTACATCTCAACACTTCTGCTCTTGTACTTACCCATGACTTAAAATTGCTATTCATCCCTTAAGAAGATTCTAGTATTAGCTTTTCCACAGGCTGAATATGCCTGAACTGTGAAACAGGGATGGGAAGGTGTAATACAAAATGTGGCACAGCTTCCAGGCATATTGACATCCTGCCTTCTGGAAATTAATCCAGGTCTGGAATCTGACCAATTATAAATATAATTTCTCAGGAATATTTCACAGTATCTTTAAGATCAGTGAGAAGTGGAAAGTCTATGGTAAGATATTAGCTTGGAGCTCTGGATATCTCCTGTATCAGATACAAAGCCCTTTTTTTCCCTACAACTTACTGAAATTAAGAAATAATGTCACTGTAATATAGTGTTGTCAGAGGATATTGGTTTCCTGCAGCTTCTTATCAGCAAAAGCATTTTTAGGAAAATGAAATGTCAAGGAAAATGCAGATATTTATTTTTCAAGCAAAACCCTATGATTTTCTGATAATATTCTGTTACCGTTATCCCAGAAAAACCTTGCTGGTGTGCCTCCAGTCATTTTGGCTCTTGTTTCCTAGAGGAAAACTGTGAGATACAATACTTGTTAAAACTTGGAGATGAAGAATAACAGGCAGTCCTGGTAATAATTACACGCTAACATTATACACTCTTAAAATTAGATAATGCTGTAAATCACAGTATAATTCAAGATACATGAAAAGGACTCAGCGATTTTCCAAGCTGCAGACTTGTGACATCATTTAAGCCATAGATTGTTTAGCAGCTTTTTCACTTTTACTGACAGAGAAGAATCCTTTTTTCACTAAAAACTTCAAAGATATAGAGATTTATTTTATATTTTTTTTGTTTCCAGGACAGTGAAGGATTAGTCTCAATAACCCATTCTTGTATGTTGTCCGGAGTACCTTTATATACAGAATTCCCCAAGGGTAGCTAAATCACATTTGAAAGCTGATGACATGTTTTTTTAATAAGCAGTCTAAATTGCCCCCTGTTCAAATTTAACCCAGTACTACTCCTTGCACTCATAACACCAAATAATTCCTCAAATCTCAAATGCTCCCGAGAATTGTCTGAAGCTTATTTTCATACCCCATGCCTTTATGTGGGAGCCAGTCTTGTGTTTTAGCAGTTGTTGTTTAACACAATCTTTCCTTGCATTTTAGTCCTTCACACAGCCCTCTGCTTTGCTGATATGCTTTCTGATAAAATGGTGCCCAAAAGCAATTACTTTGAGATAAATTCTCTGCAGCATCTAGATCCAAGTAAGGCCCACAGTCAGGGCTTGACTGAGGTCTGTGCTGACAGCTGCAGCCATCCATCCACAAGGAACACCTGAAAATGGTCTGGCATGTTGTGGTCTCTGCTTCCCATTAGGAAAGAAGTCATGGAGTGGACACCAAACAGCGGATCAGCCTTGCTATACAGCAGCCCTCCCTTCCTATGGGTGTACTTCAGCCATTTTCAGCTGAGAAGAGTAAAGCGGCTAAAAAGAGGCCAATGCTGTATTGATTTTCATTTGTCCTGACCCCTCATCTCATGGATAATCATTAGTCACAAGGACACTTGGCTGGTAGCAATCCTCTGTGAGCCGTGCCAGAGCACTGCCCCAAATGGTGCCCTTAGAGAAGCTCATGTCCTGTTTGCTCACAAGTGCTCTTTCCACTTGCTGGACCCTGTGTCCTGGATCACACTGCAGTGCTGTTCTGTGGTAGCCAAGAGGTAAAACGTGCAAGCACTTCTGCTTTCCCAAGCCTTGTATCTCCTTTTCTTTTTTTTTCTTTGGATGCTGTTCAGGCCGTGTCTGATCTTGCAAAGGTCTTTCATTCATTCATTTGGACTCCTGTGCTGGTCAGTGTTGTGGTCAGGCTCAGTTGCTTTTCACTCTGAACCACAGATTACTCTGGCTTACAGGGAGCACTGCAGTAGAAGCAGACCTTTGATCTCCCATGGTTCATATATCCTATCTCTAGCAGTCAAAGGAGAACATATCTGCTGCTTATGGGAAAGAGGAGCTGGCACTGATGATTTCCTACTTGTTTTGGTGCTCCAAGATAAACCAAACACACGCTGCGTGAGAACTGATTGGCACGTTCACTGATTTCACTGTAACAAATACCAGTGTCCATCTGCCAACTGTAGGTCCATATTTCCTATTCACACCTTGGGGTGTATTTTTAAAGTTACTACTGTATCACCTGCTTTGACCTACTCTTTTGCTGTCCTATCTGTCTGCAGTATTTTCCCAAAACCTACAGAGTGCCACTGTCTGTCACTCAAATTCTTCCCAAGACTGACTGATGTCATGTTATATATATGAAAGGATTCCATAATAGATTTGTCTGGGAAAGAGAATCATAGCTGCATGAGGAAAAAAAAAAAAGAAAGGCATTTTTTCTCGATTTTTTTCCCCCTCAAATTGAAATCTCAGTTAACACATTGGAAATAGAAATTGCCTAGGTTCCTAAACTGAAATATATTCCCAGTGATCCCTGGCCAGCTGCTTTTGTGGCAGGCTATTCATGGCCAAGAACTCTGGAAACCTTGGAAGCAGCTTTCTGATGAACATGATGCAATATGTGACAATTTCCTTACTGCCCACCCCTGTAAATCTGGGAGTCTGAGCAGGTCTCAGTGTTACATAGTGGCAAAATGGACAAAAAAATTACAGCTTTGTAATAAGAATGAAAGGGGAGAGAGTCGAAATCCACCTAAGCACAGCCTTTTCCATTTCTACAAAGGTTGGTAATAAATACTTAGTACAGAAGAGTCCACTGGACTCCATAGCCCTTACACACAGGGGATCACAAAACTGCAGACCACAAAACACTGTCCCATGTCCTGTCACTAAAGTCAGACCTGTAGCAAGCAAACAGAATCCAGAACATCTGTATTATACCATGCAAAGAGTGCAGGAGATGTTCAGGACATCAGCAGTGTTCTGCACTAGCAATAGCAGAGGATTTGGTGGGCAAATTGACAAGCTAAAGATGATTACAGCTACAGAAAAGAAAAACCAAAACAAAACCCAAAAAAACCCCAAAACAACCAAAACCACCAAACCAAAACCCACTGGTACTTCTTTCCTAATTCCTCCTATTCAGTGTAGTTCCGTTCTGAAAACGGAGGCAAGACATTCCACCTGAGAGATGTTTAGCACTAAGACCACCACATTCCTTTCAGTATCCTGTGACTAGGTAACCCAAATTACCCAGATAAAAGTTCAGAATATCTTCTTGAAAACTATTTATACAGCAAGAAGAAAACAGAAAATCCTTTCTACCCTGTGCAACTGATCAGTCAAAGCCCTGAAACATGGGATCAATACCAATAAAATTACAATGTAATGAACTGTTTAAAATTTCTGAAGATGCCGTTGGGTAAGAGACTTGGGTAGGGGATTCATCCCAGCTAAATTACAGGTGTCTACAGCTGGCTGTCTGGATTCCTTGTATAGTCATGGAGAGACAGAAGCACTTTCAGGGACCAATTCACCCGACCCATCTCAAGTGCCTATCTTAGGATAAATGAATTGAATTTTACAAGTGCCTATTTCTCCCTATTGACTACAGAGTGTAGAAAACTAGTTCACATATGGATGCCTGCATTGCAGACATCTATATTTGGACAGATGAGTTGCACTGCCACAGACCTGTATCACAAGCTTCAGTCTCTACTGCCAGCAACATCCTCGCACAGCCACACACTCTCTTCCCTAAAACTTACCCAGATTTCCTTTTCTTGCAGCAGATTTGAGGGTTGTCAGGGTCCCTAGCTCCATAACAACCAATTCTTTTATCTTCCAGCAACCCAAACAGCTTAGAAACTTCAGTTTCTACAGCTCCCTATCAGCTGCCTGGAAAGCTAAAATGGTTCCAGGTGCTCCCACAGGTATTGGCTCCCAAGCTTCCAGGCATCTTACTCAGGAACATGCCACACTCATAGGAGCTAATCACCAGGAAAATCCTGGTTGAAGCTTATCAGAATTCCTCCTTTTCATAGTTTTGATTTTCAGTGTATTTTCTACCACTGACGAAGATCTCCTGTCCAGCTCAGTCAATGATTCATTTAACAAAGATGTGTGGCTGAAGCTAATGACCTCTATATGTGGCTCCAATTAGTAATGCCAGAAAATAGTAATGTTGGTTTTGCCTTTGCTCTCTGTCTTCCTTCTGCCTTTTGCTTGTTCATGGCCCTTACTCCTGCAGTGGGAGGTGCAAGCCCCTTTTAATTCAGCCCCCATTTCAACAGACACAGGATACAAGTCTTGGGTGTAAGCACTACACTTCACTTACAGCATCTGTAGTTTTCACTGTACAGCTTGTTGCAATGTCTGGTCACTTGAGATAACAAACATTCCTTTTTGCTGTTCAGGAATGAAGTTTTTGGAAGACTGCCCAGTTCAGCCACTGATTCCCTTATATCTGTTGGTGGGTGGCGTGATTGGCAGCTTAAAGGTAATGTGCCTTCTGTGTGTGAAAAATATTTTGTGTGACTCGACTTTGACTTGCTAGTTAAGACATAATGATAGCTCCAGACAGCCACATGCACCCAGTACTGGAGACCTACTGGGACTGGACTGTGCTTGTTCCAGCACCAAAAGCTGGAACTTGTCAGTCAAGTGAGCTGCTAATGAGCTCAGCATTGTCCCACACATTGTGGTGTGACTTTCTACTGCATCACAGCATCTGTGCTACCATCCCTACTGAGGGAAATGACTACTTAACATAGATGCCATTGGTAAATGGGGTCCTTTTTCCACAAGTAATCCTCCAAGCATGTCAAGTTTTTCTCCATTATTTTCATATAGACAGGACAAAAAGTTAAGTTACTCTCCTTGCTTTGGGAATACTACAAAATCTCTTGTGTTTGAACATAGTCCTTCACAAGTTCAATTTACTCCCATTCTGACTTGGCTAGAAGTAAATGACTGCAGCAGAATCACTTCTTTCCAAAGTAAATATATCCCTGTAACACAGCAGGGCTTGTTAATCCAGATGCAGCATTTTCTAACCACAACCACCTGTCTTCTAGTGGACTGTGCTCACTTAGTCTTTGCTGAGCCACAGTCTGGCAGTTTGACAAGTAGAGACACCCTCAAACCTGTGATAAACCCTGGTCACTATAAAGCTGTAACTCTGCATTGACTCTAAAGGATCACTCTGTTCTGACAGTCCCTTTGCAGGTGGTGTTAACTGGCTGCTAGGGAGCACAAAGAGCCTTGCCACAACATTCCTAGCCTCTTTTATCTGCCAGGACTGAAAGAAAGGGGAAAGAATACTCCTCTGCAAGTCTCTGCATTCACTGCACTCTTTCACAGTGGTAACCCAACCAAACCACAGTACATCACTGGAGTATGAATCATGCCTTCCAAGGACCCTTGGTCAGTAAATAAGAAAATGAAAAAAAAAAGAAAGTGCTTAATCTTGTTACAAGGAATTTGCTATGTTGTGAATTCTACTGGCAAATGCTAAGTCATTTGATCACACCACATTATACTTATCTGTATAATCAAAGGCTCATTTAATAATAGTTTAGAAAAGATTACAGCAGAACTGAAAGGAAATTCTGAGGCTAGTGGATTGAAGCTTTCATAAAAAATGTTGACTGGTTCTTAGCTATTTCTGGTTTAAAGTCAGTTTTTCTCACTACAAATAAGGTGGCAAATGGATCAGCTAATATTCATGCTGACATCAAATAATGGTTTGAATTTTACTTCTGTTGACAGCACTACTGCTTATTTTGCAGTCTGGCAATGCATTTGGTCAGAACTTGATTAGCTTCACTCATAGGTCATCTCAGTACTTGGTCTGCAGCCAAATTCAAGGCTGAACTGTGCCCTCTGTTCTGTTCACTGGACTGCACTGACTTCATCGAGCAGTGCAATCGCTTGAGCTCTGAAAGTTAAAAGGTCAAAGAATGGGTGCAGGATGAAGTCTGAACAGATGCTGTCCTGTCATGGACATAATCTAATGGCAAGTCATTCTAGCCCAGATCTGTGCAGTCTGTAGGCTCCTCATCTATTTCTTTACCACCTCCAGTCTTTTAAAAAGCAATGGTAACTGTTCACTGAGGCAACTGAACCATTCTAGAGCACCTAGAGAGGTCTGTTGAATTCATGCCATGCTGCTCCACAAATGTATATTCAGCAGCTAGTAACAATGTGACTGCCAGCAATTTCTTCAATCATGCTTGGCAAGGCAATATCCGTAAGAATTAAATGCACTTTCTGTGAACTACTTAGATGCAGTCGAGATTCATAAATCTACCTGGGAGGTTTCTCTGACTGCCTCAAACTCAGTACTCGTCTGGCATTTAACCCCTTTCTCTCTGCTGAGCTTGACAGAATCTGAGTGCTGACCTGAAAGCTAAATGGACTGCAGCAGGTTTCAGGCACCTCCATGCAGAAACCTCAGAGCCACTGGCCAGGAAGGTTTACCCCTCTTATGTCTCATGAGTCTGCGTAAAATAAACTTTCATATGAGAAAATGATGGTTTGAGCAAGCCTGTCACTTTGAGTGCTCAGCTGGATCTGAGACATCAGTGGAAACACAAATTTTTTGCCTATGTTGGTGCTGGGACTTCAAACTGCATTTCTCAAAAACTGGTAGCAACATCTGGGCTGGAAAACTAGTTGGTTTTGTGAACAAATATTTAATCATTTATATATAATCAAACAGCTTTACAGGGAAGAGTAAAAATAAGACAAAACTCTGGATTCTCTTGCTAAGCTTTTCTTATTGAAAATGTGGCACATGGAATAAAACCTGAACCGGCAAAATATATATCCAAACAGCTTTTCCTTGGCCAGTGTTCTGGAGAAAGATGAGTGTTAAATGAGGGGTGCTCTTCTCTTTCATTTCAAGCAGAAAAATATGCATGGATTATAACTGTGAACAAGAACATGACTGAGAACCCCAGTGAATCTGCCTGTGTTCTTTATATTGCCAAGACTAAATGAGAAATCCAGGCATCACTGATGCGTCCTACTGCATTTCCTTGTGTACCAGACCTTCCTAACCAGCTGGCATCATGGTACTCTACATTTCTCTGCTAGTTTCGACTGAAGGCAGGAATGGGGCAATCTGAGAAAATGGCACTTAATTGAAGAAAATTTGACAACAGTACATTGCAAGTATCTAAAGCAATTTGAGGTTTAAGTCATAGTCTATATGCTTCATAATTTGATATAAACTGATTTGACTTTATAGCCATGGAAAAATAGAGTTAGAAGAGAAAAATTTACCCACTACAAGGCAGGAACTACATTACTTAAGTCATTTAGCAGTTACTCTAATCTCTTCTTAAAAGTCTCCAGCGTGGGAGCTGCTGCCATCTCCCTACACAATCTGTTCTCATGCCTTTCTATCAGCAATTTTTTTCCAATGTATGATCCCCACTGGTGAATAACCTACAAGGAAAAAATGCATTATTGTCCAGCATTTGTGGCTCCTTATCTTCCTCTTACACTATTTTCCCACATCCCATTTTATTTGACCCAAAGACTGGCAGTGGCCAGAAGGTGTTCAGACTCTCTGCAGCCACTTTACTTGTTCCCTTTTCTCCTCCAATGCCTCCAGGTGACTCTCCTGCTGTACGACTCAACCAGGATGAGGCAGCTGCTTTCCAAGTCTGTTGTGATTGATGATGATGATGACGACGAGTATCCCTGGAGGCAGAATGCTCACAAGTACTACATCCATCTAACTCTCAGCCTTTTCCTCTTTCTCTGGTTCATTCTTGGGAACTACTGGGTTTTTTCTGTGTATCTGCCAAATTTCATCCCGCCTTTTCATCAGCCTCAGGATTACTGTGACAAAACCCTGTACATTTTTGCTGTTGGTGTTCTCATTATTAGCCATACTGTTCTGTTTCTCCTTATCTTTTGTAGCTGCTGCATATACTGTTTCTCCAGGCAAAGATTGTCTTCTGAGGAAGACTAAATGCTACATAAATAAATCTCCAGATGTTTGGGAAAGCGTGTACAACAAAGAACAGGCAATAATTCACCCTTGTGTACATCTTTGTTGTACAATATATATGTGTGATAGCAGTCAACTTCAAGAGGAAATTAAAAAATACAGTGCCATCTGGAAATAGCTATGCTGGAATACAGCATAGTCTATGCAAAAATGCTGCTGCAGGTGCCAGGGTGTACTCCTGCTAACTTTTACACCCCTTTTTAAACTCTGGATGTTTTATCAGGAGCGAGCTCTTGCAGATGGCAAACTCCTCTAAAAACAGGTCCCACTTCTGTTGTATATAGCACAGTACATCTTTGCCTATAAAAGCCATGTTGTCCTCTTCATTGGGATGTGAACATCTCCCCCTAGTCTTGCTGAGGTTTGTTATTGTCCCTGCATTATAGATGAGGGAGCTGAGACAAAGGGTTGTATTCAGGCCACTTTGCATAGTGCATGGACTCTGACAGTAACTGAAATGCTCACTAGAGAGCTATTCAGAATGTCAGACTGGCCAGTAAGTAGCTGTGATAGCAGTACCAGCATGTATAAAAGGCAGCCTGAATACGGCCCTCAGGTCTCTTCTGAACTTGGACTAGGAAGCATCAATATCTAACTTTGTGGCTAAACAAGACAGTATGAATACATCCATATATATCCAATACATCCAAACTGAGCCAAGGCTGCTTTGCAAGTCTTTGGCAGAACAAGGAACTGAGCTACTGAGTGTCAGATCGGTGTTTCAACCAGGGCTCAGCATTCCCCAGTCAGGGGATACACTTTTTCTACAGCAGTAATTTGACAGTACAACACAAACACAAAGATGACTGTCAAACCATTGTGATCAAGGTAATGGAAAAACTGATGACGTTACCTTGGTATTTTTGAATATAAACCACAACAATAAGACATGGGCAGGGATGTGAGAATTTCAGGCAGATGTGTTCACTACAGCAGCTCTCTGGTTGTGGTGTGAGTGTACATTTGATTTGTTCACCTTGGTGCTGTACATATGGAAATCTGTACTTAATGGACAGATGTAACACAAGCAGCTTTTCAGTCAGCAGCAGCAGCTTTAAAAGCACCAGCATGCACAGAGACAATTTTTTTTGTGACATGTAATGGAACAACCCCAGAAGTGGTCCTGGTAGATTGTTTTTTTCATGTGTTGATGAATGCAGTGTAAAAGTGGTCTTTCTGCTTTTGCTCTTATGCACTTATGTTAATGTGGTCAAAATGGAGGCGCTCTCCTCTAGATGAGCTTGAGGGTGGCCCAAGGCACAGGAAAAAGATGTGTATTTTGTGTATTTTGTCTGTTAAAACCCACACAGCTGAAACTTGTATTTTAGAGAAACCCAAAAGGATTATAAAATGCCTGTGAAAGGGTGAGATATGTAATAGAGCTCAACAATATGCCACAGCTGAACAGGGTCTGCTCAACCATCCTTCCTGGGACTGAGGCTGAAAGCAGTGTAACATCTGTGGGAACCACCTGTCTTCAAACATGAACATTTATCTTCACCAGCTATTGTATAGATAAGTAAGCCTGCATTTGGCTTACCAAGATTTTAATTCTGGCCCCAGATGTAAGAATTGTTTATTTCCAGATAACTAATATTAGAAAGAAGGTAGGATAAAGATGAAATAATCTGAGACAAGGGCAATGTCAGTGTAGCATTCCCCTGCTCTGCAGCATCTGTTCAGGAGATGTCACAGCCAGGCTGCCCCATTCAGAAATCCATGGAACAGGTATTGTTAATACTGCTGGCTGACTTAGGCCATGCACAGTTGTATGTAGGGAAATGTGACCAATGGAAATCTTTTCTTTTATTTGTGGGCCTCAGATTGGATCTGGGAAAAATCACTGGCTCTATTTCCCAGAGAGGTGCTCCACCACATGCACTCCATTGCCCCTCACTTTTCTGAAACATAACTGCTGCTAATGATAAAATACTAGAATTCCTCTTTCCCACCACAAACACTACAATGGCTCACCACTTGGGCTTCTGGATTTCAAGGTTCAGTTCTGGACTGATCTACGGGATTTTACCTTCAGTGGAGAGAATCTTTAATTTTTTAAGAACCAAAAATGTTTAAGAAATTGCCTATCAGAAGACATAACTCCATCCATCACTGAAATGTAACAAAACAGCTGTTTATCATTACACAGAAACCTTACCCAGAATCTTGGACCAGGCATAAAACCAAAAAATTATACTCAGTTGATTATGCAAAAGAAATCTAACAAGAAAATAGCCCCACCCACAGGGCTGCAGTACAAACTTCCCTGTTCTTTCAAAATACTGCTAGAATCATTCTTAATCACCAGGAATTAAGGGCTGATACTCCTGATTTAAGTCTGAATTGATTCCAGTGACCTCACAGCAAGTGATGATGTCCTCCTATTGGAGCAAATAAGAGGAGATTTTAGTTCAGCCCAGAGGAGGAGAGATGTAAGGTAAGTGACATTGCCCTGTTTTTGCTGTGTGCTTTCGTGAGCCTCGTTACAGCAGCTCAGCAGATGTGCAATGATTTGCCAAACTTCAGCCACACACCAGTAAACCTGAGACAGATAACTCATTCACGGGAGGCTAAGACTGACCGATTATCTACAGTCTGACATGGAGGGCTAATTCTTCAGATACAAGAACCCAATGCATCCTCTGACATCTTGGGAAAGCTCTGACAAGTCACTGTGCTAGTGTTCAGTACCTGGTTGGTACAAACACAAAATTATACAGGTGGTATTAAGGAGGCAAAAGACATGTGTGAAATATTTTGAAGTTATACATATTTTGAAGTAAACAAAACGCTTTGCCACAGCCAAGAGAGAAAAATCCTGCATTGATAGTATTTACCTTTACCTTGTGTACATCAATACACTATGGCACATAAAAGTGAGAACATCAACACCTCCAAAACTGTTGGAGCCATCAATTCTGTGCCCAAAGGGATCTAAGCATGCCTTCTGCACTCTCAGCAGACTGGAATCTTGCAGGACGGGAGCAGGGAGACTTGGTTTGGGCATGTGATTAGACACACCTGAATCACAGTAACTCTTCTGACCCACCAGCAGCTGCATAGTTTCTCTCAAGTTGCCCCAGTGGCTAAATGAAGCACTAAAACCTAAATGAAAGTAGTTTGATTGAAGACACTTTATCTCACTTAGGGGCAAGCTATGAACATGTGCATGGGCCACAGCACCTTAACTTGCAAGCAGCAGCATTTTGAACTGCCACAAACTGATGGTGTCCCAGACAAATGCTCAGTCCCTGCAGAAGTAGGCGTGGCTCTTCAGCAAACAGCTGTGGGGGAATTAAGTCATTGCAGCCCAAAGTTCAAGCGGCTGAAAATATAGTTTACACTTTAAAATGTTTAGTTTGAATTTTGCTACTAGGCTAAAATTACAAATTGAAAATGCTCATTTTCTTCCCACAGTAATATACATGTCTACTGAAAAACTGAACAAAATACACCCTTAAGCTAATTATGCAGTCAATGTTGACTACGATGCAGGAAACCAGCTCTGTTTCAGTTAAATCACCTCCCCTTCTTGAGAAGAAAAGGTCTATTTCCAGCATTTAAAGGAAAAAAACCCCCAACATTATTTCAATGGATGAGATAGGCTGCTCACTGCTAGTTGTGAGTACTACAGAAATCTAATAATATGAAGACCCAAAGACAATTCTGTATGCACACACTGACTCTATACACATACATACAAGTGCACTGTCAGAAGCCATGAAATAAGTTACACTTATTTCAGTTTACTGCCCACGGTATATTTGTCCTCCCACTACTCCACCTTCTTTAGCAATAGGCATAAGATTCCAAAGCTCTAGAGAGTAGATTTCCACAGCTATTTTAGAAGCAGCAGACAGACAAGCAATCCTTCACTCCAAATGTTGAACACAGACAGTTCCTACCTGCTGGCCCAAAGAAGGGAGAAAAGAAGAGCATCAGACATATCACAGAACTCATCTTTTCAGGACTGGAAACAAGAATGCTCTGCTGTCAGAGAAGATGATCTCTCTCACAGAGCACTTGCTCTGAGCCTTATGAGGTCCCAAGACATCAGACTTTAAAACTACAAGTTAACTGTGCAGAAAAAAAATAACCTAGAATAGCTTCTGCTTCTTTATGCCAAGAGCTGTTTCAAATGTCCCAGATCCTGAAATAGGAACAGTTGGTGTAAAAGATCCTAAAAGCTTTGACTTTACAGGCAAAGGGCTACAAAGATTAAACTGATGATAACTCATAATATATTGTACAACATTTTAAACTAGACCAGTTTCTGTAAGTTATCTTGAATCTTTTCTCAGATAATTAATCTTCTCCAAATTCTAGTTGATAGGGACTTTGCATCACAAGGAGGACCCTTGTATGCTCGTTCCACAAATAGTACAGAAAGGATTGTTACATCAGGACTGCAATTTGAAACTGTTGCTTGTTGGCACAGGTTTCTTCAGGTTCCTGTTCACTGCTGGAGTAGATGCAAGTCCCGCAGGTACTAGCCATAGGAGGAAACAGAAAACGTTTTTAGAAAGTATAGTACTTGAGGGAAAATAAAAAAGGCTGCCAAGTACCATCTGATATTGCACAGTACAAGGAAACTACTGAAAAGAACAATGTCATATTGCAAGGTTTCTGAACAAATTGAATGAAATTCTGAGAAATCGTGTATACGTATTTGTAACACTGAATTTCTACCAAATGTTTCATTTGAATAAAAATGAGTGTAAGTGCGTAAGCCTGTGTGACTGCAGTCTAAAAATTAAGGTACATTTACCAGTCATGATAATTTTAATCAAGCCTGCTGCAATTTCACGGAGATGAATAGTTATATCAGAGACTGATTTCGCCCACAGATTTGAATCTCAGCCATACTGACTCTTCTGTATGATTAGTAATACTCCAGCAAAGGAAGAATCCATGATTCCTTTCCCCATGCTGCAGTACAGCAGCTCAAATGTGAGAGATGCAAACTGTGGGCCTGCAAATCAACATACAAGAAAGCTTTCTTTTTACAAGGTCCTCTTGATGCCCAGGTGAGTTAGGTACCTGCATGTGGAAGGGAGCCTACAAAAAAGATGGAGAGGGACTTTTAACGAGAGCATGTGGTGACAGGATAACAAGGAATGACTTCAAACTGAAAGAGAGTAGTTTAGATTAGATAATAGGGAAAAATTCCTTACTGTACGAGTAGTGAGGCACTGGAATAGGTTGCCCAGAGAAGCTGTGGGTGCTCCATCCCTGGAAGTGTTTAAGAACAAGTTGCATGGAGTACTAAATAACCTTGTCTAGTGAAATGTGTCCCTGCCCACACCAGAGGGGTTTGAACGACATGATCTTTACTATCCCTTCCAATGATATCTTACAGATTTGATTCTTAGTCCTTTTGAAAAATATTTAGCCTTTCAGTGTAACATGAAATGAGTACACAGGATGCAAAAAGTAGAGGAAAAAAATCCACTGTTCACTCTTATTCACAAGCTGCTATAGACAACATCTTTTTATTATCACCGTTTACTTTTGTATTGCTATTCTACTTCTGCATAGATTTCACAATAGTAGTTCATAACAAATACTATTTATTTTCAAAATGCATCAAGAGTTGTTTTTTGTGAACTTGTTTTGTTTTTTTTTAAACTTCACCAAATTTTCCAGGTGAAATAAGATTTTAAGTAAAGAGGTCTGGTGCTTATTTGCATGGGAAGGTTTGGCTCCACAGCTTTACATGGATAAATTTCACACATCTCTCCAGGTTTTGTTAAAACAGGTTTTGAAGATACAAAACCTCAAGACTATTCCTTTAGCATTTGAACAAAACAGCAACCATGTAAGCAGGTGTGTGTGTTCCTCTGCTTGTAGATACCACTTGGAGGATACATTCTACTAGGTAACATCTGCAATTTGGTAACAACTGGGCTGGAACAAAATGATAATAAGCAGTAAGATTTGCAGAAGAATAAAAAAAGTGTAGCAGAACTCAGCTGAGTCAATAAGCCTGTAAGCATTCTTGTCCAACAGCTGGTAGTAAGAACAGTAAGAAGAAAAACAGGTAGCTGAAGAAAATGTTAGTATAGATAACTACATTATTGCCACAGCCTAGCAACAAACATGTATGCCTTCAAGTATGTTGTTTACTGTAAGAACATAAAGAATTTTTCAGTCATGGGAATCACAAAATTATCTTTTACTGACTAAAATAATTATTCTCTAGGATGCATATTAATAGAACATTTTGGTTTTGTTATTTTTAAAATATCCTAAGCCATCCTATTCTTTTTAAAGCAATTATATACACTTCAGCTTGCATAAATTATTTGATATATAGGAGATTAACTAGATTAGCAGCAGGTCTAGCTGCTGCTCCCAGCCAATTTTTTCTACTTTGGGAGGACACTAAGCAGCCCCTCTCTTCGCCAGGACATGCCTAAACCTGGGAAGCCCTGCAGGCTCCCAGAGACCAGGGCCCTCAGCAGTTGATAAAACAAACCTATAATTCTGATAAGGCATAGCATGAGATTCCTTTTACTGGCCCCTGAGCAATGAGTGATAGATCTGATGACATACTGCCACACTTGTTCCTCGACAATAAAAGGCTATTTGGTCTGGGGAAAGCCTGACTCTTCACTGGAAAAACCACTGTTGATGACAGCAGCTGGCAAACTTGGTGATGACTTGGGTACACAACAAAGAAAACACCCTACTGCTCCCAAAAACACAACAGGCCAGAACTTCAACTCCTCCCTGCATTCAGGATAAGCAGCTTTTAGCTTCTCTCACCCTGCTACTACCACAGACACTTCAGACATGGCTCTGAGACCTCAGGGACTTTATGTTCCTCTTCAACTACTCACCAAACCCTCTGCTTCATCCAGACAACAGGACAAGTGTCAACTGCCTCTCCCCAGGCTGCTGACAGCTCTCGATTGCTATTACACTGACTGGGGCAGTGCAAGTTTCTGAAGCAGAGTTTTCAAGTGTTCTACATCCAGAGCTGAGGCCAGCAGGGTAAAAACAGGGTTGGGAGTAGCTCCTACAGCAGTGGCTTGCATACAGTTGCCACTTCCTCTGGAAACCTGGCCCCAATTATAGATGCTGAGCTTTCCTGCAAACCTGGCCCTTAAAGCCTGTCCCTGTTTCCACTGCAATCAGTGGCGACTGAATCAGTTCTGATTGATTTAATGGGGGCAGGCACAGAAACTTAATTAGAAAATTAGTAACTGCAAGGAAAGGAGAGAATGCACAACAGCCTGCCAGATCTCTGGAAGGAAATAAGCAGAGGAGCCAATTGTCCTTAAGACCAAGATTTTAGCCTCTCACCAAAAAAAAAAAAAAAAAAAACCAAAAAAACAAAACAAAACAAAAAAAAACCCACCAACCCAAAAAAACCCACCAAAAAACAAAACCCCACACAAAAAAAAACACCCACAAAAAAACAAAACAAAAAACAAAGGATAATAAAAGAGACTGGCAAAATGGCCTTGAAGCTGTTTTAAACATCTTGTACAATACATAATTGCTTTTCAGCTCTTGAGTACTCTACTTTTAGATCTGTCTCCTGGGAAGAAAATATGAAACACACTGAAATGCACAGCCCTTAACAGCAATCAGCACTTTCAACTTTCCATTGTGCTGGAAGTAATTAAAACTTTCCTTAAAGCTCCTTGCTATTTGACAGGTACAAAGACAGATCAAGTCTAAGGTGTGTTTTTCATGTTAGTCCAGCTGAATGCCAGAGAAGTACTTTTCATCAGCTCTTGTGTTTTAAGAAAATTGAGCTTCTCAACTCATTACTCCATGAAAAATCCTAATGTCTGGAGGCTCGCAGTCACAACACTGCAGAATTTTTCTGTGCTTGGAGGATTACCTGCAGTCATGGAGGGCTTGCATAACGGGCTTGGGGGCTATTTGTACACTGGTAAATGCACACACCAGAATGCAGGACCACCAATGCCAAGCCAAGCTGTGCAGCGTTAACCCTGGTGCACTCTCATCTGAGGTGCTTGGGAACAAATTACCCTTTGAGCAAACTATTCCCTTGATGATATTTCAGCTTGTTTTGGACAGAAACATCTGCTTAGTATCTACTGTGACCTGGGCATCAACAGTCATTTGCATATGGGCAATAAGAGGATCAGAGCCTGGAAATATGCAATGGAGTATTTGATAGCATAGATATAGGGTAAGAATTAACTTGGATATGGTTTATCAAGGATAAACACTGAGTTGTGTTTATTAGCCTGGGTGAAGCCATTTTGTTCTGCGCTCAAATGAGGGAAATATTGGGAGCTCAGGACACACCGGCTCTCTCACTTTCAGCTATATATGACACAAATATACCAGCTGTGATAGGGGTCTGAGATACAGGATGCAAATCCATGAGAAGAATTCTTTGTCTAAAAAATCCCTCATGTTCAGAGCAGTGTCTTATTGGAGTTAATTGCTAAACTACTAGCAGTTGAGAAAGAAACCAGAAGCTATAACTTTCCAAATTTCCAAAGCTCCAGAATAGGTTCTAATTCAGCTAACTAGATGTATCAACCTAGAATTCAGTACGGAAGGCAAGATATGTGGTCAAAACTTTTGAACTGGGCAGGAATTTTGCCTCTGAGAACACTGAGATGCAGGCCCTTCATTAGAAGCACCCAGCTCTTGGCAAAGGTACATCTTTTCTTTCTCCTGCACAACCCTTCATCACCGTGATGGCTGGGTTAGCAGAGAGCACTTACACAATCTCGACAGCCTCCTGCCTCTGGAACAACAGTACAGAAGCAAAACACCACAGGGTGTGAAATGAGGTAACAGAAACATCTAGGTGGTGATAGGACAACATGCAACAGCTTGCTTTTGATGTGAACGTTGGACTTGATGATCTTGGAGGTCTTTCCCAGCCTTAATGATTGATTCTATGAAGCTGCTCAGATAGACAGAGTGCTATGACAGTTCACTCCTGGGTGCAAGCTTAAAGCTTAGCCCCTGCTAAATACAGAAAAAGCAAATGTTTCTAAGCAGAAATCTCTCAGCTGAATGTGCTCAGGAATTGGTGCACTCTGGCAAGGGCATCATTTCTGGGCATGTACAAAATCTCCTTAAAATGCCATTTGTTAGAAGGGTACAGCTAACATCACAGTAGTGGTATTGCAGTATTTATATAATATTCTCTGTGAAAATTGTATAGGTACCAAGGTGACACTGGTAGCCAACAAAACATCCAAACATCTTCTGTAATCTCAATATGAGTAATACGCTGTAATTGCCCATTACTGCTTAACCCCCAAAATATTATGAGCAGCTGCCATTCTCTGCCTGCCATAATCTCTTTTTGTGTCTGACTCATGGACAGCTTCTGCCAGGCATACTCACATTGGTTAGCACCTCGTGGCTGCATCATCCAGCAGCATGCTGATCACAGTCCAAATGGTCCAGCCTGTGAGGAATTCTGTGTATCTGCATGCACACCATTTACTTTCAGAGGTTTGCAGACTGCAGGGATGAACTTATGAGAACACAGGCTGAAACTACAAACAAAACACACCAGAGCCATCATGCCATTTTGCTTGTACTAAGCCATAATCACAGTTCTTAAGAAATTAACAGGGTAAACACGGAAATGACAAGGGAATAAAGCACAATCTGTCTTACTACATTTACATTTTTAATAGTGTCTTTTATTTGTTTAAAGAACAAGCATTTTTATATTTCATGAAAAGGTACAGCAGGTATCTGGATGGCCTCTGCAAGGAAGAAAATATCACTGTGAAAATGTGTCTCTTTGCCCTCTAGAAACTGTTACTTCACGTGTAATGTACTGTACAGGCAGACAGAGCTGAGTTCAAAAGTTGTAGCTTCATGGTGGGAAGTGCCTTTTGTATGAGCCTAATACTCACATATCGTGCTGAGAAAATGGAAGACTAGTATAAAGCCTTTGCTGGAGCAGAGATTTAGAGATTTAGAAAAAGAAGCATCAGGCTATAATACAGGATCAAAAAAGAGAGAATATTCCCATTTCTCTGCTATCTGTGCTATTGAAATCAGGTAACTTAATCTCTTGAAAACTCAGACCGGGTTCCCAAAGGAGCATCTCTGCATGTGGCCCTGCATATCCCATAAAATACATGAATTTATCCAACTTGCACACTGAACTTTCTAAGTGCATAGACTTTTTGTGTAATTAAAAGTATAATTATACCTATAATGACAATTTCCTTATGGCTAACATGGGCTGTCCAGATGTGCAACTTCAAGTGCTTCTCTTGGGCTTCATAGGTCCAAAGAGCATAAAACTGAAAACATTTTGCATTTTGCTCCCCTTACTGCAACAGCCGTCCTTGTGCCCCTTTCCTTACTGGAATACTTCACTCCATCATTGTGTAAGGAGCTACGTATGTGTAAGGAGCTACGTATTTAATGGGTTTGTTATGCAAAATGCCACTTCATGTGGAGCGACATCATTTTTCATATTTCTCTGGGAGCATCCCTTTGACAGCTTTCCAGGGCAGAGGATGCAGGAACTGCTCCCTGTTCCCAAAGCACAACACCCCACCCGCAGTCCCGGCTTAGCTGGCAGCAGCATCTGCCCCAAGCTGAAGACCTGGGAAATTCTCCATCCTTCATCTGTCACCACCTTCGTCAAGCACAGCCGTCCGCAGGGAGGTAGAGGCCGGCTACAGCTGTCTTCCATGGCTAATGAAGAAGGGGAGGAAACAGAAATGATGGAAAGACCCAGCCCACGAAAGGGCTGCTGAGGAGGAAGATGACAGCACTACCCCCACGGTCACACTCGCTGCGCCGCCTCGCAGCCTCCGCTGAGCGCGGCCGGGCCGGGCTCCCCTCAGCCCTTACGTAACGCGGCAGGGCTGGCCAGGCACCTTCTGTAAGGGCAGAGGCGGGGCCGGCAGGCCTGCGGAGGCGGTGGCGGCAGCAGCGCCATGTCCTGGTACCGCAACACCGTGTGGTTCGTGAAGGGGCTGCGCGAGTACACGAGGTACGGGCGGCGGCGGCCGCCCGGGGCCCGGGAGGCGGCATGGGGCGGGCACAGCGCCCGGGCTGAGGCGTTCCTGTCTGTCCGCGGGCGCTGACCCGCGGTAGGGCCGTGTTTGTTTAGGGTTTTTATGGACGGCTGCCCGCCCCCGCCAAGGCGGGCTGATCCCAGCCCCGTTCTGTGAGGCTGCCCGGCCCTGCCTGTCCCGTCCTGGGGCTCGGCCCGGCCGCACTTTCCGCCAGGGTCGAGGCCAGGGCTGGGTGGCTTGGGGCGGCCGAACGCCACCGAGAGTTGTCGCTTTCATTGCAAAGCACTGGGATAGGCTGCCCGGGGAAGTGATGCAGACATCATCCCTGGGAGTGTTGAAAAAACCATCTGGATACAGCACTTGAGGACATGGGTGAACGTGGTGGTGGTGCTGGGTTGATGGTTGGACTTGATGATCTTAAAGACCTTTTTCCAACCTTAATGATTCTATGATACATTGCTGATCGCAGTGTTGCTGGTATTCATGGCCTGTCCCATGTGTACGGAGAGTAAACAGGGCAGTTACTGGATGCTGAGCTGTGAGAGTAAAGTGCTTTTCAACCCACACATGTGCTTATTTTGGAAGGTCTCTCCTAGTTTCTCACAGGTGTCTCTTGATTTGTTCAGAGGTGGTTACGAGTCTGCATCCAAGCAATTCAACCCAGCTGATGTGGATGTGGATGTGGCTGGAAGATCCTTCCTGATCACTGGTGCAAACAGTGGCATTGGCAAGGCCACAGCCAAGGAGATAGCGAGGAGAGGTGAGCAGGGCTGCCATGGAGCTCCCAGGAGGCTTACAGAGAAAATGGAAGGAAGCAGGTTTGGCCTTCCAGCACTTACACACAAACACAAATCCCTGGGATGCAGGGTCATTTCACAGGGCTCTTAGTGTGGGTTAGAGCCACAGTCAGTGGCTCTAACTCTAGAGCACAATCAGTGCAGTGAAAACTGGAATAAGGAAACCAAATTAGCAGAGAGGACCTGCAAATTGTTTTTCAAGTGCATGTTTACCAAAACTATCTGTTATAGTGGCATCTAAGGATGTTGGCGATGATCATGGTCTGTTTAAGGCTAATTCAGTACAAGTAGCGGCCTGGCTGAATTTGAACTGAACAATCTGCAGATGTATCATACAATGAAAGACAACAATTGTCTTTACAAGAACGAGATGAGAGAACATTAAAAAAAACAGTGTAGTTGTTCTTGATCTTACTGATAATACCCTGGAGTTTGTGCCCTTTGACTGATAACGTGTAATTATTTCTTTATGTTGCTCTCTGTGCACAAGGACATAGTATGAATTGAGCCTAGCTGCTGCTGAAGGATAAACCTAATCCCTTACAGAGCTGACAAAATAATTCCTGTTGTGCAAGAGTGACAGGAGTTTTGGCACGTTGAATGAAGGGGAGGAGCTTGTGGCTCTTTTTGTGCGCTTAGGTTTTGTGACTATCTTATGGAGGAAAAAATGGCAACTCGGTTAAATGGAGCTAATTCGAAACTGTTAGCATCAAAGAGTCTTTGGGTTAAAAATCTACATCAGTGCCAGCACGTGATTGATTTCAGGTTCCCACTACTGCTATTGTACATAATCACTTTATGTAAGCATTGCTTTGTCAGGTGACTGTTTTGCTCACAAATGGATATCTTTACCAGGTTTTGAAAGCTGGCAAGCTGGCTGAATCTGTACAGGATTTGATCACCATGTTTAGGAGAGCAACCTTGGGGCTCAGACTGTGTGTCTGACATGTTTATGGGCATTGCTGTTCATATGAAGTTAAAATTACTTCCTGGTTCCATCCTTAAACATCTTGCTTTGAAACTCAGTGTCAGCTGTTGCAGCTCAGGCTTCTAGTTGAATCTCTTCAAGTACGCCACGACAAGAAAATAAGGAATTCCAACTCAGCAGAAGGATAATCAAGCTGTGTTGGCTTTACCTTCAAGCACTCAGATATTTCTAACTAACGATGATCTTGCTGACAATTTCTGTAGTCTGAGTTCAGCTTTTCTCTGAGTTGGTGTCTTACGGGTATTTGGATTTGGACTTTACTCTGTGTCTTGGGAACTGCACTTCCAGCTTGATACAGTTATGTCCCAGCTACTCTGACTATTCCCATGTGTTAAGTTCAAATAGTTTCAATCTTTATCAAAGAAAATACATTTAAATTCCTTTCCTAGTGTATTGGTCACACCTAAACTTCCCCCTTGTCCTGGTGCTCAGTGGAAAAACCTCTCTTGTAGACAAAAGGTTTCATTATCAGACCCCAGACTGAGTTGTGCAGTGTATTGACTGTATCATCCTGATGTAGACTTCGTGTTTTGCATTTGAGTTCTGGGCACTAAAATTGTGACCCGACACAGTTGTTTCTATTATGGATTAATTATGTTTCTCTTAGGGATTAATTCCTTGAACTTTCTAGAGGTGGACTGCTAGCAATCCCTGAAACACCTTTAAAAACAGGCAAAAGTAAAGAGTATAGGTATTCCTATGACTGAAATTAACACATGACTTGTGACAATCGGAGAATATGAAGAAAAAAAAAATTGCCTAGCTGTACTTTAGTCTTGTGTTTGAAGGCTTTCTTTAACATGGCTAAGTGATGAGGTTGTGTTAAATATCCAGGTCTCTGAGAAGAGCCTTGCCTTGGGTCTTCCTTTCATGGAAAAGTTGGTTGGAAGAGACCTCTAGAGGTCACCTTGTCCAGCATCTCACTTGAAGTGGGACTGTTGGCAGCAGTAGATCAAGCCAGTCATTGCTTTGTCTCACTGCTTGATACCCACAAGGATGCAAATTATGCATCCTCTTGAGACAGCCTGGTCTATTGAGAAGAAAACCACTGAAAATTATTTTTCTGTTGAAAAGTCATTCAGATGACCTGACCCTCCCAAGCTGCAATTGAGGCCACAGTCCTTTTCATATCTCCCACTGCTGAGAATTCTGATATCTGGCACTTTTGTTTCCTTTTCAGAGAGCAGTTCTAGTCACTTGTGTTGTTCAAGCCCTTTACTGAACTTCCTAAGGCATATATCAGAAAGACCATCTAGGATACAGATGCCTTAGCTTCAATTTCCCATTTAGCTCTGGTATTTCACCCATTAAACATGATGTACAGACTTGACAGAAATGGTTTGAGCACAGTACTAAGAGTGCAGTGGCCTTTTCCATATGTGTAGCCTTGTGTGATGACCCTGCCTGCCTTCACAGGAACCAGAGCCAAGCAGAAATATCCCAGCTTTTTTCTTATATCCAGTATCTCACCTAATTAAAATGCTGATGTCTCCCCTAAATGCAGTAATTAATTATCAAATGCTTTTCTTGTTGCAATCCACTAGGTGGCACGGTTCATCTGGTTTGCCGAAATAAGGAACGGGCTGAAGTTGCCAAAGAGGAAATAGTGACAGAAACGGGCAATCAGGTCGTTTGTTTTTTAGTCTTTTGTTTACTCTTAGAAAGGTTGTTAGTATTAAAGACCCCAGAGACCTTGAGATACTCTTCCAACATCTTGCTGTTGTGTTTTTAATAGTATTTTCATATAGACATGGAAACGTCTAGCAGCTTATAATTCAAATGATTTGAAGTAATTAACTTCAAGCCATTTGAATCACCTAACTTCATTAGGTGATGTATTCTGTGATTAGTAACATCAGCAGCAGCATGCTGTTTTATTTAATGTTTGTTGTTGATTTGCTTTTTGATGTCCTACTTACTAATCCCAACTACGTGGCTGAGGCTTTTAAAAGTTAATGCTTTGCAACACTCTTGCAACAACGTTTATGAGTCCACAGCATTGGAGCTGAAGGTTTTATGTGTCTGAATAACATGCTGTTGATTTGCTAAGGTTGGGTGCTCTGTGAAGTCCTGTGTGTGGTCCTAATTCTGTGTTCTACATGCCTTTTCAGCTCCTTTTCTTATAATATCTCTTCCTTCCCTCTGTTCCACATTCTTTTTGTTTCTGTATATATCATTCTACAGTACACCCTTGTATCTGTCACTGTTGCTTTTTGTTAATTGTTCAGGAGGGTGTGCTTATGGAGAAGTTCACTAGTCATTACCTTTCTATCTTGGTGCCCTGGTTTTGGCTGGGATAGAGTTAATTTCCTTTCTAGCAGTTCCACTGGTGCTATGCTTTGGGTTTGTGACTAAACCAGTGTTGAAAACACACATTTTAGTTATTGCTGAACAGTGTTCACACAGCATCAAAGCCTATTCTCATTCTCACACTGCCCCACCAAGTGAGCAGGCTGGGGTGCACAAGAAGATGGGAGGGGACACGCTGGGACAGGTGACCAAAGGGACACCCCAGACCATATGACATCTTTCTCAGCAGTAAAAGCTGGAAGGAAGAAGGAGCAAAAGGAGGCATTCACAGATATGGCATTTGGCTTTCCAGATCACTGTTGCGTGGGATGAAGTCCTGCTTTCCTGGGGATTCCTAGATGCCTGCCTGACAGTGGGAAATAGTGAATTAATTCCTTGTTTTACTTTGTTTGCACACGCACTTCTGCTTCACTTATTAATGTCTTTATCTCAGCCCACAAGTTTTGCCTGTTTTGTCCTTGTGATTCTCCCCATTCCCACTGGGAATGGAGTGAGTAAGTAGGGTTGTATGGGGCTGAACTACCTACCAGTGCTAACCCACAGCATTTGGATGGAGACCTGTCTTCATTTTAAATGATGACTTGGCTCTTGTGCACAGTCTTTTGATTCCAGTAACAGATTTTAAGGTGGATCAAAAATTCTGAAGACTTTTTTTATGGCTAGAGATGTCATACTGACTAAATTTCTGCTCTTTGATTTCAGCTCCCTAGTGTGACACAACCAGCATTACTCTTCAGTTCTTTAATGGAGGTGAATTAGATCAGTCTTTACGTAGAAAGAAATACTTTCCAGCTGTCTGTAGCTGTGCAATCCCATGGCTGTAGTAAGGCTGGTGATTATCTGTGTTACCTCCTTCTCTAATTGCAGTCAGGCTGCCTGGGAAGAGAGGTGAGTTTGACCTCTGAAGGTTCCTTATGTTCTTTTTTCTGTCACCTGGTGAAAAAAACCATAGGCAAATAATATTCTTCCTCTAAAGGCAGCGTAATTACTGCATTCCCACTTTTTGGTAGGCTTTGGACCCATAATTTCTATAGTCATGAGAGAGTGCGAGGGCACTGCAGAACTTGTTTGTGACCCTGGGGACAGGGCACTTGTGCAGAGAGCAGCTCTCAGTGAAGTGCTGGATGAGCTGTACAAGAGGCCCTGTGGGACACGTGGCTGCACTGAGAAGAGCATTTTAATAAGGAGTCCACAAGAACATCCTTCTTTGTAAGTGCTCATTCAGAAGCAATCCAGAGAGATAATAAAATGTTTTATCTGCAATTTGACAAGCTGTATCCAGACTGAACTTGTTCTTGCTGATAATTTGGGTGGACATCCTGTTACAGTGTACACCAAATTTTTTTTCATCTTCCACAGTACATGCTGGAGTGCAGTGCTGAAATGGAGTTACTTGGCACTCACCTGCCCCTAGATCTGGGTACTGGAAAGTTCTCCTAATCTGTTATAATAGATCAAGTCACAGAGGCAAGGTTTACTTGGAAAATAGCTTTGCTACCGTTGAGGACTTTTATAGGGAACAGGCCTGAATATTCCTTTCCTGAGTCAATGTGACAGTCTTCCGCAGATTAGTGTTGATTTAATCTTTCTCAATCTCTGAAATCCCTTGTAATGCTTATCATCTGCCAAAAAACTTTACCTCTTCTGTACCAGTAGATAATTATATTAGTTTTAAAAGTAGAAAGTTTTAAAGAGGTGTCCATCTTGAACCAGTAGAGCAGTGTCAAGATTTTGGTCAGAAATTATTTGCAAAATGGATATGGTTGGAAGGGATCACAGTGAGTCATCTGGTCCAATCTCCTTGATCAAGCAGGGTCATCCTAGAGCATGTTATTACAATGAGAAAATTCTGACCCAAACTCAGCTAAGGAGCTGAAATCCAGTGGCTAGAGAGAAAGTAATGTGCTTTTTGTCTTCAGGGAGGCAGAATTACAGACTGGGAATAATGCCATATCATTTCTTCAGCTTCTTCACTTTTCTCATTTGCTTGTATAATGAGTATTTAAAGAAACAACTTGGAAAGAGAGTAGGCCCTTTAATGATTATTTGTTGTTTTGCAAGAGAACACATCCTCTGCATAATTATTTTAAAACTGCCTTTTCATGGCATACGTCATAAGACTATCTGTGGTGTGTCTTTGAGACTAAGTGCTATCTAGAAGAAGAGTAGGAGTTGATGTGCCTTTGTACGCTGGTAAATGCCACTGTGCTTGTACTAGGTAGAACACAAATCTGCAAAAAGCAAAATAACTGTCTGTAGTGAACAGCAAAAAGCTTTTGATGTTTTGGAGGGAGGAATTATTTCTAGCTTTAGTGGTTTAGAAAATGATAACTTTGCTACATGTCAAGCCTTTTTTTTATTTTTTCTATTGCATCCACATTGCTGGCCATGGTATTGCAAAACGTTGCAAGAGTGTTGTGACGTGGAGTGACTGACAAGAGTTTAGCAGTTAATGCAGCAGTTAGCATGCAAGGGGATGTAGAGGGCACCCAGCACTGAGACAGCTGGAGTGGGTGCAGTGATGCTCCTGAAAGCATGTTTTACCACCCTGGCTGGAGCAACTGTGCCTGGCACATGGGACACTAGCCCAGACCGCTCCAGAGGGATAATGTGGCAGATGTTGGGTTGCAGGGAGTGATTGGTACTTTTCCCTGAGCCTGGGGCAGCACATGATGGTGGCTTCATCTGTTGGGTTCTGCTGTGCTCAGGGTGCTGTGCTGCCGGGTGATGTGAAAGCAGGTGATGAGCAGGCTGCAGAACCGTAGGGAATAGAAACAGGAGATTGACAGGGTCTCTACAGAGACTAGAAGAGCATATTGTGTGGAAGGAGGGATGGCTGGAAGATGCATTTGAGTAAGTGGCAGATAGTGACTTCTAAGATGGTGAGGAATGGAAGCTTGTGAATGCTGGCAACAGAAGGCAACTCCTTCTCTGCCTGCAGATGTGCATTTATAGGATAGGTATAGTGCCATGGTAACAGATGAGGAAGAGTAAGCTCTGTCGGGAGGTGTTGGAGACATGATCCTGAGCAGTTGTTGACAGTGGGAGGAAGTCGTGGGTGATGATGGCTGAAGGCTCCTTCCTGTGGGGGATGGAGGCACCCTTCTGCAGTCTTGGCTTGATGACTTGAGAGGTTTGTCACTTGCTGAGTACTCAGATGTAAGGTATTGCAGAGAGTCTGCTGAGGCTGGTCTGGACCTTGGCCTAATACCTCTTGTTGCCCAACCACATGGGCACCCATGACATTGTGAAGGATGACCTGGAGTTCATCAAGAGAGTCAAGGGCATGGAAACCCTAGCAGTGGTCTCCTAAATCCATACAGTGAAAGGGAAGGACTTGGGTAGGAGCATGTATGTCCTGCAGGTCAACACCTGAATGTTCAGCTGGTGTCACTTTGGTCTTAGCCTTTATGGCCTCTTGGACCTTCTCAGTTAAATGAGCTTTGCTGAGCAGCAGTGACAAATTGGAGCAAGAGTGTCTTTGCCAACAGGTTTGCTAAGCCTAGTGAGGAGGCTTTAAAGTAGTTTCATTGGTTTGTAGTGACCAATACCAGAACAGTAGTAGAGTCACGGGAACAGTGAGTATGTGCCTAGGGGACAGCAAAATGGAGGAAGCTCTCACAGTTTTCATGAGAAAGCAGCATGTCTGGGAGCCCATTTGAGATGCCTGTTGATGAGTACACGTAGCATAGGAAACACATGCATGACTGCAGGGCTGGGATCTCACTGGGATTAGACAGAAATAGTTGGCATGACTAGAGTGCTGGAGTGGATGTATACCCTTGCTAGTTGTATACTGGTTTTGGCTGGAGTAGGGTTAATTTTCTTCACAGTGGCTGTTATGAGGCTGTGTTTCAGATTTGTTCTGGACACAGGGTTGATAATACAGAGATGCTTTTGCAATTGCTGAACAGGGCTTACATAGAGCCAAGGCTTTTTCTGCTTTTTGTACTGACACACTGGGGAAGAATTTGGGGTTGCATGGGAGGTTGTGAGGAGACACAGCCAGGACAGGTTGACTAACTGACCAAAGGGATTATTTCAGACCATATGACATGCTCAGTGTATGAAGCTGGGGGAAAGAAAAAGGAGTGGGGAGATGTTTGGAGTGGTGGCTTCCCGAGTAACTGTTATGTGTGATGGAGCCTTGCTCTCCTGGAGATGGCTGAACACCTGCCTGCCCATGGGAGGCAGTCAGTTAATTCCTTGTGAAAAGCCTAAAGCACATGGTATTCCCAGGCACTTTGCCATCCAAGTACTAACCAGGCCCAAGCTTGATTAGTTTCTGAGATCAGACAAGTTTGGGTGTTCTCAGAGTGGTATGCTCATAGGTTTGGGGCTTTTTGCTTTTGTGTGTGGCTTTTGCTTTCCCTATTAATCTGTCTTTATGTCAACACACAAGTTCTTTGTTTTTTTCCCTTCTGATTCTCTCCTTGATCCCTTTGGTGTCATGACTCTGCCTGTGGACAAGAGGGGGCAGTGCTCTCCTTAACTTTGACAAGGCCTTTTACATGGTTTGCCATGATAGCGTGGTTTGCCAACTGTAGCTAGTTTGGAGAGTTGTGGATTGGACTGGTGGATGAAAAGGTGAGCAGAAAACTGTCCATAACATGTGGCTTCAAAAGTAACAATCAACAGAACAGTGCTGATCTGTTAATGATTTTTAGTGGCATCCCTGATGAGTCAATACAGGGGCAAAACCTGATGACATCTTCTTAGGAGTGCAGGTGACAGAATGAAGTTCAGTCTTTGCCTATTTGGCTGGAGAGCAGATGGCAGAAAGGGACCTGGGAGTGACAAGTTGTCCGTCTGTGAGCAGTGTCCTGGGGCAAGGGAGGTCAACCATACCCCAGGCTGTATGAACATGAGTCTAACCAGCAGGCCGAGGGAAGTGCATCTTCCTCTCTATTAAGCCTTTGTGAAACCACAGCAGGAGTCCTGTGCCTGGCTTTGGACTCCCCAGGATGAGGAAGTCATTAATGTCCTGGAGTGAGTCCAGCAGAGGGTGGCTAGGGAGATGGGACATGTGATGTACGAAGTGACTCTGATAAGGCTGATTTTGCTCGGTGTTGAGAAGGCTGAGGTGGGTCATGCTGTATTCTACAGCCATGTGATGAGAGTGTGTAGGGAGGGCTCTACCATGCCTCTCTTGGAGGTCTGCAGTGGGAAGAAAAGAGGCAGCTGACACACATTGGAACGGGGACAAAATTGTGAGCAAACAGTAGGAAAAATGTTTATACCATCAGGGTGATCAAATGCTGGAGGCTTAGAGAAGGGGGATCAGACAGACTGGTGAATCTCCACGTTTGCCAAGCAGCCTCCAGAGGTCTCTTCCAACCTAGATTATTCTCTAATGCTGTGACCCTGTACATTTCCTTGGAAAGTTCAGCCAAAGAGAAAGCTGCTAAATTGTTTAAACTGAAATTTTGCAAGCTTTGCAATATTTTTCTAGTTCTCTGCTATGCCTGTCTGTCACATATATTTATCTAAGTAGGACTCACTCTTAATAACTTTGGCATTAAAAATCTGTGCAGAAGCAGCTGAATCAATGACTAAACATATTTTAAGGACTAGAGTTAAATTTTGCAGTTGTGCATGTTAACCTGTATTAGTTAAGTTCTGGAGGCAATATTTTTTTCACATTGCTTAAATACCTTTTCACCTAGACAGGCCTAAACAGAGTTTCTCTTCACTTTGTTGGTTGTGACTTAGTTTATTTTCCTTTAGAATATCTTCTTGCATATTGTGGATATATCTAATCCCAAGGAAATATGGAAGTTTGCTGAAAAATTCCAAAAGGAACATAAATTAAATGTGTTGGTAAGTTCGTGTACTTTAATCACGTGTGTCTGTCTTGGGAGTGTGTAGCCTATGAATTTGTCTGACAGGTCATGTAGACTTGACAGTTTGACCCACAATTCTCTCCTTAATTTTCTCAGAATGTTTTTTTTCAGATGTCTCCATGGTTAGCTTGCTCTTGTCACTTCTCAGTTAACATAGATGTGCTACAAAAAAAGAGAAAATCGGTTATTTTATAGCTGCAGCTTTGAAGACACTGTACATTTTCTCTTTGACTTTCATTGCTAATGACATTGATCTTCTTAAAGTTAGACCTTCTGAAAGATTAAACTTTTGCAAAAAGTCCAAAGACTAAAACAGAGCCAGGGAGAGAGGAAACAGTTAATCATCGTGGTTGGCAAGGAGGTCAGTGCAGTTCCCCCTTTATTTAGCAGTGAAAATTTTCTTGGAGGCTGTACTACAGCTGAGGCACCTGGAGCATCTCCTTTGGTGCTCACTAGATGAGGACCATCTGAGAAAAATGGGGAAATAACTTTTGAGGAGTGGCAGTGAACACGCAGAAAGGTATGTAGGGGATTTTTTTTTTTGAGGTGGGAAAGAAAAGTCTGAGCTCCTTCTGGAAGGTAAGGCAGAGAGAAATGTGTCAGAGACCATGCTAGCTGCACACAGCTTGCAATCATGTTTTATTGAACAAATAAAAGCTACAGTGGCTTTGTTTTGCAGTGTCAGAAAACAAGAAATTAACATGAACTGCTCATATGTGTAGATTTCCTTGTAGATATATGTATAGATTGTTTTTGTTTAAAGGAATTGTTTTACAGATCAACAATGCGGGATGTATGGTGAACAACAGAGAGTTAACTGAAGATGGACTTGAAAAAAACTTTGCAACAAACACTTTGGGTGAGTATTGAAGGTTTAGTTCTGGAACATACTTATTTTGTTTACAGAATTGTGTTTTTATAGCAGGGTTTGCGAGGTATGTAGTCCACTCAAAGAGGGATCATGGCATTGCTATGCCAGGGAAGGAGCCTGGAAGGAAAAGAAGAAATATTACAGCTTGTTTGGAGTGTCATTTTTAAATTTCTCCATTTTTCAGTTGTGCTGATATCAGCATCTTTATTTATCATAGCAGAAGTGGAAAATTGCAGGTTGATTCTGAAATTTACTGAAGAACTTTGTTCTGAGCATTGCTGCTAATGCTCTTTCTAGTAATTGTGTTTCTGGACTTTGGATGGAGCTTGGAGCAAGTTCAGATGTTTAAAGAGACGTTCAGATGTTTGAGTGGGTTTGCACAGCCCTGTTCTGTGTGACAGAGGTGCTGTGGAGGAAGCCTGTGCCATATGCAGTGCCCTGGATGCTCTCAAACAGATGCAATCTCTAGTCAAGGGATCGAGCAGCAATGGGCAAGTCTTGGGTGCTCCACGTGAAAGGGCATTGTGTGTGAATTGTGTGGCAGTGGTGTAAGAGGGAGAAATGATGGGAAGCAAGTCAGGAGGGAAAGTGGAGATATGGAAGGGCAGGGAAAATGGCGAGCCAAGTGGAAGGCTTCCCCACAGAAGTTGTGGAAAAGAGGTGAGCAAACAGCCAGCCAGCAGAGAGAAGAGCTGTCTGACACTGCTGATGTCTGTAAGGCTGAAAGCTGCACCTCTTGCAAAGAGACACATGGTGCTTGCATCAACCCAACAGTCCTGACACTCTTCCCCCTCTGCCTCCATGCAAGGTAGGTGGATTTCTCGAGAAACTGTCTTTAATATATTCAAAAGTGGCATGTTAAGGAAGAACTGTAGTGCTTTGTTCCTGTTTTCCTCCTGTTCATCAGTATCTGGAATGAGGGAGGGGAAAACCTAGTTTATAAAGATAAGGCATTTATAGAATTAGTATAACTTGGAAACCATTGTTGGTTTTTATTCTTAGCCTTTTTCCTGTGTTGGTTCCTTAGATCCTATTTATGTTTGAAAACTAACATTTTAGTATGTCTTGTGCTTCACTGTTATTGTGCAGCTCATTTTTTCTGCAGGTCTGAATACATTAAACTGACAATTAAATCAAGTATAAAGGCACAGTTTAATTTGCTTTAGACTAATCTTCTGCTAACATTTTTCTGTTTCTCATGGTCAAAAAATTCAAAAAGAGTTTTATTTTGCCATCAAATTTCCCTTGGTTGCACAAGTACGAGAACTTCTACCTTGAGGGATCTATTCACCTTAAATTAGTTTTTATCCTCTTGTGGTCTTCCAGACAAAAACCCAGCAATGTGCAAAGGTACAGTTCTTGCAGAGAGAAGCAGAGTGAAACAAACACAACAACAGACAACAGTCTGAATGCAAAAGCATGTTTTGGTTTAGTTTTAGACATTAGGATATTAAGTGCTGAGGAACCGTACTAGTGCATCACTTGAATTATATTTTATTGCACAGGTAGAAGCGGCAAATTCTGCTTTTCCAGCTGTAAATCAGCCTTACTAGAGGTATACAGCTGCACAGAGGAAGCTGAATTATGGTTGTAGCAAATAGGAAAATGCCTGTATTATCTTTTGTGGATGTTACTTATAGATCTCCTTTATTCATTTGTGCATCACTTGCTGCATGATTCTATAAGAAGTTTAAGGAGATAAATTATCCTCTGTTGTCCAACTTCTTCAGAGTTCAGCCAAGGACTGGGTTGTTTGCTTTGACTGCTTCTCTCCAGACAAAAATAAGGATTGAATTTTGAATCTTGTAGAACAGAGTGGGACTTGGTTGAGCTGGAAGAGGCTGGCAGTGCAACAGGAAGCTTCTGTGCTTGCTGGCCAGACACACGTGAAGGACCAAGGCTACAAACCACAGGTTTTTTCTTCAAAGTCAGGGATAGGGTAATAAATCATAACATCACAGTAGGAGAAAGCTGTGTGGAGAAACACCTGTCAGAGTAGAAGCTGTGTTATTTCCCTAACTACTAGGTGTCTTTGGGTGTGTTTTACTTGGGAGACGTAATTTCTGTTTCAGTAACTATCTGTGATTATAGGTTCCTAGAAAAAAATGTGGCTAAATTAGATATGGCTGATATATAGGTTGGCTGTACCTTTGAATGTGGTCTGAAAGAACAAACTAAATTCCCCTCTCTGCCCCAGTAATGCTAAAGCCTGAAGGGTGACATGGGCTCAAGGCCCTTGTTTGGAAAACGTGCAGTTGTCCCTCACTTGACTAACAAGATAGAATAATATCAATGTCTTTTGCAGATCTTTACATATAGGGTGTTGCTTCGATGTTTCTTTCACTTTTTTTTTCCTGGATCTCTGGTCTAGTAAAGGAGTGTGTAGGTTGTAACTATCTAAAAATGCAAAATTGAAATATAACATGCTTTAAATGCACAACACAGTTTTTGAATTCTGTATCTGATATCTGATTACTATTTCTATAAGCTGTAAAGTTGCTCATTTAGGTGTCTGAAATGCTGTGGAGCTTTTAAATCTAGTTTAGGAACGTTTTCCTCTTGACTGATCTGTTAGTCCATTTTTGAGCATAATGGATGTCAGTGTTCAGTTCTAATTGATGATCTGACTTGTGAAACGTACTTTATATCCTGATCTTTTCTTGGACATACATGGGAAAAAAATGACTGCCTAAGTCCTCTTGTATGAATATGTACAAAAATAACAGCAGTTATAATAGAAAGTAAAATTCCCTAAATGTAAAACACAGCTGACTGGCTAATTTAGGATGGCAACTGAAACAAGAGGTTCATCGTCCTCTCTGGTGCTGTCAGAATATGCAGGTGGATGAAGTTCAGGAAAATGTAAAATGCAGGTTGATAGTTAAGGCTTGGTATGGTTTGTTTCATATTCAAGTTCATACTGTAAAGTGCTTTGAGCAGGTGGTGGCAGCTGCATCTGTGCTGGTGCCTGTAGCACCCTTGAAATGAGTCTGAGGCACAAGTACATGGCTCGTTGTGGTTCTGTTATTGCTGTGAAATGAAACACCTTGCCTTTTTTCCCTGCTAGAGGCTCGAGAATTGTCTGATTGCTGGGGCTCAGTGAATGCAGAGAGCAGAACGGAACATTTACACTGTGATGTGGGAGCACTGGCCAGCCATGAGTCTGAAATAGCACTTTGTTGATTGAAATACACTTTCAAATAAACCAAATAGAGTGACTTGCCTGGGGTAATGTGAGCAGATTTCCTGTGGACCTGCCAGTCCTGATGGGCAGATTGTTTTTTTTTTTTCTCTGTCCTCTAGTTTGTGGGATGTTGCCCTTATATTTCTTCTTGTGGGCTGACCATATACTCAGGGTTGTATCCAGGAGCTGGGCAGCAACAAACAGTCATTTCTCCTGATGAGTCTTGCAGACTTCTGAGTCAAAACTTTTTTAAAATTTAATTTTATTTTGCTTGTTTTAGTGTAACTCTCAGCAAAGCTGGTGGTATTCAGTCATTTTGGAAAAAAGCTTCAGCACTGATAAGCAAGTGAAGGCAAAAGCAGCATGTTCTTATTGAAGCACTAGACATTTAGCTGAAACAATCCTTTTTCCTATATTTTGTCGCCTGCCTCACTGTGCTTTTACTCAACATATCTTGCTGCTTGACATGGAAAAATGGCATATATGTTACTTTTTTATTGCTACTTACCAGCCAAGGGGGTGCTAAAACACAGAGAGATATATGATGCTCCCAGTATGCATCTTTTCCTCAATCTAATGTGCTCTCATGTTTTAATAATATATAGACATATACTTGCACTTTGTGCAAGAAGGGTTAGAGCCAGAAGAAATAAGATGTTTATCTATCATAGTAGCACTATAGCCCAGCTGTGGCAAACTGTCTAACCTGGGTGGATGTTTGTCAGTCTCTTCCCTACACATGAACTGTATCTAGCTGGTGTTTCATAGAAGCCAGTGCAGCCTGGTGTTCCGAATTACTTGGAAGTCAAACAACTTGAATATCAGCTGTCAGTCTGCTGTAAGTTCAATGCCTCATCTTTGGCAAGACAGCATCATCTGTGACAAGGAGGCTGTGGTTCCAATTTTCTTTCTAAAGAGCTTTGAGACTTATGGATCAGAGGTGGTATGTGAAAGGATAATGTTGAATATAATTGCACATGTAGTAACTGTACTGAAGCCTGATTCCCAGGAGACAGAGGGACCCTTATTGAGATGAGCTTTGTCATTTGAGGGAAATGTAAACCTTTGTGTTTCGTGTTCATTAACTTTTCCCATACACTCAGTTATTGCTAGTGCAGTGGAATTGGCCCTCAGAGACAGCACACTAAAATCTTCACTCCTGATCTCTTACTCAGGAAAAGAGACTTAGGGATGTCTCTTACTGGGAATTGCATAAACAGTGGGTTTGAAAAGATAATCAGGCCAATGAAGAATGTCACTTTGTTTGTTGGGTGGTTTTGTTTGTTTGTTTCTGTGGTTTATTTTTACTTGGGCTCAGGAAAAGCAAGCCAGTTTAACTGATTTCTACCAGATGAATGAGCCATTGAAATCTGTACAATAGAAGTTTTTTAGTGGTGCTGGGTTTGTTTGTTTGTTTGTTTGTTTGTTTAGGTTTTATTGCTCCCACTTTTTTCACAGTTGAAATAACACTGTTCCTAATAATACTGCAGAGCTCAGACAGATGAAAAACTTCACTGAGTATTGTGCTGGCTGCCTGCCCTTACCCGAATGTTAGGGCAAAAACCTCACCAGCAGTGTGTCACTAATTGCCAGATAGAACATCAAGCAAAAACATTCTGGAATTCACCACAATACTTGGGTCCACAGTAATTGTATCAATCAATTAATTTGATGTTATAAGCAGGTAGTAGGTTTACAATGCTACTTACACTGAAACCATAATTTTCTTCAAAATTGATTTATAACGTACAGATTTTAGGGTCATATTAAATCTTAAAGCAAATCAGAGTATGTATTTGTGTACTTTTATTTTATGTGATATCCTGTTAATTTTCAATCTGAAATACGTGAATCCTAAGGAGTCTTCCAGATTCTGGCAGACTGATCTATGCTACCAGCAGTTTGGAAATCTGTGTGCACAGTGTTTGTTTATATTTTCTGTTAGGGCCATCCTGTGTTTTGATTACTTTCATGTTTTAGTACAGCAAGATGTGCAGTTTTCTGTAAGAACAGTGCCTAATACACTGGAGACTGCTGTCCCATGCACTAGGATAGCTGTCCTTTTGTTCATGTCATGATACCCACAGTGGAACAACTGCTGCAAGAACATGCAGAGCTACATGCATGCATGCATGAGTCCCCTCAGCTTCTGCATCATGTCATGGGAAAGGTAGCATAACTTTATTTAGGATTTTATGAGGCAGTCGGGCTGACTTTTTGTAGTTTTTGGGCTTTGTTTTTGAAAACAACTTAGTATATAAATCAAATGTTTATCTCCATAACAGTGCCTCATTTTCTACGCATACATCATTACTATTTCACTCTGTGATTGTGAAACCACTGAACTAGTGCTTATCCAGGTTGACAGAGGAGTTCACTCTATGGAGTCAAAAATTTGAGTTGTTAGTTAGAGCACAATATCAGATTACTCGACTAAACTGAGAAGATCTCAGAGCAGGTGGAGCAATTACCAGACAGGCCACAAGGGAATGCATGGTGATTCGATATTTTTTGTGGGTTTTGTTTTTATATTTGTCAAGTAAACATGAAACTTAATGTGCATGAGCGAAGTATGTTCTCATTAAATGCCATGCTCATTACTTTTACTGGGATGACCATGTTTAATGCATAGATTGGCAACCCACCCTGTCTACTATACCATATGATAAAGTTGGTTTATGGTGTGTAATTTCCTATTATGGGAGATCAGTTTCAAGGCATGAAAGCCTACAGAAGTTTTTCCAAAGAAAGCTAATGGTAAGAGACTGTCTGTCTTTAAAATAAATTGTACCTCTATCCCAGGAGCCTTTTTAACTGGAGAAAACATGGCCAGCCAGTACTGTGTCAAACCTAATTACACAGAGCAGGGCTGTAGCTTGTCCAGTAGGCTTTGCAAGTCAACTCTTCACCTTGGCAGAGTTCAGTAAGGGCAAGATGAAATCCTTAATATGGGTGTCATAGACTGGGATCACCTTCTTCTTCATTCCTGCTGCTTCTGAGCAAATTCCCAAATTCATCTTCCTGCACTCCTTTGTGTCACAGCAAATACTTCTTATCAAAAGGAAATGTTGTAGTGTGGTAGATAGGGACAGGCGGTCGGAAGATCTCGCGATGTGACGGAAAGCAGAAGCAGCATGGAACCCTTCCTCCCTTCTGTTCCTCTGTGATATGCAATCACCCTAAGTGTGCAGCCCCTCCTAACCCCAGTAGTTTTCCATTCCTCACTAACCAAGTATCCCGCCATCCCCTTCCTGACGTAGAACAACCCCCTTGACTATTTAACCCCATGAGATAAGATAATAAACGCCATTTGACCATCCACCATACTGGTGTCTGTGTGTCGTGGACCGAGTGGCCCGGGTGAGGCTGGGCTGCCGTGCTGTCTTCTTGTGGACCAGGTCGCCTCGCCTTCCTAGCAGAAGGCAACATGTAGACCATTTATTTCACTGATTTTTTTTTTTCTCTGTTACACCAGTGGGAGACAAGCTTTCAGGTCATGTGGACAATGTACCTTCCAGTGACAGGAAATGGTGATGCACAAATCTGGCCCCTGTCACGCAATCCTAAATGCAGGTAGTACTAGCTGTATGTTCAGCAGATACACAATAATTACTGCTCTCAGTGCAAGGCACAACACTGTTGAACACTGAATTTCCTTTCATGTACTTTTGTGTTAAACCATTAAAAAAAAAGACCAACTCAATTTGTACAGTTTGAACACAGTGATAATTAAGCATTAACCACATTTGATATGCTTCACCTTTTTAAACTAAGCTCTGTGGGAGGAAGTTTGTCCTTTAACAGACAAAAGTTTTTTTGCATCAAGTAGATGTGTTAGAATGCTGAAGTGCTTGTTTTGGAAGGGCTGATATCCCAGTACATTGGTATTAATAATCAAGTATTGGCAAAAGGAGATATAGTTTGGATGTTGCCTTGGTTTCATTGCATAGGGGCAGAGATGAACATAGTTTCTTCTACCGAATCAGTCTTAATGTTCCTTGCAAAAATTTTTTTAAAAAGAAAAATTCTCTTCTTTTTTCCTTTTTTTTCGTAAGGACTGTGGCAGGCAATGCCTTCATTTGCTGCTTCCCTTTTTATTCAGAAATTAATTTCTGTGTTAGTGCCTGCTGCGATGCAGCTGTGCTGGACAAAGTACCTGCTGTGAGGTGCACAGCTGAGCCAGGCCCTGCAGTGACCATACTGAGCATTCTCCCAAGCTGTTTGAATGTCACCATCAAACTATGGGACAGCTTTTGCACTGATAAAAATGGGGAGCTTTCAGTGGATGGTGATGTATGCTAACTAGCAATAAACCTTGTTAAGAAAGTATATCTGTTCTACTGTTACCTTCTAAATTTCTTTTCCAGGCTTTTTGCCTGACAGACCAGCCAGGCAAATAAAAATGTGTAATACCCAAGTATTTTGGCAAAGGATTGAGGAGTTTGTGTTCAAACATTTAAAATGGGGACAGTAGTTTCTGAAATATTTAGCAGTGGGAGAAATTAAATGCTGCAACCTTAATGCCTGATGCATTGTGTCTGTGTGTGGTTTCAGATACTGTTGCTTACCATAGGAAGCTGTAATCAAAACTGCTCTGTTTGTGCTCTGTCTTAAAGCAAATGAGCAAGTGGTTTTGTGGGGCAAAAAGATGGAATGCTCTGGCTTTGTGGGATTTACTGAATTCTTAATAAACTTGAGAAAGAGAGGAGATGTGGGCTTTGCAGTTAGTTTGTGGTTCTAAATAAGCACATAAACTTCTGACAAGCTGTAGTTGCTCTAAGCAGGGTTTTTGGCATTGAACATTTCTCTTATTCTGCTGGAAAAAAAAACAAAACTCGGTTGTTAATGAGGCAACATTAGTGCATTCATCTTTGCAGCTCTTTAGAATTAACAAATCAACATGAAGCCCCTTAAAAGTGTAAATTAATCTGCAGGACAGTAAAATGGAGCATCGTCAGAGCTGGTGCATTGCAGCTCTGCCTTTAGGATATACAGCTTATTTAACCAAGACATGATGTTACTTTTTTTGAAGAATCCACAGCCAAACAACATTAAAACCAGGCTTCCAGCTCGTACTGAAGTAATTTTTTTAATTTTTTTTTTTTTGTCCTCATCGCGGCAGCTTCCCCTGGCAGTCAGCAGGAGTTCTTGTACCGATGATGTCATCGCTCAGTCTCCCCGCCACTACCAGGGGACATGACCGGGCTCTCGCTATTCACTGGCAACTGCCTTTGCTCACATTTTCTGCTGAAGACAGGCTGCATTTACTCATCTGCAGTGCATTTGCTTTGCTTGATTTGCCAGGGTTTTAAATATATTGTGTGTGTGTATGGACGTACCTCTGATTATATAGAGAAAGTGAAGGCTGCTGTGACTGCCAGGGGAACTGAACAGTTTGTTCATCAAGCATGTAACATGTTTGATTTTGGTACTGTATTTATAAACATGCTGTATTTTAATTGGGTGATCTCACTGCCTGTGTGGAAGAGAGGTTATAAAGACATACTGAAGTTTTCATGCCTAGTGAAAAACATGGCCTCGGTAGCTCAAGGAAAAAAATATGTTTATCACTGATAGAATGGTTGAACTAGAGCCATTTGTAAAGACATGAGAGAGAAGTAGATGCAGAAGCACTGGACTAAATTTGGCTAGATTAATTTTGAATTAAATTAAATTTTTTAAAAGTACATTTTAAACAGAAAAAGAATCTCTGAAAAGATAAAACAAAAAAAAATCAATGTGTTGCACTCAGCTGCATGAAACATCACTAGGTCTGTCTGTGTGTCTGAATCAAATACACTGACAGTTGAACAGTGTTTGTCATAACAAACTTTGCTGCTCGTGGTAGTGGAATATATTTGTGTGGTGTTTAAAAATCCTTGCTAAATGAACATGATTAGAAGCAGGGAAGGACTCAATTAAGTTTCTCCAAGTAATCTTAGCTCAGCCTTGGGCAGGCAACATTAATATTTTTTCCCCCAAGGATTCCTTACCTTCCATAATGGTCATGCTAGGGATTTAAGGGATGGGTTTTGTGTGCAACACAAGAAGTATCAGTGTACTCTGGGTGATTTCATAGTGAGAAGGGAATTATGGACAAGTCTTAAGTGCATATGCAGTGCCCTAAGAACTGTAACTATGAAGTGCAGTTTCCTTCTCTTGTTCATGACCCAGCTTAGATCTGTGTGTTTATGCCAGACTTGCAGGGGAAATGCATTCCCCATTTCTTCACTGGCAACACCTTCCCCCACTCAGGAATTCCATACCTGAGCCATTTTGCCTTCAGATTCTCATGGACAAATGTAGTGAGTGAGATGTTTTCTCTATAGGTAAAACAAACATGAAAATCTGTAAAATAATGTATGCCTTTTCCTAAGTATACAGCAGTGTGAACCACTAAAGTTGAGTTGGCACACTGCAGGTGAAGCAGCAACAAAAATCATTGTCAAATTCAGATCGGATTTCAGAGATAAAGAGACTTTGGGTTTTGGATTGTTAAGGAGGCTGGAGAGAGAAGAAAGCTTTTTGTAAAAGGAAAAGTTAATGTTGGTGCCTGTCTGTCTTCTAGGTACATACATCATGACAACTGCCCTGGTGCCCCTCCTGGAAAAAGCAGCTGATGCCAGAGTGGTGAGTCTGTGATGCTGTTTAAAAGGAGTGTTTTACTATTTTTACCTTCTGGCTTATGACAGCAGTTCTCTGACTGTGTTAGCAATGCAGGATTACTTATAATACTGTAAGGATCTCTAAAATCCTCTTGGATTTTGCTAACAACAACCTCCTCCTCTAAGGCAAAGTTCCTGCCTGCTGCTCTCCACCCTTCATTGGAAATCAACGTAAAACACTTCGTTTGGGAACTTACCCTCTTAGATTCCCTAGGGCAAGTTGTCTCCTGCAGCAGAGTACAAAATATGTACAACAGGAATATAGCTTTAAAAGAACTTTGCAGATCTTGGTGTAAAATAAGACAGCAGGTACATTTTTTAAAGTTAAATTTCCCAAGTTTTGTATGGTTTCTAATTACCTTTAGTAAATGCTAAACATAAAAACTGTAAATAGTGCTATTCTGCTATTTTCTTTCTTCCCATTACTTTTCAAAAGGAAGCACAAAATTCCTGAAATGAATCAACATCACTTTGAATGAAAATCACTTCTTAAAAAACTTATATATCTTCCACCTCATCTCTAGGTATGCTCTATTCATGAGCATAAGCATAATGCAAAGGGTATGCAGAGGAATCCTGCTCCATAGGGACTTCCAACTATGGCCTGAAGACTACATTGCATGCATGCATCTGTGGGGACTTCCTGGTTCTGCTTTTCATTAATTTGTTTTTCATTAATTTGTTTTTCATTCATTTAATTACAGATAACTGTCTCTTCTGGGGGCATGCTAGTTCAAAAATTAAACATATCTGACTTGCAGTCGGGAAGTGGGCCATTTGATGGAACTATGGTGTATGCACAGAACAAGGTACAGTCCATGGGATTGAAAACAAAGCCCAGCCATTCTTTGCTAGGCAGCTCATACCATCTGCTTTGCAAAAAGCCTGTTGGTCGCTGTTGCTTTCCCCTTGCATCCAACCCATATGCAGATGCACAGGCAATAATCTTCAGGAGTATTATGCCATGCCCTTAGGAGTGCATACATCTTGCATGGAGGAGAGCATGGCTAGACTTTCATTTGATAGGAGAGAAGTCCCAAGGGGAAACACTATCTTTAGTTGATGAACCCTGTCTGCCTGCTTAGGTCTTGCCCACAGTCTGCAGCAAGTAGATGTGGTCAATAAAAGCAGTGCAGCTGCTTTAAAAGTAAATTTGTGGCCAGGGTATGGATGGCAATGACTGTGGAAGTATCTTATGAAATTATCCAATAAATCCAGTCAGGATGAGCAAGGGAATATTTCTGCTGTACATAAATGCTCTGGTATTTATGACACATTTGATGTAGTTTATTTCCCTGGGAACTAATTTGGTGGACAGGCTGTTGAACTTGGTGCTAGCATGGCTCTTACTGCTCAATCCTAGAGACAGCAAGTTGTCCTGACAGAACAGTGGGCAAAGGCTCACAGAAACATCCATTTCTCTGTGATGCACCCTGGCTGGGCAGATACTCCAGGTAACATCTGCTTCAAACTCTGACAATATTTTTTTCTTTTCAGGATTAGTCTAAAAGCAAAGAGAAATGAAACTTCCTAGTATATTTTTCCAACAGGTGCAGTAATTTCTTTTCTCCAAACTGGTGCTTTAAGTGGTTTTATATCCCCTTGGTGGCTCTATTCTGCACAGTGTCTGCTAGCTGTGTATATCTAGAGAATAATAATGGGCAGTGAATGCTTCCAGCCCTGCACAAATGCACAGCAGAGACACAGTTCTTTAAGGTAACTTTTAAGTTACATTTGTAGTTGAACTGTTAAACACACAGATGGAGCTTCTGCCTCTGTAAGTACCAATATGCAAACACTGGGCGTCTGTGAGGGCATGTAGGAGCATGCACCACTGTGCAAGCCCTCTACTCTTCCTCTAAACATTGACTGCTGTAGAGAAGCAGTTTGGCCATTCAGCCCTTTGTCTGAGCTGCAGCTGTTCTTCAGTGGCTGTGCCTGAGCAAGTGGGCCAGCATGTCATGCACTATGCATGTTGCATTCCCCAATGTTTGCAGCCCCCAGTGCCCAAGCTTGGAATGCAGAATAGCAGTTACATCTCTAGGTCTTTTATAGGGATGCAGTTGCCAAAATTTGCTTCTGACAACAGAAGCATTTACGCTGTCTACTTTATGCTTGAAAATAGCCCTTTTCAACTGAATATCGTGGTATTTCTTTTTCTTTAAAATACATTTATTTTTGCACTTCCTTTATGGATTTCAAGCTTAATGAACCATAAAATTATCCCATCTTAAAGTTCAAAGACTCTCCAATCCCAAAAATAAACACCTACAGTGGATGGGTCCACAGTCATCATCTGTTGGACAAAATAAAATGAAGCCAGTTCAGACAGGAAGTAATCAGTTTTTAAATACAGGGCTGCAATCGGTTTCCTAAAACTGGTGAGAAAATATGAGCTAAAAATGCCATTAGAATACTGTTTTTTGGAATTTGGGTTTCCCCTGTGTTTGTTGTCTTTATGGTTTAGAATGTAGTTGGCAGAGGAACCTCTTACAGATCCTGTTGTCAGTTTAGTCCCTGTAATTTGACCCAAACAAACTAGTGGTGGATCATCTGGCAGCTTAGTGCTATTCTCCCACAAGCCATCCTACTCCCAGATAGGGGGAGATACTCATTTTCTTCCATAAGCTCCAGAGATGCCTCCTACACACAAAATGGCAATTTGAAGTTGTTCTTTTTTTTGTTTGGTTGTTTTGTTTTGTTTTGTTGTTGTATCAAAAAAGCCTTGCATGGCAGGCCACCATTCCATTGTTATCCTTTCCAGCTGTGAGATCATCCATGCCTGATTTCTACGAGAGGATGAAGAACTCACTGCGCACAGAGGACCAGGGAGCTGACACTGTCCTGTGGTTGGCGGTGTCAGCTGAAGCAACAAAGCTGCCCAGTGGCTTGTTCTTCCAAGGTAAGGAGCAGTGTCTCACAGTGCACAGACTGGAGATCCCCAGCCTGCCTGAGCTTAGGATCCCTGTCTGGCCTAGAAGGGGATGGATGCTGCACCAGGCAGCTTGTGCAAAGGATAAAGCATTCCTCAAAGTTGTTTCAAGTCTAAATGTTCGAGTGAACATTGTGTTAAATTGTTATATTCCTGCTTTTGTCCTATAAAGTAGCTGATAGAGATTTCAAAGCATTTCTTTATGGAGTGTTGGGGATTTTTGTAATGAAAATGGCTGCATGTAGGACAGTGCCAAGGGAAGGTGAATCACAGCAGTCAAACAGCATCTTTTATGATGCTAGGAAAGGAGCATCTTTCTCACGGAACAGTGGGAGTTGGCTCTGCTTTGAGAGGTTCTTCCTACTGTTCCATGCTAGCTAAAACTGTGAATTCCCCCTTTTTCTAACACTGGGCAGAGACTTGAGCCCAGTGGCATTTTTGGCACTGTGAGCTTAGGGAATGGAAATGTGGGGCAGAGCCTTTCTTTTCTCCCAGGCAAACGACAGACATCTTTGTAAGAGCAGCTGGAAGCAGGGATGCCTCAATGGTGATGCAGGTCAGTCCAGAAAGAGAAAGCTCAGGGTAATTTCTTACAGAAGCTCAGTGCTTCTCTTGGTTGTGGCACTCAAATCCTGATTCACCGAATTTCTGTATGGAGAATGCAGACTCACACTTCCGCATTTGGGTTGACTTTGTCCCTTCTGTCCCACAGACAGTCACACAGGGTTGGCTGACTTAAATGGACATTTGTCATGTCAGCATGTGGAAACTCCGCATCCCAGCTGGTCATCCTTCTTTGTAGAACCAAGCTTTGCCATTCTCTTACTCCAGTCACTTTCTTCTGGTCCTAATGTTTCTGCTCAGTTGTTCTTTCTGTTTCTTTCACAATTCCACCAGGCTCTTCCCTTTGGCCTTTGTCTACCCCCAGCTTTGGTAAACAGGGAACATGCCCTAGCTCTTTAGCTAAAGCTATTGACTTTTGAGAGCTTTGGTCCTGGCATGACTACTCTTAAAGCTGCAAGAGAAGTTCTGAATCTGTGTCTTACGCTTATCAAATAGTGGTGAAGTCAGTTATTTCTTGCTCCTACGGCCTTCTGGAAGCCACAGCTTAGCATGGGCACGCTTCAGGCCCTTTCAGTGAAGGTTTGGGGTGCAGGAGACTTTGCCACAAACCCCATGCTTCTAGTCCTAGGCAGCCATTTTCCAAATCAGTCACAGTTACACAGTTTCCCTCCATTTTCTGCATTCTCTTTTACTGTTCCCTCTGAGAGCAAACCAAAGCCAGTTTATTTTTCTTTTTCCTGAGGAAAAAATAAAGGGAAGTGAGAACATGACTAGTACTACCAGAATTCTCTGCATCTGCTAAAATATATAAAAAATGTTTAGCAGAGACCTGCTTTCCAAAGACTAGAAGCATCTTCTCTGTGATGCTGAACTTGGCTTTCATACCTAGTTCCCAAACTTTAGCACAGGCTACTGGAAGCACTATGGCTGGGTGGGGAGCTGTTCATAATCAGTGATGGAGAAGGGAATGTTCTCTGCATGTTTCTCTCTCCTCAGTTTTCCGTAAGCAGAAGTTATGTGGTGTGTGCAGTCAGGTAAACATTGGCTCTTAAGAGAGCAAATATCTCTGCTCTCCTGGGAATCCCAGTGGCAGCCTGATAGGTTTTCAGGGAAATCTGCTGCCAAGGGTTGCAACAGCTTGTTCTTTTTGTCTCAGCTGGCCACTGGGGAAGTTGGGCTTGCTTAGACTTAACAGTGCTGCACCAGTGCTCTGACTTGTTCCACAGACACCTGACAGTATTGTCACAAGGCTCCTGGGCCCTAGATACCATGTTTTTGGAGGGGAAAATCCCTTGGAGTGGATGGTGGTAACAGCTGTATTCACAGAGTGAGTGACAGGCATGAGATTTGGAAAACTAAGCAAAGCATTAGACTGAGCAAACTTGGTTGGATACATGTCACTTATGGCGATTGAGCAATAAGCCCAAGTTCCTTTGCATTTAGAATTTAACCATTGTTTCTAAGGATGAAAGTAAGCATTTTAAGATTGAAAATAATCCTAACTACAAAGTCCCAGCTGGGGATTTGTACAGTACTAGAAACGTGATCCAGGAGGCAAGGAAAAATGTTTTTTTCAAGTGCAAGAACATCCTCTGCCTGCAGCAAGAAACTCCAGCTACTGCTCTTTGCCTGCAGGTGTTGCACTAGTAACAGGCATAACCTCACAAGGAAGCCTTCCTTTTCCTAAACTGTCCCCATGTGCAAATGGGGTGTGGTCCACAGTCCAGGTCATATTGTGGTACAGAAAAATCACTCTAGCTCCAAAATACAAATTGAATTGGTTTAATTTTTGGTTTAGAAGATATGCTTAACTAGCATTATTTATAGGTGCCTAGAAGGGTAAGTTTCCTGGCTTCATGTGGTATATTTGGGCAGTACAGAGACCATCAGAAAAACCTCCTTTCTACTATAAGAGAGTTAAATGTACCCATAAGTGTTGTGTTGTTTTTTTTTCTTCTTCTTTTCTTCCAGACAGGCAACCAGTCCCTACACACTTACCCCTAGCATACACCCACAGTCCACCAGAGGATGAAGAGAAACTCATGGAGGTGCTGGAAGAGTTCTCCCAGAAGTTTAAATCTGTTTCTCCAGGAATTTAGTGTCTCTGCTGACACAGTGTCACCACAAATCTTCTAATTACACAGTAACCTGCTGTTGAGGAGAAGTAGGATGCCATAGGCCTGTTAAAAATGAATTAGATTCAGGTGTTCTCATAATGAGGTGGTAGAGTGGCACTTGTGTAATTTTTTTCTGCTGCCAAGTCTCTCCCACTGTGAATATGCAGCTTCTGCCTCAAGACACACTAAGGTTGTGCTCTTTGGATTGGAAGAAAAATTGAAAGGCATTAAAATAAACCCTGTTTAAGTTTGTAAAGTTACCTAGAATAATTTAAAACACTCAACACAGAGAAATGCAGAGTAATGTACTTTCAGTAGCCTTTGTGAAGGACTTCAGGAAAGAAGTGGGAATGTTTTAAACAACTTTTAACTGCTGTATTTGATGGGTTGGTGGTTTCCTACATTGTGTGAGGGTGATTAGGCTCAAACATGTAACTGAGAATGCAGAAACTCTCTTGCAGAGCCTCCTTAGTTTAAACTGAAGGATTCCTCATGGCCTTCAGTTTCTGTAAATTAGTGCTGGTATGCAGAAGTGATCTGCTTCCTCATGTTTAAACAGCAAGAATTTAGGAACACTGCCAAATGCTTTCTGCATTATTTTATGGAGCCAGGGCTAAATATTATCCCATTTATGTCAAAATACCATGAAGTAGGAGGTTTCAACACAACACACCCAGACATGGCTGGATTCAGCAGAGAAATGGCTGCATGACTGTAAGCATGAAAAGAAACAACATGCTAAACTGTACCTGCTTGCCATTTCTGTGAGAGATTAAAGGGAATTGTTCTATCATTATTAATGGAATAATTAAGAGGGGAAGGGAACACTGGCAGGGCACAGGTTTTAGAGGAGAATCCTCTCCTGATGAGAGGCTTGTATTTTGTCTGGATCTGTTTACTTCAGACACAGAGGACAGGATTCGTCTTACATGATCCGTGCACATTTGAACTACTCACTGAGTTTCTCGCTGTAAATTGCTAGAGGGAAAAATGGGCTTTTTCACAGGGATCAACTGGATCTAGTTTAAGAAACACCACCTACAGTGTTGTATCTTTCTAATAGTGTTGAAGACAATCAGCTCAGACTAAGACATTCTGGTGGGACTCATTTTGTCTTGATTATTTCAGATTTACTGCAAAGCCAAGACTATTATTAACAAAGGTAACACCTTTTCTCCTGAACTGAGTGTGTTTCTTAACCAACTGCCTCCAGAACCCAGCCAAGTTGCTGCACTGTTTCACTGTGGCTCACACCAGTGTGGTAGGACCAAGGACCTAAACACAGATGTTCTTGAGTTTCTGCAGTGACTGGCAGCTAGAGACTGCTGGTGGACAGAGGAGAGCTCCTTATGTCTGCTTTACGGAATTTAATTTCCTCCTGGCTGATAGTATTTCCTCATTATTCAAAGATATCCTATTAAGTATCAGTTTAAGAAAAAACTGCTTTTTTCAGCCTATTGTCAGTCTCCTTAGAAATAAAGACTTACTGTGAGGGAGGCCCTGAGAAAAATTTTCCCATGATAAGCAGTGCTGAGACAAGTCAGGCTGTCTCAGCTCTTCCTGAAGAGGCTGGGTCAGCATTCAAACTATTGCCTCATTTATAAACTTAACTCCTTCTTGCACTACAGTGATAGAAAACAACAGCAAGGCTTGTACAGAGGTTTATTTCCTGCAATTCCGATACTAACATTTTCTATGGTGTCAGCTGTTAAATACAATTACCCAAAACAAGAGCATGGCTGGAAGCATATATACTAACTACATTTCTTAACCCAATGCTGCAAGGTTAATAAAAACATTTGCATATTTATGTCAGTTTGCTTCTCAGCTCTGCAGTACAGAAGTAAAGTTTAATGAGTGGTATTTAAATAGTTCATAAAAGTAAAAACTGTGCACTATATATGTAAATATTTAACACATTTTAGTCCACATTCTGCACTAGTGTATTTGAATAGCTTATATTTTTCATTTTGTGTCACAGCTTAAAAATTAAGCCAAAGTTAAGAAAACTGCTTTAATCAAAGTTTAGTCACAGTGTCAAAGACCAATATGCTATGGTTTAAGAGCACTTTTAATTTAAAAAAACCTAAACCACAGGAACTAGAAGCAAAGTCCAGAGTCTCACACACTTTGGTATTATGGTATCCTGCTGATGCTTTATTTCAGCCTAATTCCACAAGAGCAAACATGGCATGTGGCTGCAAGCCAGCAAGAGGATTTGTGTTAATGCAATCCAGAATGACTTGCACCTTCATGTAAGTGAATACATTTACAGACTCACAGATTATGCTGAGTCAGAAGGGACCCACAAGGATCATGGAGTCCAGCTCCTGGCCCTTCACAGGACGCCCCAAGAGTCACACCATGTGCCTGAGAGCATTTTCCAAATGCTTCTTGAACTCTGTCAGGCTGGTGCTGTGACCACTTTCCTGGGGAGCTCAGTGCTCAACCACTCTCTGGGAGAAGAACCTTTTTCTAATATCCAACCTAAACCTCCCAACAGCCTCAGGCTAGTGCTTTGGATCCTGTCACTGGTCACCAGAGAGAAGAAATCACTGTCTGCCCCTCCTCTTCCACTCACAAGGAAGTTGTAGACTGTGATTAGGTCTCCCCTCAGTCTCCTTGTCCACTTTTAAAACTTAATGAGCAAAATAAAAATAGCATCCAGTGACAGATGACCAGAAACTGAAGGTGGCACAGGTCCTTGCTAAGGAGTGCATACTGGGAGTTTGAGAGCACTCCTGGTTCATGAGAATGGAATGACAAGCACAGCAACTTCTCTTGCTACCCTTTCCTATCCATGCGCAGCCCAACACTTCTTGTGGCAGCTTTGAGGCTTTTATGACTCTAACCTCACTCTGATGGCTTCACATTTTTCTTCATGTCATGAAATCACCTAGTTGGGAAGTTTTTGCTCTCAGGGATCTTGCACAGGAATGTAGCACCACAGAGCACATGTGGAGTTGGTCATTTCCCTACATCCTAATGGAAAGACAGCCCATCATCAGTGTAGCAGGACTGACTGCAGTGATGCAGGGGCCACTGCAACTTCTCTTTTTGTCTTGGATGAAGATTTTAGGAGGTCAATGTAACAGGTATCAAACAATTTTGTAAACTGCATTTTGTCTTAAGCTTCATTTCTGGGTCATCTTTATTCATTGTTAAAAAAAACCAACCTAATAAACTAAATCAACCTGCTATTGATTGAAGTGTAAAAAATTGTTTGTTGATTGCCTTTGAATGGGGGCACTCCCATAAATACCTCACAATTTTGGAGTAAACTGCGAATAGCAGTTGATGGCATTTACATTAACACGCTCCAGCTTCTGTGTTCCACTCAGTGGGAACAAGGTGTGAGCAGGACCACCCCTTCCTTTTAAACAAGGCTCAGGTGGGATGTTGAACATGCACTGCCTGAGCTCAGAGGGAGTTCTGCTCTGTCCTTCATTACAGCCTGGTAAGTCAGTCCTGCAAACCTCAATGCAAATAAATTTATTTGGTAGGGCAGTCCCATCCATTTCAATTGTCAGTACAAGCACTGATTTGTATTTTTGTAAGGACAGCCTTTCTAAAAGCTATGGCACTTGGAGCAGCACTACTTTTCATTAAGCAGTGCTGAACTTGGTGAGTGAAGAGTGCACGTGGAGTTATTCTTTCAGGGAACAGCCTGATGGAACAGAGGAGTAGGGCAGCTATGAAGCAGTTTAATGTGTAAGCTCCTCTGTATGTTACTTTCTTGCCCTCCCTGCAAAAATAAAGCACCCCATCTCATGACACTGGATCATACTTACCTAAAACTAGTGCTGGTCAACATCCACCCACTATCATTTTAAACAGGCAGTTTCCACTCCAGCAGCACAAAACTTCGCATCCTCCCTAGCTCAGCTCAGAGTATTTCCCTGTTTGTCTCAGGCTTCCATCTCTTGCTTTGTTGGGGGAGATAATTCTGGGCACATTTGGGCAGAGCCAGTGACTGATTACAGGAGATAATTTTGAAATGCAGCTTAAATGACTTGAAAACTGTATTCCTGCAGTCACCCAAAAAGCACTGATCTAGACAATGAGAGAAAGAAGGCTTTGAAAAGGAACCAAATCTGATAGGGAGCAAGTGCAACAAAAACACTTCTGGGACTAAAAGTGATCAAATCCAAGAAGTTCAATTTGTGAAGTAGGTCAGTATTTATGTTATTCTCTCTAGAGGGAGCCATCAGATAAACATGAAGAAAAATTATGTATTCCTCTGAAGGAAGTTTGTTCTCTCTTAAAACAAAAGCTACTGCTCAGCTTTATGAAGGGACACAGTGTCAGCCTGGCCAAAGGTCTTCAGCAGGACAGGTTTCTACCCTGCTGCCAAGAGAAACAACTCAAACCTTTGCTGTACTGGCAGTGCCAGGGCCATCTCACAGATAAAAATACTGCCGAGAGGAAGAGTGGTAAAACCTGCACTTGTGCCGACTTCAGGGAGGGAGGTCCCAGGAAGTGCTGTTTTCTTTGATGGTTAAAAATCTTGAGCATCTTCCCTTTACTTTCCAGTTGAGAATCCACAATCCACAGGGAGCTTTGGAATGATGCACAAAATCATGCAATTTCTCCACTGCCTCTGGGCTGTTCACCCACTGCAGGCACTCAGGGCAAGAATTTGTCCTGGCAAAAGACATGTCCATACAACAGCTGTCAGTTTTATGACAATTCAGAGAACAGGCAGGTGAATGGGTCCAGTCAAAACTCAATGAACCAAATTCCTCATAACACACATAGAGAAGGAAAAGAAATAGCCAAAAGCTGGTAGAAATTAATTTAGTGAGGTTAAGATACCACAATTTATTCTGCTACATCAGAAACACTTACTTACATAATGAAACAGTACTGGAAAATGTTACAATGTAGTTGGTAGAAAAGGTGATCAAATGGCTGAGCAGCATTCCTGCAAAACACTGACCTGAACAAAAGCCAGTAAGATCCTTTTTTCATATAAAATCCCTCTAGTCAAAAAGACAGCAAAGCCCACAAGATACTGGTCAGTATGACAAACTTAACTTACTAAACAGTCAGAAACAAAGCTAAGCCTTTGGAGAGCTAAATCACAGCTAAAACTAGTGCTAATTACAAAGATGTAGCAAGGAAGTTTGTGTACTTGTTTATTTGTGAAAATTTAATTACTTGGCCATGGCAACCCCACAGAACTTTCTTGGGACAGGACAAAATAGGGGTATTAGCAATGGGTCTTTCACATGCGAAGGACGCCCTGACCTGTTACAAAATATAAAGGTGATAAACCCTTCAATAAATTCAGATTATTTATTGTCTAAAAAACAAATAATTGGAGGCAAAACTATCTTCATAAGGCCTGACACCTATTCTGTACCATCTCAGTAGTGATGTGTCTCTTCCCCATCCTTTTAATGTTGAAGTGCTTATGCATTTAATACAGTTCTGAAAAAACTACTTGAGGTAGATAAATATTTTTTGGCAATTGAACCAAAGAAAAAGAAATGGAAGTCAAATCTTCATAGACTGGAAAAACTCCATGTTCCATGTGGCTTCTGGATCTGGACCATGGCTGCTGGCTGGCTTTCAGTACTGGGATGGGAGGATGGTTTGGCTTTATACAGTTCTGATGAATATTCATTTCTATACTGTAGGTGCTTTTTGTTTTGGTTTGGTTTTTTTTAGGTTTTGTTTGTATGCTGATACCATTCTTTCTTAGTATCCCCTCTTTGCACAGACTTTGCCAGGACTGTGCTCTCTTGTTTTCATTTTGGTTTGAATTCAATGTCCCTACTTGGCAGCAGTTTCAACTGAACCCAATCTCTTTCTCTTCTGAGCAGTACAGTGTGTCCTGCAGCAAACAAAATTTCAGAGATCACCAAAGACTGGTCACAAGGGAAAATCCCCAAACTGGGAAAATGCAATGAAAAGTCACATTTGATCACACAAAGTTCATCTCAAACCCCAGAACTTCAGGACTACATTTTTCCTTCTGAAGAGCAAAGATTTCCTGCCAACATTCACAAGATCCAATTTTGAAGAGAAAAGCCTCTCTCTTCCTCAATATTACATAAAAGGTCATCACAGAAGGGACTCAGCACATCAATGCACTCTGAAAAAAGGATCAAGTTTGTAGTTACTGTTGCATACTATTGCCACACATAGAAAAAAAGTCTTCTAAGTCCGAACTGAAAACATCCCATGTGCTCAATGTGGTCTCCTGGAAAGGACATGGCCTGTAAAACCACACATTGTAGCCCTATTTCATATGTGCTACAAAACAGAACTTTGGTTGCTGCTACACAAATCCTGTTTGGAACAGCGAGGACACACATAGGTAATATTTGCTAATTTGTTAGTAACTAATTTGGTATTAGTTTAGATTTAAGGAAAGATACTTTTTTTTTCCTTCTCTAAGCAATGGAGTAGACACTTCAGGCATTAAGTGGACTTTGAATCACAGAATGGCTGAGGTGGGAAAGAACCTTCAAAGGTTATTTGGTCCTGCTCAAGCAGGGTCACCTAGTGGTGGTTGCCCAGGGTTGTCCAGTTGGGTTTTGAGTATCTCCAAGGATGGAGAACCCACAAACTACCTGCCTGGCCAGTGTGTGCCCATGCTCAGTCACCCTCACAGTAAAAATTCTTTCCTGATGTTCAGAGGAAATCTCTCTTTCAGTTTGTGCCCATTGCCTCTGATTCTGTCACTAGACACCAGTGCATTCTCTTTGCACCCTCCCTTCAGGCATTTATACACACTGATGAGATCCCTCTGAGCCTTGTTTTCTCTAAGATGAACAGTCCCAGCCCTCCCAGATCTGCTCCAGTACCTTTCACAATCTCAGTGGCCCTTTTCTGTACTCCATCCTGTAGTTTCATTTCTCTCTTGTACTGGGAAGCACAGAACCAGTCACAGAAAAAAAAACCCCAACAACAACAACAAAAAAAACCTAAATAAAAAAAATAAAATAAAATAAAACAAACAAACAAACAAAAAAAAAAACCCCAAACCCGAACAAAAACAAAAAACAAGGAAAAAAAAATAAAAAAAACCCATGCAGTTGAATACTCCTTTCTAACAATTATTTCTTCAGCAGGCATTTTTCCGCCATGATCCAAAATGATGTTTTGGATCACCCTTTTTGCATATCCAGCCATCTACCTCCTTATCAGCAACCAACCCCACTCAGAGGGAACACATCCCTCCCTTTCCCAGGACTGGTGATACTCATGCCACCCTCTCAGGCAAAGTGCAGTATAACCACTACTGAGGTACTAAGAGCCCACATGCTGACATTCAGGTGATGGCCTCAAGTTCAGGAGGACAGAGCAGAGAGGTCACCTGGGCTTGGCTGCAAAAAGCAGCTGTAGACAAGGGTGCTCACAGCCAAGCACACCTATGTCACTGTTCAGGATCCATCCTCTGTCAGCCTGGCTGACTTGTGGCCCTACCACTACTGTTTCAACATCTAACCATGGTGTTAAGTCTTCTGGTTGATGGGAGGACCATCAGTGCTACATTGCATGCTGATGCCCACGTTCTTTTCCTGTCACTTAAATATTTTCAGCTTAAAAAGACTGAAATTTGGTGCTCAAGATTGCCCCACCTGGGACACAAGTGACCCTAGCAAGCTGCTCAGGCACTGTGTATGTGACCAGGGCCTGCCCCATCACCTGCATAAGCCCTACAGACACTGCTCATTTTAAAGCTGAGAATAGCAGCAGATGTTCTGGAGAACACCGCCTCTTCCCACAAGAAAGCACCAGCTAAGGGAGAAATGAAAATCACCTTTTCTGATGTGTAGAGCAGAGGGAAGCCAGCAATGTTTGTGTGCCGCTTGTCACAGCACAAGGTATCACTAAAAGCTACTGCCCTTCAGCAGCCCCAGGGAAGGGGGGCTTGGCTTCATTTGAGTGTATGTAGGTATGTGGCACCGCATAGTTTACACCTGTATCAAAACACACCCTCCTCCCATCCTCCAATAATTCAATTCATAAAAATAGCTCAGATTTGTTATTCAGCAAGTGAAATGGAAAAAAAAGGACCAGGCAACAGAGATCCCTTTTCATATGGATCTAGCAGACAGAAGAAATTGAGACTACTACTGTAACACAGCAGAAGAGAAGCTCTTGAGGGCATTGCAAAGGGATGAATTTTCCTTCCTGCCTCAGCTTCACTTGCAGTTTATATAATTTTCTAAGCCCAGAGCAGTTTGTCCCGAGAATTCAAGATAAGGAGATGTTTAGTTTAAATCCAGATAACCCTGCAGGTCATTCAGTCAGAAAGAACAGCTAGGAAAATTCTGCAATATGGTTTTACATACCCCACATCCACACATAAGCAACATTAAAACCGTGACTCCTTGGAAGACGTGGTGGGGGGAGTGGCCACGAGTTTATTGCAGAACCATCCAAACAAGTAATTCTCAAATGTAGTCTCCTTTGGAATCAGTTCTTCACCTTTGTTTGCACATTACATGTTCAGGAGCAGGCATTGACCCAGGGGCAGATCCTCAGCTTGCCAGCTCCACTACTCCATCAGCGTGAGCATAATTCATGCTGGAGTCCCAGACTTGGTGCCACTGCTGTCTCCTCAGGAACTGAGCACTAAACAGCAATTTAAATTCACTTCAGTGCACCCCTGTTTCTGTCACCATGAGATGCACTCCCTGCACAGCACAAGTCAGGTCTTTGGCCAAAAGGCCCTGAGCCCAAGGGGACATGGAACACCATAGTCCAACAAAGCTTTGCACATATTCTCCAGCTGGAATGAAATACGGCAGGCCACTTACTCATCTTGCATAGCTTTGACAGCCAAGAACACTTCAGTCATCAGAAAACATGCACAAGGTGTTATGAAAAGCATTCCAAGAGGAAACAAGCATCTAGTTTCCAGGAGAGAAGGTGGGAGGACTGAGAAAAAAATTTTCAAGCTGGAAAAATAATAGTAATGTGTGAATTATGTTTGAAAACAGGCTTTAAAATATGCGGTCTAGAGGGGAACCAACAACAGGCTGTACGACCAGGAAACTGAAGGTGGTGTTATTTCACAGAACATGACTGCAAAATGCTTCATCACAGGTTATAGGGTGTTAAAAAAAGAGAATTTTCCTTGAAAATACATAGCAGTCCTGTGGCGTGCACACAGAAGTCCACTTACCCTTTACTGCAGCAGCTCACTGGACAGAATTAAAGCCATGGATTGAGTTAACCATTATTTTTTCCCTCAAAAGTGAATTGCTGCTGGGCAAACAAAGGAGAAGCTTTATTTTCTTTCGGCATTCTCTCTCAAGAGAGAACACAAGGCTTCTCCAGGTAGCAGTGGCTCTGTAGTGGCAAATGTCATGGCCTCCCCACTACAGAGGGAAGAAGAGAAGACTAAGCATCACCAATGTGCCACAAGGCCTGCTGAAACAGATGCAGGAAAGCCTTTGGTCTGGTCTGCAGTTCTATTCTTGACACCAGTTTCTTTGAAGTGCATGAATTATACCATGCTAAAAAGTAACATGGACTAATGGAAAGGAGAGTTGGCTCTTCAGAGAAGGTCCCTTTGGAGAAAAGGGCTTTTTTAGTTTATTCACCTTGACAATGTCATTCTGAAAAGGTAGTTTTGGTCAATCCAGGTTTTAAAATATTGTTTATTTTTAAGAGAAACTGTAAAGTATGACAACAGGACAACGGGCATCATTCAGCAATATCACTTTTGAGTCTATAGAGGAAATTAATAAAAACCATCAACATTTTAAAAAATAAATATGATTAACCATATGGAAAACAGGAAGAACAAAATTCATCTTCAACAACACAGACAGGTATAAATGCTGAATGTTGCTGTGCAAGGTAGAGGTAGAGGTAGAGATAAACCAGACTTTTCAGATCTAGACCAGTTTTAGATCTGCCCCCCTCCATGCACACACTCCCAAAAGTTCCTGTTGCCAATAATTTCATTTGAATCAGACTGTTAGCATAATCAAACTCAAACAAGTCTGTGTGCTCCTTGTAATGCTCTGAGCTGGAAAACTATTTCAGTTTTCTATAGAAATCAGTTGCTGAATAACCTGACCCCTGGTTCTGTGACTCATGCAGCAAAGGAAGAGGCAGGAAGATTATACAGACCAATGAATGCTCTCTGGATGATGCCCACTAGGACAAGTAGATGGTAGAGCCCTTTTAGGAATTGCAATAGTCCATCAGCTCCTCGGAGATACACCCAGAGACCGTGCCTGGATTTCCTCCTCTGGAGAGAGCATGGTCAGCAGAAATATCCCAAACCAACAGGTACTGGCTGCAGAGAGAGCCGATTGCCTTACACAGTTTGTTGACACCAAAAACTCACAGAGGAAGACACAGCCCAAGAACCCTCTGTACAAAGCAGCAAGTATCTTGACATAGTGAAATATAAAAACTAAAAATTGCACTGCACACAGGTTTTTCCAAACAAACTCAAGACAACCAAAGTCAGATCGTACAAACCGTTAGTTAAAAAAATACCTTCTTGTATATTTTGAGAAGAAGTGGAAAGAGTCTTCGTGCAAATGTTCAGCCTGGATCAAGCAGAGGACATAAAGTTGTTGTAAACACATTAGTTCCTTTCTTATCTGCTGTATGCACCCAGTGTTATCTTCTGCAGTATAATTAGGGTTAGGAAATCAGTTTCTTCTGTAACTATCACCTTCCAAGTTCCACTGATGTAACATCAAGACACTACTGGTGTCATATCCCACAACTGTTAAATAAAATGAAACAAAATAATGAATAATGGTAAAAGACAATAAAATACAATAAAAATAGAATCTTTAAATAATTTACACCTTTTTTCTTTAATTAAGAGGGGCTACATGGTTAGAGGTGGATACAACAAGTCTGAAGAAGTTTGATTTAAGTTTTCAGCACTTATTGTCAGAGTGGTGGAGGTTGATGAAATAATATTCTCTATGTCACCAGCTATCACCTCTATAAGACAGGTTCATAGCTGGCCTTAAACAAAAAGAACTCCCACTACATTACTAACTTAAATTATCAGAACAGTCATAACAATTGTGAGAGTTTTATTTTTTTAATTACTCAAGCTGTTATAACTCAGTCACTATTTTAGCTATTTCTTTATTTAACCACACAGAGATTTGGCATGTTGAAAACCAGTTGGTCTTCCTCAAGGGAGAGCTACAGTGAGCACTTGTCCCAGCCCCTTCAGGCAATAACTTCATACACCAAGACCTCCTTGGTCCTTACTGGGCAGAAATCCTAATCCAAATCCCAAGTGAGAAGTTTCTGGGTGGAAGAAGGCAGGTATGACATCCTGCAGCCACACAGGAGAGGGAAGGGAAATGAAGTACAGGAGCTAGAGCACATTCCTTGCTCCTACCTTAATAACCTTGTCTGTCCCCGAGGTCAGCAGCCATCCCCTGGTGGCATCGAAGTGTACGTGAACAATGTTGTGCTTGCTGTCATGGAAAGTAGCTGTAGGTGCCCGCCTGAAGAAAGAAATCCAAAAATCAGCAAGAACTGTAACTGCAGGATTTCCCCCCCAAAACGTTCTCTATTGAGGAAAAAAAGTATTTGACTGCTGTTGTAAGGCATTAATTCAGCAACCACTCTGCAAACTGCACTTTGAGACCTTTCTGGCATGAAAGGAACAGGGCTGGGGGGCTCTCTATACTTCCTGGCTTGATCTCCTCCTTATCCTGCTGAGAAAGCCCAGGGACCATCATGCCAGGCTGCTCCTCCTGGAGCCTTGCACCCACCCAGGCCCTTCCAGATGCAGGAGTTTTCCCCCATTGCAGTGCAATCTGGCTCGGTGTCTACACTTACTCCTCATCTGTTATGGACTCGTGGCAGCTGTCACAGACCCTCACTTCAAACTCGAACCCCATCAGTGGGATGGAGGAGCGCTTGGAGCTGCATTTCCCACACACGGCTTTCCCACACTTGCGGCAGTGATGCTGCAGGAGACAACATGCAGAAAGACATCTCAGGCCACAGACCCAGACCAGGTCACTGCTCAGGTCCACTGCCTCGACCACCTCGCTCCAGCAAGACACAACGCAGTTCAGCTCTGCCCCGGGTGCTCATTTCTCAAGTTTCATGAGCACATGCAGCACTTCTATACCCCTTTAGTAAAAGTCTGCCATCTGCAGCCCTCTGCTGCTAGGCAGGAAAACACAGCAACATGTTTCAAGCAGACCAGTAAGCCTTTCCCAGTACAGCCTGAGCAGTTACAGATGTTTATCCAATCTCATTGAAAACAGCTTTGGTTCCAGCACAATTTCCAAAAATCAGCTGTAAATTTCTTTCTGTAACTTATTTGACTAACGATGAGCAAAGTCCCACATGGCTTAAGTCATGGAAGGACCCAAATCTACTCAGCCCAAGTAGTATAGCCCTGAATAGCCCAATTTGCTATTGAGATTGATTGAAAAAAAAGGTGTGTTCCTTTCAACCACAAAATCAAGCCACAGAGGGGAACCCACTGTTCGACCGTTAAGCACTCAGTGGAAGAACAAAGTGCAAATTCTCAAAGCTTTAGGGGCAAAACCGTTACCAGAATCCATTATGAGAGAAAAGTCTAATGGCACCATGGTAACACACCAAAGGGCACATACAAACCTGCCTGAGGCCTATTTTCTTACTGTCCCACATTTGCTTGAAGTTCCAGAAGAAAGGCTGGTCACATTTTTGACAGGAGTCACTATCCAGCCACTCCGGGGTCTGCAACACACACACATAAACACAAAGTGGAAGTGAGCAACAAACAGAAAAATTTCCAGTGGAGCCAAGAGGCAGGACAAAAAAGATGTGGTGTGGTGATGTGATGTGATATGGCCAGCTAAGCTTGATTTAATATCTCCATTGTCACAACATGCCATTTTGACTGTTGTTGATGATGACAAGATGGTATTTGTTCCCTGGGGTGTCTTTTTTGGCTTGGCTTTGAGCTTTGAAGGACATAGGAGGAACAGTTCTCACAGAAATCATGAAGAAGAGTTTGATAATAAGACCATAGAAACAACCCAATTCTGAAATTAAACATATAAAAATATTTCGTTCTGTCCTGTCTGGACAGCATTTACCATCTGCTATTGCCTCTGGTGAGAGCTGGGGTCAATTAGTATTCCCAACAGCCAAGCAACTCATCTGAAGGGAAAAGGGAAGTTATGGGGAATGCTGATGTGGTTGGGGTTTTTCGTATTCTTTCTTTCTTTAACATGCTAAAAGGAGTTCCTGCTGTCAGAGGTGCCTGTGCTACAAATCACACACAGGATACAGGATGAGAAAGATGTGATTCACCTGAACAAGCCTAAGACTCAAACCAAACCCAAGCTCTTTTCCCTCATCAACCCATGAGGTTAAATAAACACTAAATATTGTTTAATACTTTGTGAGGAAGTGCTATTAGCAAACTGCAGTTTTCTTGTCAGAGCCACTGGTTTCTCACATGCTGTAAATTAAAATGGCAAGAAACACAGCCGAGATTAAGAACTAAAAACAATAGAAAAGCCAGGCAAAGGTAAGTTAAGGGCAGATGGAGACCCTCAGCTCCCAAGATAGCTTTGACCACCAGCAATAAAGCAGTCACCCGTTTTATATTCTTTTGCCAGTTATTTTAAAGGCAGTTCATTCTGCTGGGGAAAATCCTTGTCTTTACATCCCTGTGTATAACTTTCCATCTCTTGGGCACTTAAACACTACAGATGAAGACAACATTTTGTTTGTGGCACGTAACCACTTTGTAGTCAAACAGAAAGACAGCTTATAGCATCTTTCAAATGTCTTCTTAGAGCTTTTTAAAAATTGAGTTGAAAATAAAGAATCAAGGGCTAAAATGGCTTAATTGATTCTAACACAATCTCAGTGATGTGGGAAAGTCTGATTGCAACAAAATGAGTACTGAGCATGTATCACATGGAGAAAATCCTTAAATAAGGGCAAAGATACAAAAGCGAGAATCCAAAAGAAAGTGATCCAGGACCCAAACCCAAGGTTTGATATTAAAATCTCAAAGATTCATATTTTGGGGGTGGTTTAGCACCAAGAACACGTTGTTGTGCTGCTGATAACAAGAACAAGCCCACATAGCCATAGTCTGGGAAAGCTGTGCACCATTAGCACCTGCTGCTTGGCCTTTATTTAGCTAATAATATTTCTCCTCTATTTTTTAAACCAGCCTTCTCACAGCATTCCTGTCTATTTGGTGACAAGCCAATCTTAACCCTTTACCGTAGCCTTTTGAAGGCAACAAATAAATGTTTTCATTTCTGAATGTTCAAGTTGCAGCAAAAAGGAAACATCTGTTGGGAAGGAGGAAACCACTCTGCTTTCATTTCAATTTAGGAGCTGATGACATATTTGGCCCCTGGATTAGCAATTAAAGAGTCAACTGGAATGCTAATTCCCAATAAAAAGGGAGCTCAGTTTCTGCCTCTGCCTACTTCAGTAGTTTTTTGAAATCAAGTTTTCCACCTAGCATTTCTTCTTCCTCAAGGGAGACACACAAAATCCATGCAAGCCACGACTCCTGAGAACCAGCAAAGCTGGTGAAAGCCTATGCTGCCAAAAGCCTTCCTCTGACCTACCCCCTGCAGAAAGAAGGCACAGGTTTGCTGTGACTCATGGCACCAGGATATGCCAAGCTCCTGAGCAGGGCTGACTCAGCCAGCACAGAACTCACTCCCCCCTCTCTGAGTCAGGACTCAGAAATTGCCAAGCGGGGGCTGTTCCCACAGTGCCAAAGACCTGGGGAGCATTTTTGCACCCGCTCACATTCGTTGGTGACAAAGCACAAAAGCAATTAGGAATGTGTGGGTGAAATCTTACTGTCTGGATTACCAAAGCCATCATTTACCTCATTTCTATGTGGTTACACCAGAGGGAAGCAAGACCAAGCAGCAGGTGAGAGTGAAGCCTTAGTTAAATCACTTCTTATCAAGGAAAGAAAATGCTGGATTGTGTTTTTCCAGAGATGACCAAGAGCCTTCTTGTTTTACTTTTTTTAAAACCAACATAAATCAATCAGTCCCTCCATTTACATCTGAACTGATATATCTCATGATGTGCTGAAAAACACAGCAGAGCATCTCAATACCCTCCTTACAGAATATCTTTCAGAGCAGTAATGTAATGAGCTAGAGCCATTTAGCAGCCTATTTAATACAAATTTTCTGCCAGGCGATTTCCCCTGTACCATATTATCAAAGGCACAGCATAATTGCTGTATAACAACTGGAGCACATCCAGAAATGTTTTTAAGGCTTGGAATGATCTTGTTTAGGTTGAAAGCTGTGCACATTTTAGAAAGGCCCCTTCTTCCCAGGACTGCTTCAGCCCAAACTGACAAGAACTAAGCATCTACCTCCTGCCTCTCAACATCCATGTTCCAGACAACAATTCCCCCGTCTGCACCACAGGAGATGAGCTGCCGAGTGTGGTGAGCATAGGAGAGAGACTGAACTTTATCACTGAAAAAGAAACAAGACAGTTAGCAATCAACCACCTATGGCTACTGCACAAGTGAGCACAGAATATCAATAAAGCAGTACAAACCATTTGTTTGCCCATATGTTTCCCTCCACCATGCACTGCACGTGGCATCCATCAGACGCAAATCAGTCTTTGCTGTCAGACTGGGATCAGAATGAGAGTGTTGCTCATCTGGGCACCATCCACAAAAGCAAAGACCTGTTCTGATAACTGTTTTTGCTGCTCCTGGGATAGGAGGTCCCAGCTGCACTGGGAAGCCTCAACAGGGGGTTGCAGCTTCTGAAGGCACATCTGGATGCACAAACGCAGCCCTGGTAAGATACCTTCTTGGCAGAGTGTCAGTAACAGCTTTGTTTTGTAAATCTCTGCAACATCTAGAAATGAATCACTGAGAAAATACTGAAGATTTTCTTTTGACACTAACAAGCAGAAGTGTTTAAAAAATAATGTAGGAATCACTAAATTGTTCCTAAGCCTTCTCGCAGTAAGGTGAAAAATTTAGGTGCTTCTGTTTTTTCTTTCAATGAAAAACAATATGGGAGGAACAAGTCAGCTTAACCCCCCAAAGATAGGCGTGGTTTTTCATAAAACAAAGAAATTCAGGCCTCATCTCAGGCTATTTACAACCTGGGAAACAAAGACTGTACAACACTGTTATGGAAAAAACAAGGTTGTAAAGACACAGGAACTGAACAAACTGTGACTGGAAATCCTCCACAACATTTGATTTCCTGTGCTACTATCACTGGTCTTGTCTGCAAAAAGGACTTGAATGGTAACACATTTATTTGCGCCTATGGCTGAACCTGAAAAGGAATGCGTTCATGGGAGAGTTTGGGACAACACTGCCACCCTTTACAGTGCCTGCCTGCTGACACCAGAGGCACCGTCAGGATGTGTAGGACGCTGTGTTGCACAGTTCCAGCTGACAGCCATCACACAGATTAAGGTCCAGAGGCTAACTTCACATTAGAACTAATTTCCACAGCAATAAATCAAGCAGTGATGCATTAGCGAGTACCACTGGTAGGGTATGAGGGTGATCTGGTAATTTCAGCTAGACCTCTGCAGTGCTCTGAAATCCCAGAGGCATCCAAATCACTCAGCAGAGTGCAGCATCACTCAAAAGAAATGCATGAATATGTAAGAAACTGTTAGCTCAAAACCACCACGGGATTTTGTCTCTCCAGACCTGAGCCTGGCATGCAAGTCCCACATATATGCAGTCCCAATACTCTGACACCAACTTGTTGCATTGCCAGTGTTAAAAGGTGAGGAGTCATTGCCACTAGAGCCATTCTGATGCATAATCAATGCCCAGCATGGGCTTACCCATCTTCAAAGACATCTATGGTGGTGCAAATGTACTTGCAAAGATGATGCCTTTTTGCACTGAGATGTGAAGGCTGCTACGGTTAAAGGTTAAAGCACATCACTTAGAATTCAAGCTGTAGGTGAAAGAGCATGGAGGAAAAAGGGATTAATTGTCCAAGCCCGATGCTCCCTCTAGAGGAAGCAAGGACCTTGACACCTAAAACCCCAGAATCTCCCTGCAGCTGTTCTCATTTGAGGAGCCTCCCCTTTCCAACAAAGGCACAGGCTCTGGCATAACACATTCAGGACTACAGATGTTGTGCTTTCTTTCACCACCCTCTGCAGACTCTTAAAACAGCCTGTGCCCCAACACTGGAAAACTATAAGCAAATTATTCCTGTTGTATACGGACCACAGGGAGTCACACATACAAGCTTGAAGCTTGTGAAGACTGTAACCTTTGGGCTGTTTGTTTCCAGATGTAGCTTCTGCATTTAGCTTTTCTCCAATAAAAGCAGGAGGAAGGGCTTTGAACATACTTATGTCCTTGCAGCTCAATGGCTGTTCCTTTTCTTCCTCCAATATCCCACATTATAATGGAATGATCAGAACTGCCTGAGAATAAAATTCGCTGTATTGGGTCCCAGCAGAGAGCAGTGACACCACCTGCAATAGGAGCACACACAACAGTCATTTTATTACAGAAAGTGGAAGATTGGAAGGTAGCTAAACATAAAGATACAACAAAAAATATGGAGTGATTAAAATGCAGATGTCTTTGGCAAAGACTATGCAACCATGTGCCTTCCAGTGGAAAAATAACAGTCTAGAAAAACTACTGAAACCCCATCCCACTCTTCTGTGGGCACAGGGCTTCACAGCTGTGTGCATGGGTGAATCCACTGAGCAGTAAAGTGTGGAAGAAAAATGGTCATAGTGAGAGCTGCACAACTTTCCATCTCCATAATTTCCAGAAGATTAAAAAATAAGCAAGTCTGGAATGCTATGGGCATCTTCTCAGTATCCTAGCACCAGGACTGAACTACATTGTGCTATCTTAAGCTATTAGCACTTAGAGAGGAGAGATATGAAGAAAAAATGCTGAGGAATGACAGGATTTCTTCCGTCAGATGATAGGATCATATCCAGGGTTTCTCTTTTCAAAGGGTGATGGGGCACAAGTGCCAGCAGTGAAACGAGCATTTAGTTGTGCCTATTCCACTTGGGATAAAGTGTCTACCAATAGAGATCTTGCCATTAGCAGCATCCTTCCTCCCTCCCAGAACTACCACAACTTGTTCAAGTCTCGCTCTGGTTTAATTAGCAGCTACCAATTTCTGCCACAGATGTGTTCTGCTCAGAGCTCTGATCACTCTTTTTTTTACCAATACATCTTCCCTGAACTGCTGGGACAGTTTAAGAGCTATGTCCTTTCCATGCTAAACACTGACACAAGCCATCCTAGTGTATCACAGGACAGTCAAGCCATCGTGATGCTGAGCATAGATGAAGACTCTCCTGAGCACCTTTCTGGGTCTCCTCCTGAGGCCTTACCTGTGTGTCCCTTAAACGTGGTAACAAGGCTGCAGGACTCTTGCTCTAATTTGAGGATGGTCACCTGCCCAGAATGGTCACCAACAAACACATGCCGAGTTTCCACATCAAATCTGAAGGATAGATGCTGAGGAAAACATATTATTTACACAAGCTTTACATTCCTTTCATGACTTGCTAATTCTTTTGACATGAGTACGCTGCAATCTTGTGAATAGTGCTTCAGTCTCAAGGAGGTATTCAGAATGTACTTTTAGGCACCTGTTCGTCTTAGTAATGCTCATACCTCTTCATACTAATAGTGCAGTATCCCTGGGTGAGAAGGAATGAGACTATTCCAGGACACAATTAGTGGTTTTGTTATGAAATACCACTGAAGTAGCCCTTTGCCATGAACATATGAGTTGTCTCCTCAGGCTTTGTAACTTAAGTACTAGAGTTGGATGGTATCCACTCTCTCCCTTCCCAATATTATACAAAATACAAAGGCGTACTAATTTTAAGTACACAGTACACTGCAGAACAAAAAAACCTCCAAACCTGTTCCTGGTTACGCCAAATATTTTTGCAGTATTTTCCAGTGATTCTCCCTTCCACTGCTTCCATTTCCCTCCACCACAATAATCAGATGACTCAAATTAAATTGTCCTCCAAAAGTTTTTATCAGTCAAAATTAGCTGTTCTCTAGAGAGATTTAGGATATACATGGCAAATTCTTGCATCATACTTTCGAAAATATTTATCAATTAATTAAAAAGTAAGTTCAGTCTTTCTTCCATTTAGATTGACTGAATTTCCAGCTAATATACAGCAAGTCCATCTTGAAACAATAATTTTGAGTCAGTATCGCTTCTCATGAACTAGCAAAACATGAATCATCTATACCACATACACTCTGGGGCATTAAAATGTCTGTTTATGCTAACCCCTGTTCTCAGCCTAAGAGCGCATGCTTTTCCATTTCCCTTTCATTTTCAATAAAGCTGAATTAATATTTCTTTTATTCTCAGGCAGCTGGGGCAGGTCTACGTGAATAAGCCACCTGAGTACCATTTCTGGAGTTATTTACTCTTTAGTTAACCCAAATTCCCAATACATAGTGAGCAGTTCCAGAGTGAAGGACAAGTGTTCATTATTTTATATTAAAGTAATTTAATTTTTACCATGCATAAACACAGGCACTCTGACCTTATCACCAACCTACTTTTGCTACCATTAATTCTCTGAAGAAAGCATGCACTGCATGCTTAAATGAAGGGCCTATCCATATTTATTACAATGGCAGACCACAATAGGTTGCAGATTGCCCATTGTGGAGCTCAAAAATGGTTAGACCTAAATATGCCACAATGCATTAAGGAGACAAAGCAAGGAGAACTGACAGTTTTTTAAATTGGCTTTAAATAACAGTTTCTCTCACAAAGCACTGAATCCATACAGGGCACAAAATTTGGAGGAGAACTAGACAAATAAACTGAAAGGGCTGTTTGAGTGCCAAAGAGCAGAAACAGAACTGAGAGCTCAGCAAAGGATACTGGAGGCCGCAGGCACCTGCGCTGGTGCGGTATCCCCCCAGCCGCTGGCCACTCTCCGAACAGTGCCACGTGAAGTGTTTGTCTTGTCCGGTGCTCAACACCCACTCCATCTCCAGGACAAACAGAATCATGATGACCCTGCTTTGATGAGCTGAAAGTTAAGCAGACAGACATATAATCACATTGCAGAGTAGAACATGGGGGCAGACAATCATTGCAAACACCAACTGCACCCAACTCCCCCACTCACCCTACAGAAGCAGCTGGTGTTTAATAATCTTGTTGACATCAGCTTCCATGGAAGCTTGTAAGGTCCCTGCTCTGCATGTTCAGCGTTTGCATGAGAAAGAGTGGAAGCAAGACTTAATTCCTTCCATGCCTATTGCAGTCATTTATCTTCTACAGCAGCACAAGTCTTCCTTCCATCATTGTATCATCACTAACAAAGCTGCCACTGTGGAATGGACTTGGGGTTCCATTCAAACCTCCTTTGAGCTAGTTTTTTGACAGCAGTGAAACTGCCTACACTGCTGCTCCTCTTGCTGTGAAGTTTTGGTGGAACTGGGCTGTGGTACCCCAGCAGAACGATGAGTTACAGCACAGGCCCAGTGCTGCACCAAAGGGAAATTTCAGCATTAAAAGATTACTGGAATAAAATTTATATACAAGTAAATATCACAGCTGTGGTAGATGAATAAAACAGCTGAAGGAATAAATTTCTACTGCTACCAAAATAAAGCCATCAAAAGGTTTTCATTAAAACAAGGGCATGCATGCTTGTTTTTTGCATTAATGACCAGTGGGCTTGGTCATGAAGTGCTGAATGAGCTGAGATTCTAACAAAACAAGTGGCTGGAAAGACATACAGAACTATTCCCCGCTGTAACTTAATGGTGAATGCCACATTCCTCAATCGACAGCCCTACTGGTTTACTACTATTCTAAGATGCAGCAACATGTGTTGCACAAAACAGACTGCTTGTATTTGTTTGTGTAAAAGCTGACACAAAAAGAGACTGAATATGTTTAGAAGCTTAAAAACCAGCCCCAAGCCTCCTGAAATGAAGAGAATCTCCTCAGAACATTATGGGAAGATTGCTGTCTGCCCTACACAAATATGCAGCATATATGAGAGCTGTGTTCAAACCTAACAAGGGAGAACTGCCTGTAGGAAAGAAGAGGAGGAAGAGGAGGCTCCCAAGAGCCAACACCAGCCCTGATCCACAATGCTTTTTCAGACTGAGATTCCCCGAGCAGGAAAGTCAATAGATGTATTGACACAGCTTGCCGTCATGGTGATTGACAGCTAAAACAAAGTGTCAGGCATGAACTGTGCCCAGATGCTTTCACCCTTGCCCATTAGAAGAGCTCAGATTTTGGCTGTCATTTCCATACACTTTTACATTCCAGATAAAAGGATGGGGACCATCCAGGAGTCACCTGAACTCTTTCAAATAGATCCCATCTCCTCTCTACCCTTGCTTTCTATGAGAAGAAATTCAGTGGCCCCCTAGGTGGCTCATGTTTATCTTTACCCATCTGTTTGTCTCTCTGGGAACACCTGCACCAGCCAGTGCAGCACTGCACTTAGAGAGGAACACAACTGCTGCCACAAGCACCTTATGGGCTCACAAACATGTCCCAGGAGCTTTGGAACACAGTGATGGTGTGAACCATGAACATTTTTCACACATTGATAGTGTGAACCATCAATGCCACAGACACACCCATGCATTTCCACGGGATGTGCAAAGCTGGCTGAGATCAGACAGCTCCAGGCCTGTGCAGGAATACTTTCTCAGCATGTGGCAAATGCTACTGCTAGTGACAGCTTCTTATGGTTTGAATTGGTTGTGAGAATAGCTGGCACCATCCAACTCTCCTAAATCTCCTCTACCTCCTATAACTTCTACAAGACAGGGCTTGTAATATCTGGTAGAAGTACTGCCTGTGGATGCTGAGGCAGCTCTTTCTGGCAAGTAAGGAGTAGACATTAAAAAATGGTACTTGCCAAGAGGTAGATGGGGTGTACATGACAGCTTTGCTTATCCTCCCTCCCCAAAAAGAGCTTTCAATTCAGCACTGTTGTCCACCTGCACATATCAGCTAAAGCCACCACACACATGCTGATGGCAGATATATCTGAAACAAGTAAAAGTGCACAGTGTAGATCATCTAAGTAAAGGAGCAGAGAGAAGACAAACAGAAAGTCACTTGTTGTTAAGAGGGATTTTGACTTATGTAAGGCTTAAAGAAGCAAAATATCAGAAGATTGGAAGCTGATAGAAGAGCAAGGAAGGGGTCTGGGTCCTAGGATTAACACAGGTTCAGCGTCTTGAAGCAGCAAACAAAAAGCTGGTCCTTCATCTATTGAAGATTTGATCACCATTTGTATGCAGAAAAAATGTGGAGCAAACTATTCCAAAGCTGCTAATTTGTAAAAACAGCAGGATGGAGATGGGGGGATGGAGTACGAATGTGGTCACAGCACAGGAAAACTCTCAACAGGCACCAGGCAAGAGCAGATCTGTGTAAGCCAGAATGAGAAGAGAGCCATTTGTGGAGAAAGATCGTGCTGTACAGAAGGGAGATAAGCAGCAGAGAGGAGAAGGGGACATGTCCATGTGCATCTGCAGGGCAGGAAGGAAGAGGGTGGCTACTCCCCTCTATGAGAAAGCAGCAGTGAGCACTATGCAAAGAGCAGGTTGGAGAGAGGATGGAAAGGCTGAGTCCAAAGAAAAGAAGCTGCAGCCAGGAGGGGCACAGCAAAATGTCAGCAAAGGAAATGAAGACTCAGTGCTGTGCATACAAGCAAAAGTCTGAGAAGCATGGCCAGTGCACAGCCACACAGTGCTGGGCAAGAAGCTGTTCTGAGGGGTTACAACAGTAAAAGGTATCAGCAAACACCAAAACAGAGGAAATTGCCAGGAGGAAAAAAAAGCTTTGCATGAGCAAGAAAAGCACAAGTGAAGAGGCTGTGCTTAGAGGAAAGCAGAAGGAAGGGCATGACATGGCAGAGGGCCGGGGGGACACCGTTGAAACAGGGTGCACAAAGCATGGGGCAGAAGCAGGTCTACAAATCTGGCTAGGCAGAAAAAAGCATATGTCAAATAAATAAATAAATGAATAAAACAAAACACTAAACCAGGAGCTGTTATCCAGAGGGAGCATGGCAAGATGGTCCAGTTGCTAGAAGCAGGGTAGAGACGGCCATAAAGAATGGGAAGTAGCAACAGCCATATGGACCAGCCTGTGAGGGGCTGGAGGGGGACTGGAGGCCAAGGCTGCTGAGGGAGGGGGAAAGGTTTCTTGCAGGAATGTGGGAAGAGTTGCCCAAGGAGAGAGCAGAGGTTGTCTACACCTTCAGCTGGTGCTGTGACTCAAGAACAGGCGATGATGATATAAGAGACAGACACACAATGAAAAAAAATTAATTTCCCAGAGCATGCCAAATGGCACTGACCAAATGCTCGCACTGGTCCTCCTTATGCAAGAGAATGAGTCAGTGCCTGCAGGAGGCCAATGCCACAAGACCCACCCCGGTGTCCTGACTAATCCCATGTCACATCCCCCGTCTCTGCATTCAGATCCCTTTCAAGAAATAAGATTTCACAACTCCAGACACAGTGTTGCTGCAAAACCTCCACAGAGCACGTCCAGCCATGTACACTGCCTACGCCAGACTCCATAAGCCACCCCTGGCTGCACACCCCTACCAAGACCAAAGCACAGCCTATCCACGTGCTGTCGTTCTTTATCACCAGAAGATCATTTGACCAATATATTCATGGCTTTTCAAGACACAATAAATGTTCTTTAATCACTACAGAAGCCTCAGCTATTTATAATACCTTGTTGTGGGAGATGATCGATAGCATGCCAGTCACTGGGCAAGAGCACTGCTCTTGCTCTATTTACAAAGCTAGCAAACACAAAACCAGCCAGCATGATTCAGCTAAAGCCACTTAGTAGGCTAAATAAAATTATTTACTCCCCTAAAATACTATTGAAGAACATAAAGGTCTTACTTGAAAACCTTAAGCAAAACTTTTTAAAAGTAAGACTTTTAACAAATGAACCACTAGAAGGCCACCATACCCAACAAAACCACCTACTCCTTTTTAATTTTACTTTTTTCTTGCCTAGGATTTTACCAAGATGCCAACCCCAAGATTCAGTATGGCCATGTGACAAAGGTGCACTGCAGGGATAGGATTGTGGAGGGAGTCCTACTGGACCATGTGAAGAAGGTCCATCTCTTTTGGATCTTGATATACCGACTACAATGCTCTTCCCTGCATATTCTCCCAGACAGCATGTTGAAAATGTGGCTCTTTCCTCCTTGCTGTGTTCCAGCTGGACTTTGGACCCAGTGAGGCCGCTGGTAAGCCCAGATACAGTGTTCTGGCTGGAGGCAAATGTAGCAAGAGGAGCAGGAAAGTGTCTAACACTGTGTGGACCAATGGAACTACAAGACCCTGTGACTGACAGCAGCCCACAGACCACCTCACTTTTGCAATGTTTCCCCAGAACTCCAGACCTCCATCAGCATGGGCCCAGCCAAGCCCAGGGACCAGGCAGAGGGGGTGCTACGCTCCTTCATCAACACATGGTGTGAAGAGTGGAGAATCCAGGAGCATGTCTTTTTGGAGGGGGGTGGTGGGAGGCACTGTGCTGTGGAGCAGCAAGCAGCCCCAGGTCATTAGTGACCTGAAAACAGTGGGGAATCTCTTTGTTTTGTTTTTTTTCTTTTTCCTGCCTTGCACTGTCAGAAAACTCTTCATGTCAATTGCACAGGTGTGTGCAGTGAGACACTAGCACAAGCTGTCCAGAGGAGATGTGTATGTCCCCTTCCTGGGAAGTGTTCAAGGCCAGATTGGATAGGGCTTTGAGAACCTGGTCTATTGGAAGGTGTCCCTTCCCATGGCAGGGGGATTGGAACTTACTGATCTTTATGGTCCCTTTCAACCCAAACCATTCTATGATCCTATGAAAAACCTTCCCGTGGTGAGATAAATAGGCTAGGAAGAAGGTGACTCCAGTTAGGAGTGTGGTCGGCTGCACCACCTCTCCATTGATGGTAGTGGACACTCATTAGAATCCTTTGCTCTCCAATATATGGGGAATCTGAGCTCTCGGGTTTCCCACCAGGACAACCCATGGAGGTTCTCCACGACATCTTCCTATCCAAATGCCTCCTCTAACGTTTGTAACACATCTGGCACATTGCAGAAAACCACAAGAACAGCTTTCATTTTCCTTCTTTTCTTTTTTTTTTATTTTATGAGAGATTTCCCCCAGACCTTCAGTGGGCTATCACAGCTAACTGGCTTTTCTGAAATACTGCCAAGAAATCCATTCCCCTTTTCCAAAATGTTTAGCATTTTCCCTGAAGAACTCATCAAGAAAGTTGCTCTCATGCATATGCTGTTCTGCATATACAGAAGAAAAGACCTCAGCTCACCCTCTTTAATGCCACAACATTCAAATATGAAACTTAGCTGAATTAAACTTTGTTGATTGCAGAGCAATCACAAATTTGGATACTTAACACCTGTACAGTCAGACTGCAGCAATCTTATTTAAGACTCACATATATATATTTTATCATCATTGGATATTTTTCTTCAGTTTTTACAATCTAAGAAAAAATGCAGGCATTCTAGCTTAATTTTACAACACATCAGACATTCATGAAACATTCACATGTTAGCCATGCTCGACAAAAATCAAGATTCTCTTCATACCTTAAAATTAAAATGTTACAAAGTGATCCCCAGAGCCTCCATTTAGAGATTTAAATTACCCTCTCAATCTTTCAAGGTATAAAACTCAATATATGCGTAAGAACATATTTTAAAATGTATGTAAGAAATGTCAAGCTAACATGTCAGAGGCTTCTATACAGAAATATAATACTTAGTATCTAATATATGATACTATATAATATCATACCACCTCTTAGTCTAACAGCAAAAAAATATATAAGAATAAATTGCCACATGTATTTGTACTTTTATAAGAACACCTCTCCAAAACAGTGTCCTTTAGAGGTTTGAAAAGGATCAATAAATAGGTTTCTGAAAACATCACATTAGTGAACACCAGACTCTAATTAGAAAAGGTATGGACTGGCATTTCTTGACCTTTTACTAGGAGAGGTATTCACTGATAATCTTGTGGTTATTGGAAGTGACAGTTACTGAGATATTACCAGATTAACCCCAAAAGCTTCAGTCTTAAAAGATGGGTTAGTTTCCTAAGTTGTTTCAGTAGATACATTGGATTACTGATGATTGAAAATTAAAACTCCTATTTTCCAAATGCAGATGGTTTGCTGTCTACTGTGATATTCCGAAGGAACACGTAAAAGTAAAAACAGAACATGAAACAGCTCTTTTAAAAATCTTGTCTTTAAAAATCTCAGAACAAAGCACATTATAGATCTATTGATAAAACCAGCATTTACACTAGTGAAAAAAAAATCTATAATTGTAAGGGAAACTTTTCCATTCATACTCCTTAAGAAAACATTAACAAAAATTAATGACAATACAAACCAATTAACATGGATTGTGGTTCTTACCCTGGTAACTTTTCACTAGTGTCATCTTGTTGTAGTCTTCTGATAAAATGAATTCCTGAGGGAGAGAAAGAAAAAACAAAAGAAACAGGGCTTAGAGATGTAAAGTGTTTGAGACTATTTACATTTGAATACTTTACCTAGGTAAGCTCTCCCTTCTTCACAACCACAGCCCTATCTACACTTTCAATAATTTTGAGTACCTAAAACCTAAATTATTTCACTTTTTAAAGCTGCCTAAGACAATATTATGAGTGCTTCTGAATGGAAAGGATAAAAGAGGAACCATTAAAAAAGAAGTCAAAAAAGCTGACATAAATGACTGGCTATGAGCTGAGGTGCCACGAAATAAGGAACCTGAGACCTGGGGAATACTTGCTGCTCAGGACTGCCTGGGCAGAAACCTGCATGTGTGCACAGCTATTGTGTTCCCACATGTACATTTGTGTATACACATCTACCCATGTGTGTGCTTACATTAACTATACCTCAACCTGAACACTCAGGAAACACAATATAAATATGTAAGAGACCCTCCATATTGCTTAGTCCAGATTAGGTACCCACAATACATGATGGGAATGGAACGCATTTCAGGTTTCTGTTAAAAAGCCTCTCAGTGTTTCAGAAAAACAGAAGCCCAAACTTTTCTGTGTCCAGGCAAGAGCACACCTATAGGGACAGGCTCTGCTGTCTTAGTGCTGCTGCTCAATTTCCAATACGGCTTTTGCATAGGGAAATGTTGAGCACAGCAGCCTTGGCTCCTGGAAAAGTCCTAGGTGGTTAAACTCACTGACCACTCAGGTGTTCCTGCAGATTGTTTTGCAGAGAAGAGTTACTCAAAACTGGGGAAATGGAATGGCTGCAACCAAACTCTTGCAACACCTCTCTGGAGGAAACACCCAAGCAAAGGGTAGGCTTTGTGGCAGCACTGCATGAATTAGCTTTCAAAGACCTGTCAGGTATCTATGTATATACATCACATACTCAGAGAAACACAAAGTAAAAACTGAAGGCATGTAAACCAAATCATTTTAGTAATTTATAGCAAACTACACAGAAGCTCCCTGTGCTGATCTGCCTGGAGGACAGAAAAAGTAAAGCCTAACTCATTTAACCTGGAATAGAATGGAAAACTAAAGTAAACATTACAAACACAAGATAAGCAAATTTGATAAACATATAGTTGTGAAATGTTCTGGTGCACATGCCAAAAGCACTGGAGAAGATTGGACTACAGAAGCCTACCGACTACGTCTAAGGCAAACCAAACATTTAATGCAAAAGAGAAAAGACATTCTAACCTCCAATACGCCAGTACTTCTCCACAGTTTCCAAACCACAATTTAAAAGAAGTCACTCTGCATTTTTGGTTTGGTCACTGCAAGTAATCCGCCTGGCCTTCAGCACCAGAATTACTCAAACGCATCACATCTACTGCTTGGCACCAAGGTGGAGAGTACTCATCTGTGGAACATCTACAGATCCCAGCTTCCAGAAAAACAACTGGGAGTGATTTGAGGCAGCTATGTATTCTGCTCTATGTTTCTATCCATAAATTTGTCATAAATACATTCTCTTAAATTGCTCTACTTCATCTTCTTTTCCTTAATCTGCTCCAGCTCCCAGTAGGTTTCCCTGGCAGCTGAGGACTACAGTGGCGAGTGTTACTTAGACAGCAGTAACAAATAAATTAAGTCAGCTGGATTTCTATACCAGGGTCACCTTAGCTCTACAAACTACAGAAAGTTTAAAATCTGCTATACCTTTCCAGCTACTAATAGGGGAACTTGTTTTCCTTGACCATGGCCTGAAAAATACATCACCACATGAAATGCTTCACTACAAAGCTTATTTGAAGCAAGACCTTTTGCTAGAATGCTAACTTTCTGGTCTTGTTGCTCTAATTGCTGCAACAATTAATGGGAAGATATGTCTGCCTTTCCCACCAATTTGGCTGTCCTTGTCTCTGATTGCAGTGATGCACAGATGCTGGTGACTTCAGGTGGGATATAGAGAGTGGATTGCAGTCTCACTTTTATTTGCATTTTTCTCTTAACAAATTTGATGCGGCCATTCTGTTTTGTGCTCCAAAGAGCACCACAGTTTCAGTGAAGAACTGAAAAGGCTTTTGAATATCTCCATTATAATACAATAAATCAAACAAATGCAGTTTGTAAGGTGTATCCAAGTATTGATTACCACTCTATTCTTTAGTATAAACCACAGCTATGTACTATCAATACACTGCTCCATCCAAAATAAAAACTAATATAGTACAAGATAAACAGTTTCAGTTAACCTAAATACTGGATATAATTTTTTTTTCCTGAAGACTTCTTGCATATAATTTTCTTCTTTGAAATGCATTTGTGATGCATTTTGCATTTTCTAATCTTTCTGCAGATCTCCCCGCCCTGCTCCCCTTTGTATTCTTCCATTGCACTTATTGCCCTCTCCCTGTTTCAGGTTGAATGCATTAGTTGCATCACTAGACAGGTATTTTAGCACAGGGTACCTTGGCCAAGAAATTCATGCCCTATCGCATATACAATGTGTCATCTGCACGACAAAAACACCAACTACATCTCTTTAACATTGTACCAGCAAAAGCTGCTTTTTTATCCTTGCCTACGTAGATGTTTTGCTCCTTCAGAGCTGCTGACATTCAGTTCTCATTAGGCAGCTTCTGGCTCTTCTTAATGAGCTGGAAAAGCTGGGGTCACCTACACAGCTCAGTCAGTGCTTGTTAACAGAACAGAGAAAGACTTCTGAGTCCTGTGTAAGCCCTTTTGCACAGGAGGGGCTGGGACTCAGAGCACCCAGGATGAACATTCTCCTTGCAGGGATTAAAAACAATTTTTCTGGCAAGATCACTCCTCCTTCAAGAGGTGGTTTTGGAGCTACTTTACTACCTTCTTGTCATACTTAAAATGTTAATGCTCAGTCTTGCCTGTTTCAGGTAAGCTTATTACAACAGCAACTTGGTACCATAAAAGTCTTCAAAGCACAAATTCTTGAACACTGTCAAAATCTTGCTGTCCACTGAGGTACAAAGACTCCCAACTACTCCTTTGTGTAGCACACCTCCCTCACGCTGAAACACATACACCCATCACAAACTTCTCTTGAGTAAAAGACTTCTGTAAAACCTCATCCTAGAAATAGTATCAGCATCTTCTTTAAATAACTCAGAGTTCTTGACCGTGGGGCTGGGTGACATGGTCCAGGAACTAAGGAAGATCCATGCCTTCCCAGAGCTTCAGGTATATGCCAACCGATGTATCACAAAATGGAGAACTCTCCTTAAGCAACTGAATCCATTTCTGAGTTAATGGTCTTTATATATTAGTTATGTGTTACCCATGCACAGGCTAGTTCCCACCCTGGGGAATTTATAGGCTGCTCTTTGACAGATTATGCCATTTTGACAACACACTACGAATCTCCTTATAGACTTTACTTTATCCTGTTAACATGAGTGACTGACTGCACTCTCAGGTCTTCCAGAGAACAACAAACCTGCTTCAGAAATGGAAGAGAATGAAAACTCTTAAATCTTCTATCAGATACCACATCTATATCTGTTGGGAGAAAAACCAAACCTCTATAAATAATGACAACATTTTCACTTTTTTTATTATATAATTTCATTTTGTTTCTTGAGATAAAAAAAACTAAACTCCCCACAACAGCAGAGGGGAAGGTTGTACATCAGCAGGTAGAGCCTGCCTCAGTCTCAGGTATTCAAAATACTGTTAATGGTCAAACTTGTAGACAGATGCAAGATCAGATGAGGTGGAAGACGAATTTATCTTAATAAATACCAACCCCAAGGAAGAATTCTGAAGGAATTATTCTGGCACCCTGTTGTCCTTGCGCCTCTGCTCAAAGTATGTAACAGCTTCATATAGACTTAGGCATAGTCAGCAAAAAAAAAAACAATTTAATTCACCTTCAGCTACCTAAAAACTAAAATCTTCATTTCAATTTCTCCAGAAATGAAAAGAGAAATTTATGCCATTTCTTAATGGTTTCTAGAAAAAGTAACATAGGTGCATCCAAAGACAATTCATCTCTCCTCTACTGGCTGCAGAACCTAATGCTTAACTTTATCTAAAAAATGAGTTTTCATATGGATGAAATGAGGCGAGAAGTCTCATCTTGGCAGCGGAAGTCTCCTGTTTATTGCAAGTGGAAGATCTTTCTTCTGTTTCTTGCGGTATCTTAAGAGCCTTGCAGCCATTAGAGCATGGTTTTTTCCACTTCTAACCACTTTAGAAGTTTTTCCACTTCTAAACTATTAGACTATGGTTTTTTCCTTGCCTTCTGAGCAAGGAGTTTATGTCCAGGATAAAGTCTTTTGGCTTTCAAAGGGGATTTCAAGCAGTCCCTAAGATGTCATTTCTTCTCAAAAAAAGGCTTGCAAAGTGTAAAAGAAGTAAACTGCAGAAAGTTTGGGTTTTTTTACATTAGATGCCACCACTCTTCAAGCAAGTTGCTAGACAATCTTTACTCAAGATAATGGTGTGCTGTGCTGCACAAATGTTTGTGCAGCCCTCATGCTGAGAAGTGACAAAAGATTAAAAACAATCTCTTCCTCTCTGTAGAAGCAAAAGTTGCTGCCTTGTCTCACACAAGAGGTGGCCATACAAGCTCACCTCAGGTGGCTTTGCTGGAACTTCTTTCTGTGCCAATAGTGTTGCTGCCTGTCCTTCTCAAAATGCAGCATATGCATTCCTGAAGTGCCATGCCTATAACCAAAATCCATACAGCTTACAAAAATTTCACATAGAATAAAAAAAGTCAGTTCCACTTTCTTATCTCCATTTAGACCTGAAAATACTTCCCTTCACTGTAAAAAACAATTCATTTGAGATTATATGTCACTCTCATGAACTATAAGCTCACAGCCCTTACCACGAATCCTTTCTTTCTACCCCAAGTGAAGATGAAGAATAATTGTCAGGGTTTTACTGGTATGGCTGGATGGTTTTTTATTTGTGGTTTGTTTTATTTTTTGGCCCTGCACCCAGCATACACAAGTGTGCTGGGCATTACAGAAGTGCTAATGTGGAGCAGCTGACTACTTCCCAAATATTTCAAGCTGCTCAAGCAAATTGCCTCTTTCTTCCCTTTGAGGAAATTAAAATAAGGGTACTAAGGTCACCTTGCTGCAGTAAGTTCTGTCATTTTGTGGTCAATGTGCCCTGCTTATGTATTCCTGTGCTAAACTAATCATCATAGCTGGGCCCAGGAAAGAAAATTTATCCTTTCCTCCAGAAGGTGGTTGTAATCCACATTCAAGTACCTGGGGATGTTCTCTACACCCCAGTATTGCTGGGATTTGACAATGGGGCTCCCCTTGCTCTGCCATTCCCACCTCCACCACTTCTTGCAGCACATTACAGTTGTGGCTTCTCTTACAAGTAAGTCTTAGGTTTGCTACAGATGAAAATATTTCATCCTTTGTATAAATCTGTGGAGCGCATTTTCCCCTACCACATAAGTGCTTGCAGCTACAGAGAACTAAATCAAGCAACACAGACAAGCACTTCTCCCTTCCTATATACTTGTATCCAGAAGACTGGGAAAAGAAAAACCCAGCTTAGCAACAAATAGAATCTGCCTTAGACGTGGCAGTATAAACCTATAAATATCCAAAGTCACATGTAGGTTTATCACCTGCATATCTCATTTACCTTTTTTAGCTTGGAATGGAAAATATTTGACCCCATTTACTCTGATGCATCCTCTGACTCTTCAAAATAAAATGCCCCCAAGACAAAGGACACATCTCCCATCACACCAGAGTATTTAAATACCTTATTTACAGTTGCCTTCACATTCCTCAAAGGCCTGGTGAAAACAAAAGTGCCTAGTAGGACTGGCAAATTTCAACTATTTCAGAGTGGGAAGGAGAGAATTTCAGAGGTGCAGAGAATTCCCTGGAATCCGCCTCATCTGCTAGATACAAAAGCAAAAATGTCCCACAGGCGCACACAAAAAAATCTCTGCTACTAGGCATTAATAGCTTTATAGGTCAAAACCTTCACATCTTTGATGGAGCTTACATGCAACAGCTAAAAGGGTCACATTCCCCTTCCTAAATACCATACTGGCTTTAGTGCAGACAGCTGCCCTTATATCAGCCTGAAAACACTCATTCAGTTATAAGGCCCATAAGGCACAGAGAACAGCAAAAAAATGGTGAACTGATCTTGAACTGGAAGAGGACTCTGCTGATGAGGTATAGGTGAAAAAATAACTCTGACTGATGACTCTTTCGCTCTTCCAAGTGATACAGCTTTTTATTCATCATCCCACAAGAAAAATCCAATTAATAAGGTCAACTGCTACCCTCTATCATAGATCTAACAGATACACTCCTCTTTTAATATCCTCCTTCCTTTCCACACTTCTCAGATGTTAATGAACCAAATCTCTCAGCAACCTCACTGCCAATTAGAAGCAACTCCTCTGAGGGAGAGAAAAACAAAATCTGAACTCTGAAGTTCGGAAAAGCAGATAGATAGACACAGAGCAGAAATCTACCTTTTGCCTCTAAGAAGATGATTTTTCCTCCTCTTAATTGCTGCTTTCAGAAAACTTTGTTATCATGTAATTAACAAGTCACTTAAATTTAATAAAACAACAGCTGCTTTTCTGTGTCATTTTTTAAGAGATATGCAAATTAAGACAGTTTGTTAAATTGCCTAATAAATACTGTAAACCCCACTCAATCTCCTTGTGGCAGCTGGAATAAAATTTTTAATAATCTAAAATTTTCTACACTACAGATTTTGTTCCACTGTCATGAAAAAGTCTGTCTCCCAAACACTAGCAAAAGTATTCTCACCACATCATCACACACACAGTTCTCAAAAAAGAAGCATTTCAACTAGAAATCTTTGGATGTACTTACTGAGATTGTACCATTGTCTAGACCTATGGACAGCCTTCTGGTTTCCGGGTTAAAAGACATGCATGAACATGGAGCTGAAAAAAATGAACATGTTGATGAAGTTAACAAAACTGCGATTTTAATTTTCTTGAAGTTCTGGAAAGCCTAGAATTAGCTAACATGCTTTATGATGCTGTGCAGCATTTTGAGCTTACTAAGAGACAAGCATTAAAATAAAAGTGTTCTTGCAATTCATTCAGCCCTATCCTATTAGGACATGGAAAGATACCTATTTCTTGCTCCAGTTCCTTAATTTTTTTTTCTTACTCATTATATGTAAACAAGCCTTTCATATAAGAGCAATGGTGCTGCTTTGATATGAAGCACTTGACATTTCACTGTAAGTTAGAGATTACTTAGGTGAGTAATTTGGTTTTTTACATTTGCCTGAACTGCGCTGGCAATAAAACAAAACACTATGTTACATCAGAGGCTCGCATCCTACACCTGCACTAAGAAAATTCCCCAGTGGGAATCGACATATCAGCTAATATTAAGGACTGAGTTCAACTGTCCCCTACTCCAATTCCATCACAGACAGCACTATAACATTATCACATACTATGGTCAAAATAAAAGTTTGTATCTAAAACTATTGCTTGATTACATTGATATTACTCTAACAAATATCAGAATTTATCCTGAAATTGCACACAAGATGGTCACAGTGGGCTCCCTCAAGAATGTGGCAGAGTTTGTATCAAGGGTAAAACCAGATTTCCTTGCAAGAATTCAAGAGCTGTACTTGGTTTAACTGAAAAATTGTGAAGTTACATTCAGAAAGCAGGAATTGCTTTTACTACCCAACACAGCAGCATGCAGCTGGGAATCCTGCTGTCCCAGCAGAAACCTTCAGGAATTATTTTTCAGGAGAAATTGCCAACTGCAGCTAGGATAACAGAAAGAGTGCTTTATAAACCATATTCTTATGATAAATATAGAGTACAGTCAGATGCACTTTTAGTTCTGCTTTTCCCCCCCTCTTGGTTTCTACTCACCCTTGTGATTGCTTGCACGTTTGTGTTACTAACAAGCCTGGAGTCCTCTCTTTTGCAGTACTGTAATCCAGTATCTTCTCAATTTGTGTAATGTCTCTCTTAGGACTAAACAGCCCATAGCTTAGCAAATCTTCCTTGATAGTTTAATTGGCAGCAAAGCTACATAAAGAGGAAGAGTCAATGCTGACTGTTTAAAATAAAACTTGTTCCACCTTCAGTATTGACTCCCTCTTGAAATGTTTCCTGAAGGACAAGTAACCATAAACAGAAAGCCTATCAGATCTACATCCAGGCAGGCACGTCAGTTTATTTCTTTCCTGGAAGGGTTGACTGAATTGAATCAATGAAAAGGCTTCAGTTCAAGGAAACTGACAGAAAGGAAACAATTAAATCAGGCCTAGTAACAGTGACAAAATTGCTCCTTCTTGTACCTCTCCCTTAGAAAAGGCAAACTGGAATCATCCCTTCCAAAGGTGGTGCATTACTATTATACTGAGGCTTCTATGCATGTAGCAGAATAAGAGTTGTAGAAAAAAATGGACAGAAAACTCTCGAATTCTAAGCATAATAAACACCAAATAAGTTTAAAGGCACTTAATGCCAAAACAGGCATATTACACAGCAGCTTTTAAATACTGGGCACTGTGCATACATTGAAAGAGCTACCAGTATCTCTGAAGGCAATGAACAGCTCAGAGAGAAGTCGTCTCAGGTAAATTAATTATTTGAAGTATGCTTTTCTCAAACACTTCAGAAGTAAATAATGCAAGCAATTGCTTGACACGATCTGATTACAAAAGAAGTAACTTCTGAATTCCAGACCTATGTGTACACAGTCATAGCAGTGTAAAGTTACTTATTTTGCTATAATCATTTTCCCAAGGGAACTCTTCAGTGACACATGCACTTGGAAAAATCATTATGTCAGCACTAAAATTATGTCCATACTAGCTATGCTGATGTAGTCAGTTCTGCCACTTATAACAAGACTGTAGCAGTTTACTCTGGTAAATAAGACAATATTCAGGTACTTAAACACTTAGGCACATTAAAAAGAGGGGAAGAAAAAAAAAACCAAAAACCTGAAACCTTAAGCTTCTGAGATATTTAAGACCCTTTCAAAAACATGCAGGAAAAATAACAGCACTCTGAAGACTTCCTACTCTAGTACCTAGCTATGATTTGGATTTCAGACTGAAAAAAGATTGATCTGAACTACTGTGGAGGACAAGCAAGATATTCCTGATGCAGAAGCCTGGCTGCAGTCTTTGTCTTAAATATAGGGCAAATACACACTGATTTTTGCCTTCAGAAAATGAAATATGGAGGAAAATCCCAATTACATATTTCATACTCTCAAAAGTGTGTCACCTTTATTAGAGGCTGACAGAACCAGAAGAGAAATACAGACTTTGTCCCTGCAGTTTCTGGGACCCCCCCTCTGAAGCGCCTAAACATAACACAGTTTAAGACTAAAGGAGCATGTTTCGCATTGCAGTTTTTTTACCCTCCTCTTCAAAGCAAAGTGTTAATTATGAAAACCATCATAAGACAAGCAGTGTATTATCTGCCTCAAAGACTTGATACTCCATTGTTCCCCAGTACAATAAATCCTTTACTCCATTCCTCACCTGTAATAGGGATTTTTGGTTGCATTTGGGTCTTTCTGTGTGTTTTAGTTTTGTTGATTTTTTTATTGGAAAAGTCTGCTTGACTCTTGACTACAATTTCTTTACCTTTCATAAATTTGTGTCTGTTGTTTTTTTAATCCTGTGCCCAAAGTGACAAATCTAACCATGGTGTAATCAAGAGTACACATCTAACAAGTGTTACATGTTCACAGAGGTCTGTTGTTAATCAGCTGTTGAGACAATGCTGGTGTGAAGGAAATGGATTAGCAAGGTTTCAGCTTTTCTTTCTTATGGGCTAGAGATGATGATCAAAATTATGGCCACTGTGTTGCCCAGAATTTTTTGACCATAGAATCACCCACAGCCAGGACATAAAGCTTTCCCAATCAGAAGAAATCCTACCTCTAAAATTCAGAAGAGATCTATAATCTTGACCCTTTTTTACCATTAGGTATTTAATGAATTTCACATTCAGAATGCATTGATGACCCTGTTTGGGTGCAGAACTTGACCAAAGCACATCACTGAGTCAACCCAACTCCTCATCCTTCTCATTTCCCAGAGGACCTAGTCTGCAAGCTCAGTTATTAAGGCTACCTGAGATCAAATAATAAAATAGATTGGGCCACACATCATCACAGTCAGTCACAAACCATATTAATGGGATATCTACAGGTAGGACTGCTACTCACAGCTTGCCAAGCAGCACAAAGGCACCATTGTGCCTACTACAATTTTACACAGAGAAACTCTCAGCAGTCATAGTTCTTTAAACAACAAAGCCCAGTATGAGCCTAAAGGAGAGCACCATCAAAAAGGCAATCAACACAGAAACAGACAAAAACATCATTTCCAGTCAAGTGCAGACTTGTGCAGATTCTGACTCAGAGCCCTTTCTATGATTTCCAAGCTTAAAGGCACCATTTATTGTAATCGCTTCAGTTGTTAATTATACCTGATGATTCTTGAAATTGTTGAATAACACAATATAATTTCAGTATCTCATGCCTCAAAATCTTATCAGCCTTTAAAGTGAAGGAGCACTGTCAAGTGTTCAAATTTATGAAGGAGCTTTGAAATAGTCCCCCTGTAGTGGAACTGGATCTAGTCCATCACTTCCACTGAAGCTGTCATTACTGGCAATAACACAGCTTTGCTTAGTCCAGAGGAGAACCTAATGAGATTCAAAAATGCAAATGTATGCAAAAATACCACATGGGAAAAAGAGAAGTATCAATGCGAAATAGCTAAAAAAGGCCATTTCATAACAGTTTGCCTGGGAAAAGCAAACCTCTTAGCACAGGTCAAAGAAACTCAGGCCACTGCTAGTGATCATGACAGAGCTCCACAGACTGCCATGTCATTAGCTAGTTCCCAATACCTTCTTGGGCAAAATCTTGAGCAGAAAGTACCTTTGAGGATTGACATGTTCTTATGAGCTAGTCCATCACCAAAGGAAGATGAGGGGTCCTCTTCTCTACCAAATTGTTTTCTTAAAGCAGGCAAACACCACGGCTGCCCTAGAGTCCCAAATTGATGTTTTTGTACTAAAACTTACACCTATTAAATATTTTAGTTATCATGGAGACAGATGTCTCTTCCAAATCTACCTATCTTAGCTTAAAATAATCCTTTCTCCAGACAGTATGAATACCTCCATGAGACCTGATACGTGCTCCCAAATCTGGATTTAAGGCCAGCTTTACAAGCTTTCCAAAGACAGGCTAACCCAGCACATCTGACTGAAGCTGACTGAAGAGCATTAGCATTTGCCTGCCTCTGATGACCTACAAAATTATATTCCTGCACTCAAAACAGGGGTTACAGGAAACAGCAAGAGCTGTCATTTCTTCAACTCTCTCTTGGAAAAATGGACATTGATCTGCAGTTTCTCAAAGCATGAACACTCTCTTTGGGAGAGGAGACATAATGGAGGGATCCATCAGGGAAATTTGGTTTTCCACATTTAATTGCAGAGGTAAAATGATTCTGCTTCCAAACTGGAAGAGTTGCCTTCCCTGTCTAATATCCTCTCTATCATATTAGCTGCCACAGAATATTAAGTTCTTACCAAATAAAACCATTTACCATTGCACTCTAATGGACTGAGTACACACAGTAGGAAGGACAGAGTGATTTATACCGGAGACTTACAAAGCTTTATGGACTCCATCAGGGGCAGAATGCAAGACTACATTTTGAGCTCCCACATTTTAAAACCTATGTTTGCATTAAATGCTCATCCCTTGCTAACATGTCTGTATCCTTTTACTGCTGATGCCTCTCAGAAGCATTAGCATGTAACTTCATAAAGCTTCACTGGTACCAACATGATTGTTCAAGAATAACATTTGATACAGAGATGTAAGCCTGAAAATGGTCAATAAGCATGAAGCTTCATCAAAATAGCTTTGCAAATCCACAGTAGATATTGAACATGTCCTTATACTTACATGGCATTGCATGGTATATGCTGGGCCAGTACTGCCCACTGTCTCTCTTCAGCCAGACACGAACTGTCCTGTAAAAGAAAAAACACAACATACATGTGAGGAGGAATTAAAAAAATAATCATGACTGAATGAAAGCAAAGTGGTCATGATGAATGTACAAGATGTTCTTCAAAATTAAATTGTTTTGCTGAGAGGGAAAGTAAACCTGTGAACTCCTACCGCAGCCTGATACAACAGCCTCAGATTAACCCCCGTAGGGTAATGAGGGTAGACCACTCCTTGGTTCCATGTAGTATTCAACATCTTGGCTAAACATATCTCAACAGTATTTGGAAACTGCTATGGCTTTTGTTCTTTGCCTTTACAAAGACTTGAACACGACTGTTCATTCAACATTTCACGTGAGAATTTGGGACACCACAGGGAGCCCAGTAGAGCATTCCTGTATCAGAGCTTCCAGTCTCTGCAGGAACCTTCCCCCTGCTCTCAGGGTAGGCCTTGGCCCATCTGCTGCCTGTTCTTTCATTGTTCTGCTTCAAGAAAACCTTTAAGAAAAAGAAGGAGATTCTGAAATTTTCACCTGCTTATTACTAAGATTATGACAATTAGTGCCAAAAATTACCTCTTCAGCTTCAGGACCTTTCCCTCTCTTCCGTGCAAACAGAGTGTTATCAGAAGAAGCCACTGAGCCAAGAAGTGCAAGACAGAAGAAGCCAAACTCTTATCCTTCGTTGAAGAGAATGACCAATGTGACAAGCAGCCTTGCAGGTTTTTTCTGCCTCCTCAGTTTGGAGTTGCTCTCTTTGACTAGAGGCACTTAGAACCACACAGTGCTGTCTACATACACATCAGCAGTTTCCTTTCTACTAGAAGATCTTCCCAATGTACCTCAGGATTACTTTCGCTTTCTCATAATCATATTATACTGTCAGATCTCTGTTATTCAATCCATGCCCTTCAGACACTTGAGACACTTGTTGCTTGTTTCCACAGCAGAGAATCTGGACTGATGTACCATCTGGGTCATTAAATGTTTATCATTTCAGCCCTCATTGTCATTTGCTTGTTTTGGTCCAGTCTCTAAAGCCTCCGTGTAACCGAAGCTCTCTTAACTTCAGCTAGTTAATTTTGTCAAAATATGTCTAGTAACACTGTCAACAGTTAAAGCAATGTTAACCTGTTGCTTGTTCCTGCATAGCCCACTGTCACCTCACTTACAGCCACCTATTACCTCCCTTGCTGTTCTGCTAATCTTTATAGCTAATGCTAACTAGAATACTTTTCATATAATACTGTATTCATGCTTTATCGATTTATATTGAAAACATAGCTATCCAAGACAGCAACATGTTAGCATAGCGTAACAGATTTTGACCCATCACCCACTTCTTTTTAGTCTTTTCCATCAAAATTACTATGCAGCAGTCGGTGCAGGAGGGACCCAAAAAACTATTGTTTCTATAACTTGCACTTGATACTATTAAGGAAAAAGAAACAAGCAAGAATGCCTCTTTCGAGTACATGAAGCATGGAAATACAGCTTATGGAAAAATGGCATAATTTCTACTGTTACCTCATTTTGTTCAAAAAGAAGATTGCAGCTCTCTAGTACAAGTTCAGAGCAATATCATAATATAAGAAATACATCATAATAGAATATAAATTGATCTAAGGCATTACATACACAAATATAGTCTGATTTGAGATGCCATGCATACTAAAGCAATCCAAGAACTAGTAATCTACCCTTCAAACTTCAAACCAAAGGCTGTACCACCTTGTCTTCTTGTATTGCATATGTCCAAAATCAGGTTTCTGCTCATCTTACCCTGTATTCAAACTCCTTTTACAGTAAATAATTCTGAGACTTTGTATATTTGGGCACTACACAAGCTGAATCATAGTAGAAATATCTCAGGCACACACTTGCACAGGTATGTTGCTCTAAAAGCTAACACTTCACTGGGTTAACAAGTCCCAAGGTTAGAAAGCTCTCACAAATTACTCAAAACACGTAACATTCATTATAATTACCTCCTAAGTCTAATGGCCTTTTTGTGTTGAACACAGCAGCAACTCTGAAGCAAAGCTGCCAAAACTTTTTATAAGGCACAATTCACCAGCCAATAACAACGCTGACATATCTTTGATTGTGAGAGGGATAGACAAATCCTTCTGTCATTTATCCCTGTGACCATAGCTGTTGACCAGAAGCACTAGAAGCACATCAACCACTCTGTTTCCCAAATGTTTGTCCTTGTTATTGTGGCAATGATTGAGCGTGCACAAAGAAATAATGGGATGAATCACAGGGAGCCGAAATAACTGAATATGAAACTACCCTGAGGAAATGCACCTGTGAGAGACCTGTCTTTCTTGACCATCCAAATCTACGGATTCGAGTGCTATCTGTTTCAAAATCCCCAGGCTTCAACAACATTGCCTTTCCTCTCCACTCTGAGACTCTGGCAAATAATAAACCCAGTACAACATCTTACAAATAATTCAGCTTGCTAGGAAACGACTGAGTAGAAGAACAGATCTATCAAAAGCTGCAGAAAATAAAAATGAATTTTATGTGCAAAAATGGCAATAATTTGAATGCTTTGGGTTGGTCTTGTCATTGTTTATTAAACTGTACCCACCACAGAATTACTAATCAATTTGACAATTACAACAATTGTAAGACTTTTAGATTAATGATAATGAAGCAAAATATATTTTCTAGTAAAGCTGAAAACAAAGAAAAAAATTGCGGGAGGTTAAGAATGAAACTATTTTTACTAATATAGGCCTCTTCTATAGGTACACAGTATGCTCACTTTTTAGTATAGTCAAATGTATTTCCATTCAAGGACTAAATCATGTGACTAAATGAGAAACAAAGCATTCTAAGATTAAAATTACTATGAAAAAATGTCATCTAACTGTAAGATGTGTGAAAAGGAATATAACCAGCAAGTCAGTTCAGGTAACTCCTTAGAGAAATAAGTATTGCCCGAGTAAATGATTTTAAATAAAAGAAAATAAAAGACCTTGTAAACAATTTATTTTAAAATTAAGGATGTTTACTATGCATGTCTTTAAAGCAAACATTTAAAATTTATATTAAGAATTATAATGGATTTCCAATATCTATTATAAGCTTATGTAAAAGCATGACAATTATTCCTTATGTCAGGAAATGATGACTCAGAATTTTAAGTTCACTGAAATAGATAAAACATTTAATTGAAAGAAGGAAAACCAATCTCAGTTCAGCAACCTTTTCTAGGTAACACATTCTCAAAGTAGATTTGGGCTACAGAACAAATCATACCAACTATTCAATATGGGAGAAGCCAAATGTTCTTGGAAGAGTATATCTTTTTTCAGCTGAAGTTCCACGCATTTCTGTATAGCTCTTTACAGAATACTACCCAACAGATGTGAAACCCAGAGCTTTTGCAGCTTCTAAAGAATGGAAAGAAAAAAATCCAAGCATGAATGAAAATAAGCTTTTTTATGGATATCCAGCATGAGGAGTACTTGCTGCTTGCATGGCTACTGGACTCAAACAGCACCCACCCAGGTCAGGATTCATTCTTCAGCTGCTCTACAGTGATTCAGTCAGCATCACCACGGAAATGAGTTGTCCCTTCATTTTGTTGCCAGCGAATTGACTTGGAAAGATTTTTAGAAGCTGTCAAATCAATGGATATTCTTCTAGTCTTTTCATAACAGAGATGGTTTCTTTTAAATGAGACAGGCTATACAGAAATAATTCTGCCATACAAAGGACAGGCTATGTCTTCATCTATTAAGAGGATGTGAAAATTTACTATTTTAAAAGAAAAATTGCTTCTCTCTGTATGATGAAGAGAATGTGCCACAGGTCCAGGTGGCTGTGGATATACCAGCAGGTCTCAAGCACGCTGCCAGGCTGTGCAGGAGTGCAGGAGGTGGGCTTCACTTGAGCACCTACTACTCATGGAGGTGCCCATGTCAACAGCAGCATGTCCAGCTCAGAGCATGGCAGCTCTGTGCGTGACCATCTACAGAAACTTACTCAGTCACTGGTATCTCATTTAGGATAAAAACAATTTGTTCATACAAACCCAACTTTGTGCATCTAGGCTACAGTGCACCTGCAGTGAAAATCTGCACAATGCTGCCAGGTTGGATGTGAGAGTCTCTACTCTATCCCTACCCTGGCCTGAGCTGTCACTTCACTGCTGGAAAACTCAGTGCTGCTTGCAGCGTCAGAGTTGAGTTTCTGTGAGTGACTCATAGCAGGGCTCCTGTCTTTTCTCCTTTGTGCCTTGCATGAAATTAAGGCAAAAGACAAACACTGGTGTTGCATACAGTACAGACATACTGATGTGTCAAAACACTGGCCCGAGATGTTTGTATGTTGTAATACTGGGAAATCTGTGGTAGGGAGATCCACTACCTCAAGAAACAAGATCCCTATAACACTCCACTTCTCCAGAATATCCATAAACCCACCAGTTCTAGTTTCACAGTTTGAATGAGGAAATCTAATACATCTGTTTCCCATAATGGAAACCCCTTCCTCGCCTGTTCATTTTTTTCCTTTCTCACTCCTGTCTTTTTTAAAGTTCTCTTTGCTGAGATGCACTTCTGTAAAATTACCACCTTCATGCACCAGACATACACCAGAGTATAATAGAGCAGAGGTAACCCTCAACACATACAATTTACTACATTAATTCATAGGTATTCTTGGGCTTCAGGAAATTGTTTAAAATGGTATTTTAATGTATTCCTTATTGTTTGTATCTTGGACCATATACTGCAGAATTATTTTATCTCTTGTCTTGCTGAGTGACCAAAACCAGTAAGCATCAAATGAAATGTGAAATAATTTTTAAGTTTTCATTTTATTATTTTATAGTTTTGTTCTTATTTGTAGTGAGGACACAAATTACAGATGTACAGAAACTTTTATCTGTCATTTTCTAAAGTCATCAGGCTTATTCAGAGACCCTTTGCACATTAATGCTCCTTGGGAAAGGGGGATATGTCAACAGTGCACATGACATGGTTAAAAATGAACATTTCCTACTGTCCGCTGTTCTAACTACAGAACTGATTTAACAGAGTTTCAGAACAGTTTTGAAAAAGGAAAAGGAATACACTAAACTATTCTGGAAAGTCCTTTAAAACACTCCTCTAGCTATTAATTGATAGAAGAAACAAAAAGATATTAGGATAATATTATATAAGCATTAGTGCAATCTGTGAGGTTTCAGGCATATCTAATGGAGTACTAGCACATATTCTTACCATCAATATCCTGAAGACTTCAATGTTGAAAAGAAACTCCACCTAATCCTAAATATCCAATAGGCAATTCAGAAGTATTCAAAAGATATGTTTCTCTAGAAACTACATATCTGCATTTGTGACAGCAAAAGCTTTACCTGATATCATTAAATGAACGTGACAATAGTAGCCTTTGAAGTCCAAGTGCACCACTGATGGCTTTATCGCCTTTAGCAGTGACACACTGTCATTAGAAGTAGGATAAGGAAAATTTTTTAGCAACTGCATTAAACTGAATTATACAGTATTATAAATCCCCCAGTGTCTCCAGAGACTTTTGTAGGCAAGAGATGGGAAGAGATTCTGACTTCCACTGCTTAGTGACATGGAACCCTACTGTGAATAAAGGATCTTTCATGCTTAGTAGCAGCTCATGAACCACTCACTGCCAGTGTACTGGAACCAGTGATAAGGAGTTTCATCTCTCCAATAAATTTTGAAAGAAAGTATATGAAAGCAAAAATCAAAACCAGAACTAGTTTCTGGGCCAGTTTGTGTTTCAGGGAAAACAAATAGAAATGTGCAGAGTGCCAAAGCCTCAGGCAATAAGAGGACTTTATTTAACAGTCCTAATCCTACGTCCTCCTGAATGAAAGGCAAAAGAAAATCAAGACAAAACCCCAGTAGTTCCACACCACCCTCACCAAACCCAACACCAAAGGCCTAGGGAAGTGCATGACTGTCTCTCTCAGACTCACCCCTACCAATTCCCACAAAGCCTATCACACAACTGTGATGGAGGGTTCTGCATATACTCTGAAATGCTGGGGCACATTCCAGGTGCTACCTTGTTTCCCCTGGTTTTGATGCACAAATGTGTGATTTAAGCTGAACTAGTCAAAGATTAACTCACTGGACCTTTTCTGGTACTGAGGCCATGTACAGCTATACAGCCACAGTATAAGAAGGATGTAAAGCCATTTAGAGAGCATGCAATGGAGGGCCATAAGGATGGTGAAGGGTCTGGAGGGGAAGCCGTATGAGGAGTGGCTGAGGTCACTTGGACTGCTCAGCCTGGAGGAAACTGAGGGAAGACCATAATGCTGTCTTACAGGTTCCTGTTGAGGGAAGTGGAAGGGCAGGTCCTGATCTCTTCTCTCAGGTGGCTAGCAATAGAATCTGAGGGAATGACATGAAGCTGAGGGAGGTGAAGTTTAGGTTGGATATTCCAGTTCTTCACTGGAATAGGCTCCCCAGGGACTGGGTCACATCAACAAGCCTGCCAAAGTTCAAAGTGCATTCGGACAAAGCTCTTGGGCATGTTGTGTGATTCTTGGACTGTCCTGTGCATGTCCAGGAGTTGGACTTGATGATTCTTATGCGTCCCTTCCAAGCCAGGATACCCTATGGATTCTATGATCACTGTAGATCTGGATATTACAAAAGGGCAGGTTCAGTTTCTGAAATAAAGGGCAAGAGCTACAAGTTCAGGAAAGGGGGAAAATGTGTGGGGAAAAGATTAAAGAGTTCTGAAGGATGGACTTTATTTCAGGGCTGTTTTAGAGAGGTTCTCTCTTAGCAATGATTACATAAAGGCATTTCTAGAAGATATAACATCCTCATTGTAACCTTTGTCTGTAACTCATCATTGGACTTCCTATAAAATAAAAGTATTTTGAATAATGATAGTACTCCCTACTCTGCCCTGCAACAAAGCCATAGAAGCAGTAGGATCTGACTTCAAGAGGAATGTGGGCCAGCTCCCACCAGCCAGCACCTTTGACATCCTGCTGTTGTATCCAAAATGCTGCTGCCATTGTCACCAATCCAGAAACCCTCATGTACAAAGCTCAGAAACATCAAAGAAACAGGATCACGGCAAGGGAGGTGAACCAAGCAAGGACTTCACACAGTCCTGGATGTGAACAGCACAGGGAGCACACCAAAACCCGCGTGGAGGCAGCTGGATCTCACAGCAGTAGCTCAGGCACCAGATGTGAGGAATGAAGGAGTCTCAGGAGCACCTGAGCATTCAAGCGCACTGTCAATCCCACCCAGTGATATTAAAAAAAACGTTGCACAAAACAGAGTGCCAAGCAAGCAGGCATATGGACTGAAAGGTAGGATTTTTTTCACAAAAAGTGTACTAAGCAGTCAACCCATAATTAATAAGATGTTTCCCCACTTAATTCACGCTGCTGTAACTAAATGCAGATGCACTTTGCGTAACAGGGAAAATGTCAAAGTTTTGGTAGGTTATATGAAGCTCGAGGATTGCATGGGCTTCTTAGGCTGTTATACCCATAGTTGTACTTAGACCTCAGAGAAAGTGACACCATTTTATTTAACACAGTTTTGGTTTACATAGAAGGCCCTTTCGGGTATTTCGTGGGAAGTGATTAAAAAGCAAAGATTCATAGGAGACAATATCAGAAGAAATGAATTTATTTAAATGATTTAAAAAAAAAAATAGTCATATCACAGCTTTACTACTCAGCTGTTAAACAGTTTCCACCCATTTTTCAGTTTTCTGGACAATAAGCAATGCAATCCAGTGATTCTTCCAAATACCTAAGTACACATGTCTGGGAGCAGTGCAAGCTCTGCTCTTTGGCATGGGACAAAAAGCCAGATTCTGACCAGTTTCCACTTCAGAAACTTTGGTCAAGTAGAGACCCAAAAAGTGAACCATAAGTCACAACCACAGAAAAATACTCTGTCATATTGAGTTTACCAGAGCAAGGTTCAGAGAGCCAAGCTGCCTCAGGTCTTCAGCAGCTCTAAAAAAAATCAGTTCTCATCATGTGTCATAAGAAGCAGCATAGTGACCACACCACATTCCAGCTGTAGGGAAGCTAAGCTTTTCTGCAAATGCAGCTAAATGCAGGGCTGCAGCTCCCAATGAGCATCAACCTACAGCTTTGGAAAGAATTAAACAAGTGTTACATCACATTGGACTTTTTTCAAGCAAAGTTTCAAAATTACCTCCCTCATTAAAAACTGTGCACCAGTCTTCCTTACAGATCTTTGGGGTAACAAAATGATCTTCATCTCCCTCTTACCCAGAGACCTCCTTCACCCATACCCCACCAAATGATTTCCCTTCCAGAACAGATGCAGCTTTGGAGCTGCCTGCACTGATCAATTCCTGTTGTCATTCAGGAAGCATAAACACACAACCTTTCGAAGGTAATTGCATTGGATGATTTAATTATTGCAATCCAATTACTTTCACCTCCTTCCCACATTCAAATGTTTCAGTAATGGAAGTTATTAGAAAGATCCTCATTAGATTAAAATACAGACCTGCTATGCAATAAGTGACTCAGTGGAACCATGCTAAAAATACCCAGTGGATCCAGAATTTGCAAGAAAGACTCTCCTACACCTCTCTAAATTGGCCATGTAGCAAAGGTGAAGAACTAGAACCCACCAGGTCACTGCCCTGCTTCCAGCTGCCTGGTTGGAACATCTGTACACTTTTCTTTTTTTCTCCGAAACTCCTATTGGCTATCAACTTAGTGATAATTTTTAAGTTATGCATGCTTCATTCTGCATAAAAACGAATGCATTATTCAACTGATAAAAAAGTGGATGTGTGAAGTGAAAGCTGAACATACTCCTTTTCAATATACATACCACCAGTATGGCATTTTCTAATAAATTACAGTCATATAAAGGTTAATTTACAGGAAAAGATTGATATTTGATTCCAAGCACTAAATTAAGCCATACCTTTAGACCTCAACTTATTTTTCATATAAATGTTTGGTTAACTATCCAGTATAACATCTTGTAAATGATGCCTTTACTGCACAGGAAGGAAGCCACATTTCCACATGTATAGGATGATGCTCTCTCTTGGCATTCTAATTTCTGGACCTAAGTCATCTGCATCATTCACTGTAAGAGACTAAATTAAATCATTAACTACTTCATTGCTTCTTGCAAGATATCTGACGTATTAAATAGAGTATAAACATTCATTGAAGATATTTCAGAATCCTGGTGCAAGGAAAATAGGCTCCCAAATGCAAAGATGGAAGACCATGCACAAGCTCTAAAAGTGTTATTTTGTCTTGACATATTTACCATATTCAACCAGAAAGCACTTAACATTTAACTCATGTAACAAAGTTGTAAGGGAAATACTGTGCTTCTTGGATTTTGAGAAAAGCATCGTATCCCAATGCAAATAAATCCTTTTTGAAGCAAGCAGCTATTAAGTCTCAACATCCATGGATTTCCCATCAAGTCATTAACTCCCAATGTGCACACTTACTTCTGTTACTACATGAACTATCACCTTAATTGACTGTTTCTCTGATTTTGCTCTTTGTTGAAAAAACCAAACCCAAATCAAAACAACTGTGCTGGGTTTTGCTGGATAGCGTTTATTTTCTTCACAGTAGCTGCATGCAATTGTGATTTGATTTGTGCTGAAAACAGTGCTGATAAAATTGAGATGTTTTTGTTAATGCTGAGCAGAGCTTACAATGAGCCAAGGCCTTTTCTGCCTCTCATCGCACCCCTTCAGTGAGTGGGAAGAGAGTCAACAAGAAGATGGGAGGGGATGCAGCTGGGACAGCTGGCCCCATCTCACCAAGGGGATATTCCATATCATATGGTCTCATGCTCAGAATTTAAAGCTGGGGAAGGAAGAAAATGAGGGATGTTTGGGGTGACGACATTTTGTCATTCCAAGTAATGGCTATATACGATGGAGCCCTACCTTCCTGGAGATGGGTGAACACCTGCCTGCTGATGGGAAGCAGTGACTGAATTCCTTGTTTATCTTTGCTTGTGTGCCTGTCTTTTGCTTTGTCTAAACTGTCGTTATCTCTAGTCATGAGTTTTTTCACTTTTACTCTCCCAATTCTCTCCTCCATTCCACCATGGGGGTCTGAGTGAGCAGCTGTCTGGTGCCTAGCTGCTGCCTGAAGGTAAACCATGACAAAAATCCAAACCAAAATCCAACCCCCACACCCATACTGTATAGTTACATTCCTTAGCCAATAAATAGGACAATCAGCTTGCCACATGCAGCTGAAGATGCTGAAAGCTTATTGAAACATCCTCTCTAAGAAGAGATGGGCTTTTGGTTTTTACATACTGATGAACAATTACAGCACTGTTTTTTCAGAGACAGCAAACATATCTACTTGGAATGTATTTGTGTGCTCTGTGCCACACCAAGGTGTCTCTGCAAATGCTCTCCTTGAGGAACCAAGGACCTTCTGCAGAGGAATTTCCAGTTCCTCCAGCTGAACTTGAACAATGATTCATGGCTGATAAAACGTTCTGTCAGCTTTTCTGCTCATTGCTGTTTTCCTTTCTGGGCAGCCAGACTCAGAGATATTTTCACTGTCCTCACACAAACAGAACTCCTACAGGCTTTGCTCTTCTACAGGAGGTAAGAAGCCACTCTGCTGCTCTGACCCAGCAGGACAACTTTGGCTGGGGAGTCTCAGTACTCTGGGAAGGAAACCAGCAAGGTCAACAGAATTAGCACCAGCAAAAAAGGATGAAGAAAGCAGGACAAAGCTATGCAAACCAAACCCTGTCCTGAAAGGTTTGTACAATAGCTCCAAAGGAACTGTAGCCCTGAAGTGCTTTACCGAGGGCTCTCAGATTTCTTATTATGCACGCTGCAGTGTGTTGTGAGGTGCCAGCAAAGTCCAGCAAAACCCAGACTTCTGACTCTGTAATTTAGAGGTGATCTGGCATTTCAAGGGCTTAAAAGCCAGTCAGTTTGTCACCTCTCCATTCCCGTGGGGGTTGCACGGGAAGATGGAAATCAACAGAGTTGAACAGAAACCGTCTCCAAACCTGTATTGTGAGACTGAATATTCCATCCTAAACTTTAGGTTTTATTATTTAAAAAATCTCACTCAAACATGCAGGGCCTCTTGACATCCAGCTACTTCTTTCATATGGCCTAATTGCAGCTTTTCCATTCTTCAGCATTCAACTTCATACTGTAGCAATTTTATTCTATCACGTTTAAAATAGTAAATTTCAAATTTTAAACGGCAAATTTCAATGAACATCCTCTTGCTCTCCTCCTACAAGACTAGAAGTTCTGTTGTCCCTACCTTCTCCACTGGTTAGTTGCGGTGTATACTCATATAATTTCTTACATGCCTCCTCTTTAAGGTAATCAATCTTTCCAGTCTCTTGGAAAAGCTGTTCTTGTGTTCTGTTCCCCTTACCAGCTTTCCAATCCCTCTAATGAGACAATATCCTGTCTGAACTGTCATCTTCTGTACTAAATGCAGCAATCCAGACACAGACATACCTGCTAAATTATAAGAGCATTATCATTCTTTTCTTTATGCATCTTCTTCCCGTATGTACCCTAGCAGTGTTTATTTGCAGCAGTTGTACACAGTTTTTATTCATGCTGGCAGAATTTAGAAACTTACAGACTATGGATGAAAGAGAAAAAAATATATTTATCAGTATTAGATTCTCTCTGCAATACACTGCTATCCACTTAGTAAGTTCTCCTGCACTTCACATATCTCCAGACCAAATCAGCTTATCTGCTAATTTGGGTTAGACAACTAGTCCAGACTGTTAGGGAAGGGAACAGAGGATTCATCAGCCACAGCTCTCAGGGGCAATCCCAGAACCACATGTTTCTGGCAAGAGAGGTAGAAAGAAAATTATAAAGGAGAGCAATAGGCAGAGACTATCAAATACCAAGAAAAACCTTGATGCATTGCATCAAACTTTCTCCTCATGAAAACCATGTTTATTGCAGCAGCATAGGGAAGACACGAGACAATCTTTCCTCAGGTACAAAAAGATACATTCTTTAAATAAGTAAAATGATGCAAGGTATTGCATCGCAGTCTTGTAAAGATCCCTGGTGGAGCTGCGTCCTCACAGGAGACCACTACTTAGGTGACTGACCAAACCAATAAAATCTGTAGCAACTTCAGTTCAATTACCTGGTCACTGTCTCACAGGTAACTTCCTCTTTGCTAGAAGGATCAGATTCTGGTTTGTGGCAAAAGCATCAAAGATTATAAAAACCTCTTTGCTGGCACCTTACTTTACTGCCATTTTTCTTTAGAGAGTTACAAGAAAAGTCCTTTGCAATTCCTGTCCAGATGCTGTCTCAGCTTGCATCCTTCAGATTTTTACTGCTGCCATTCATAGGGGAAATATCAATATTATCTTGGAAGAAATAGATTTGAGGTTGTGAGGTAAAATAATCTCTAAAGACCTCTTCTCTGCTTGGTAGACTCTCACTTTTAAATCTGATTTCAAACTAATACAAAACATAACATCCTCAGGTTCAAAAGTAGTAAGTACTTACTAGGTCATGCTACTGGACATGGTAATTACAATAAAGGTGTCAGCATTTATACATTTACAGGAATCAGGGATTCAAGACAGAATAATTTCAAAGCAAGGATTTTCAAAGTCATTGCTTATTTAAATAGTGGGCAACTCTATATGATCACTGGAAAAACCTAACCAACTTTCCCTATCCTATCATGAATAAAGATGAAGTTCCTTACCAGAGAGCTACAGACCGCCTACGTCCAACACCCCTGCTATGGGCAGGGACACTTTCCACTAGATCAGGCTGCTCAGAGTCCCATCCAATCTGGTCTAGAACACTTTCAGGGATGGGGCATTTGCATCTATGGATGTTGCCCTCCAGTGGAAGGCTACTAGTTAGCATAGGCATGGGCAATGCAAAGAAGGGCGTCTGAAGTAATGACCTGGCCTATTCAAGGGCCATTGGAAGCAGAGAATGGTAACAGATTGAAGGAAACCAGACCTATTACTGACCTTGGCAGAGGACACCAGATTTTAGATGGCAATACAAGATAGAAGACAGCTAGAGACAAACCACTGGGCTAATAAATCCTTGCGCTATGAGGTAAAGCATAAAATCAGCTCACAGCATCTGCTGAGGAAAAAGATGAGCTGAGATGGGGTAAAAGCAGTAAATAAGAGAAGGGTCCTTTTTGACCCTGCGACCTTGCAGGCTCAGCACTGTCTGAAAAACTAAATCACGTTTGTAAATCTGGCTCGACTTTTTTGCAGGTCAGACAGGATTGCTTCTTACACAGAGGGCGGGGGGGGAGAACAGCTTTCCTTACAGACAGTTAAATGACTATGCAAGGAGACAACATGTCCAGTTACCTCGAACCACGAGATACATGTCCCACCGACTAAAACCTACTCTGTTGGTTTCAAAATCCATGTGTGTTCTGCTGCGCCAAGGGGTTCCTCCTCCCACTCTCCTGTCCTGGTACCTGAGACATGATGAAAACACCCAGGTGGAATCACCTGACAGTCCAGTAAGTCTCTTCCACGTGTCATATCTAAAAGAAGTAAATTGTGTCTTCTTATCAGGCACACATGGTGAGCTTTGGAGGGATGTATGTGATTTGTGAGCAGTTATCAAGAAATGTAAATTATTAACAATCTGCAGCAGGTTAAGCAGTTTACTTAACTGAGAAATGTCCCAACTACTGAGCATCAGAGGGAGGCAGTGCACATGGAGGCCGGTATTTAGAATCAATTTTTATTCCAGTTGGAGGGAAAGAGGCAGAAAATATTAGACAGAGCTGTTCTGTGGACAGGATCTGGCCCCTAAAACAGATCAGATGGACAGTTTGCTCTAAATAACACCAATAGACAGGAACAGCAGTTTACAAGAAAGACAGAGCAGTTACTACCTCGAACACTGCAGTGAACAAATGGGTTGCTTTGGAACGACACATATATTCATCACGTACAGTGTACAGTGGAAATAAACACAAACTTACAAAGGCTGTTAGAAATGCACAACCACATCACTCCACAAATGTCTTTGCCCTCTGGCACTGCACCTTTAAAATACTTGCTTCATAAATAAAATACTACCTTTAAAATACTCTTAAGTCTGAAAGATCGAGATTCATCTTTGCTTTTCCTACTCACTTCCTTTTTTTTCAGAGCATTTAATGATTTTCTTGGATCAATTTTTGAAAGGAAAATATTTAGGTAGAAGAAAACAAGAGTTTGTGGTATGGCAGCGACATGCTAATTAAAAAGCCAGTGAATGCTGAGGATCTATGTCCTACCTTTCCCAGCAGTCAACCATGAACTCTATTTAGAACATAGGAACCAAAGAAGACAGTCTAGTAGCCTACTTCCAAGCCATGCACTTGAAAGCCTAGAGACATTTTTCTGTAGTGCCACCAGTTCTCGCACACTGTCACTTCCTCTGGCACCCTTCATTTTTACACACATTTCAACCATGCTATTTCTCTCCCCAGAGTTTTGCCTCCAGCATCTGGTTCAACAAGAGCTGATAGCAATTTACAAGTCCTGCTAGACTTAGGCTTTTAAAATTACTCATTGGCAAGAATTTAAGCTTCAGATGTGTATGTGTTTGTGGGAAAGGTGCAGATACTCCCTTTGCATCCCTGTTTTTCTGTTTTCAGGAATACCTGTTAACCAGCAGGTATGAGGCTACCAAGGTCACCTCTCCCTGGCAATACCAAGTCTTCAGCATTTGCACCCCCACAAGTAACTGCAGAGGTAGCCCACGTTCCTGCTCAAGCAGCTGATGTTCCCTTCCTCACCAAGTCAGCTTTGAAGCAGCAAGGCCAAGGCAAATATTGCCATTCCCCCCAAACACTGCAAACAAAAGAAACTCTTCCCATTTGATTTCTATTTCTCTACTGCTTGTAGCATCCAATCCCGCTCCCTCATATGCCTGGGAGGTATCACACATCCACTGTCTCTCAATTACTCATAACAATTCAATGCATTTTAATAACATATAAACAGGTTTTTAAAACCTACTAATAAACTGGGAATTACTGTGAACTGCTGCTGGACCACAGAAGCATACAGGAGGTACTTCAGGTTTTCAGAACACAACACTTGGCAGATAAAACCAGCTAAACACACTAAATGCTTTTTCACATCACCAATGCACAAGGTGTTTTTTACCAATTTCTGGTGTCAACAATTTTCCTGATCCAAGCTGCCCCATTTCACTTTCATATCAGCTGACTTGGATATTGACATTTAACAGCATTAGCAAGGATGTGCAACTGCTCCAAGTTCATGCAGGAAGGAGACAGCCTGTCTTTTTTGAATTCCAAATTGATACAAGGAGGGTCATTGAGAGAATTAATAAACAGGAAGGTGAGGAAATGAGAAAATAAGTTGAGGGGAGTTAGAGATAGAACACAAATGGGAAGGACAGCAGCAGGGAACAGGATATAAAGTGCAAATGCTACAAAGCCTGCAGTAAGGACGGCAGCAAACGTCTCGTTCATTAACACCCGGACAAGGAAACTGAAAAGAGCACAGCATTTTGGTAAGAACAGGTCTATCCAAATGGAGGTAACAGGCTGAAGACAAACCCTTTGAACCCCAAGACTCTCCCACCACCCCAATTACTGTGGTATCAGGGCAGCTTTGTGTATGCTGATTGGCTCTCACCAGAAGAAAGGTGAGAAATCCAGCTCCACACTGGGCATTTACAAAGCAGCCTGGTGACATACAAATACAAAGTTCTTGCTCTGTTACTTGGGACACAAAATCCTTTAGGCTCTATTTACTTTTAACAGACAGGAATTGGTTTTTGCATTTAAAACATATAAAGGTTCATTATTTATCACTGTGAAATAAGCATAGGGAAAAAAACACAAGTTTGAAAAAGGAAGTTATGACAATTGCAGGCTATCTGAATTAAATGTCAAGTGTATTTTTCCCCAACTGCATACTGCAAAATGTGTACATATTTTAAGGAAGAGAAAAAGCTCCACTTCTGTTGTCGTTCCCTGCAGTGTTCATAGAAAGTTTCAAGTGTCAGCTCCGGCTCTTAAATTCCTACTCTCTTTTCTTCCCCAACTTGGTCAAGTTTTTACTGGGTCTCAAGAATGAAATATTTTTCTGGTCAAAGCAGCATAGCTTTTGAATAAACAAACACAGAGAATCAAACTTTGTCCTGTTTAGGAAATATTTACAAAAATTACTATTAGTGAAAGATAAAAAACATGTGTTTGAGATGCTTCTGAATCAGTCCTGGACACATAAAGAAAGCAGCACCACAATCCAGTTTCACAAGAGAATTTAAGGCAATGATACCAAACACCAACAGGTCTAAGGTAAGAGCACAGGTGTGAGAGTTCTGCTTTCACTACAGAGGTAGGTAATGAAAAATAGGATTCTCATGAAACACCACAGTGCAAGCTAATCCACACTATACAAACTTATCATAAATGTAGCAGTCACATTTCTTCATAGCAGTTACATCTTTTTTAGAGCATCAAGACTGAATATGCACTGACTGAACAAAAAGTAAACTTCTCTGCAAGGTAGGATGGATAATCACACATTCATCCCATTTTTTTCTCTCTACAAGAAAGCCTTTCCATTTCAACTTTCAGCCTTAGCAGATGATTTTTCCTAATTTTTTCAGATAACACATAACCATATCATGCTGCCAAATAGCAACACCAGTGTCACTCTGATTTGACTTCACAAAAGAATATCAATTTAGTTTCACAGGAATGAGAGAGCTAAGTTAGATATCTTGTTCTGCTTATTTTTGTTACTTCTACCTAACTGATAGCTATTTGTAATTTAATTTTATTTTACTTAAAATATGATTCTCTCTCTTAGTCTATGGTTAAAATTGCTGTTTCTATAAGATTTTCTGCAATGGAGGCCAAGTAGAATTTCTATGTGTGTCCAAAGTAAGACAGTGGAATGTGGTGGTACAGTAACAGCAGCAGAGTTTGTAGAAAAATACAATAAAGATTATTGTACAACTCTTATGTCCTGGGTATTCCAGGCATACATGATTTAAAGGAAATTTTGTTGCTTTCTTGATCCTTTGATGCCTTAAAAGCAATCATAATCTTAACAACAACTCAGGACTGGGTTAAAATACTCCGACACCATTTCTTCAGTATCAGAGGAACTGTACTAGAGCATTTCAGACCAACAATCTTGAGAACAGTTAAAGTAGTATTAAAAATCAAACAAGAAACTTTTCATAGAAAACACAAAAGTCTCTACAACAATAAGTTTTCTTTTCCGCACAGGAAAAAAAGACTAGAATATAAAAATTCCTTCACAATCCCAGAGGGAACAACAACACACTGTGGAGGACAAGACAAGTCCAACAATCCTTGCCACTGGAAAGCCTGGCTCCAAGACACAAAACCCAGCTTAGCAACTTGGGCCAAGCTCAGGAAGAGGAGGGGACACAACTGCCACAGGGCAGCACCATGCCAAAGAGTGTCAGAACAATGATGCTACACAACACATTTTCTGACTCTGTTGCCCAATTACTGTGGCAGTGACAGCTAAGGGAAATCTATCATCCTTGTGCAGCTGTACACGCACTCACTCCTCCAGTAACCCACATATCTATCACCTGTCCTTTTGAAATGCTCAACTGATTGCACTCACAAGGTCAGCAGCAAAACTCTCAAGTGACACTGGAGCAGGATGAAACCAGCCATGACGATTTTGCTGTTTGTTTGCATATTGAAGCAAAAGGAAACTACTATTTCTTCCTCATAGGAGACACATCGCTGTCCCCAAAACAGTGGGTAAAGGAGAAGAAAAAACACAAGGACTGAAATACTGTGTGAATCATCCATCAGATACTGAAATGGAAACAGCTTGCAAAAAACTGTAAGATTATGGAAGAGAGTCTCCACAAGACTTTGGCCCAACAACACCTTTAACTTCTCTAAAATTATCAGTGTCAGGTAAACTGGACAAGGCAGAAAGACCTATGTGATAGTTATAGAACAAGCATCTCTAGCTATAACATACTTTCTATTGAAAAGGGCTTTGAAGACTAATTTAATTATTGTGCTTGAGGTTTCCTTGCTTCCTTTAGATAGAGGAGCTCACAAGCTATTGAGGCAGCCCATAGCTGCCTCAGGCAGAAACTCTTCATAGTTTCTTTGTGCCATCACCAGTTTTACTAGGAAATGGAAGTTTCTTATTTTCTGTCCTCCTTGAAGTTTTAATACAACCTACAAAACCTATGAGAGTTTTCTATAATCATTTAGCAGCAATACCAAACGTAAGGGCAGAAAACTGCTTGGGGTAAGGTATGTGACCACTGCACATCCATCTTTTTTCAAGTATTTTAAGAATTGAAAGGAGCACAAATGTAATTTTTATGATTTTTTGAAGATGTAATGCTTAGGTAAAACTTCACAGCAGAAGGTCTTTGGGCTTCCTTGATCTTCTTCAAGCTATGCTCTAGATTTGGATGTCCCTGATGAAGAATTCTCTCTTCAGCACCTAACATTCAACTGTCTGTGTTTCAGATGCAGATGACCGGTGACTTGTATTTCAAAACTGGTCATTACTACAGCTTAGCAGTGTTATGTGGCTTCAAAAACACAGGACCGAAGCTTCCATATGGCCTGAAAGAGTGAAGGGTCTGTCACACTTATTAGAACAAACCTGGGTACTTTTACTGGCAGGCACAGTGCAGCTGCAATGACACCAAGCCCACTGGAAGGATGTCACCCTGGGATGGTGTAAGCAGAGAAGGAGCTGGCATATAAGGAAGCATTCATGTCCCAGCTCTCAGACCTACAGGACATGCAATGCTTTGCTCAAATTGGCCAAAGATACATCTCTGGGTGTGAGAAACAAAGGCTCATGAAGAAAACACACCTAGACAGCTACTGAGGAATGCCAGAAGATGTATTCACATTGGTTACAGGTCCAATGCTTGTGCCTCCCGTGGTGCAGGAAGTGAGCACAAACATCTGACTGGAGAACTTGGCCACAGAGGCCATGAATGTGACTTCAGCGCTCCAGCTGGGTTCCAGCCCTGGCTGCAGCCCTGAGGGTCACTGGCCAATGTCACACACAAGAATCTGGCAAGCTCATGCACTTCTGCTCAGCACAGGGGCCCTGGGAGACCTGTCCTCCTCTGGACATCTGGTTGAAGTTATCTTAAGAATTTCAAACTACTTCGGTCTCAAATTCAGGATTTTTAAACTTACTGTTACAGATCAACCACCAGAAATGTTTACAGGCATGACAGTTTCAAGGACTGTGTCTTGTTTTAACAAGTGGCTTAGTTGGTTTGGGTTTTTTTTAAAATCACAGAACCAATTTCCTGTACCAATTTCCTCCTCACACCAGGAGGAACAGCCACACAAGCTGCATGCTCCAGAGATGTGAAACACACATTAATAAGTGACACAGGCCCGAGACCAGCCTCTGGCAGTGAGGTCACCTGCTGGCAGGGAAACCAGCAGCTGCATCCAAGCTATGCAGTGGGAATGGTCCCTGGTACAAGCTGACTTCCAAACCCTCAATTATGGGCACTGTCTGATCCTGTTCAAATTGGCTCATGGCAAGAACAGCGCCTGATACCAACATCTAGACACCACAGCCAGCCAGATCCCTGTGCTTGAAATATACTCTTGCACTACTTAATTTATTAGAAATGCAGTCACTATAGCTACTGGCCATGGGTTCAGCTGCCCATTTCTCACAGCTGGCTCATGGAGCCATTAAAAAAAAGGAAACAGTATTGATCCCTGTATACATCAACCATCTTGTGCAATACTGGGCTCGTCTAAAAGAACAGGAAAGCAAGAACAAGAGGTTTGCTGCTAACCCTCTCAACAGCTTTTCTTTCTTGTTACATTGTACAACACAATAATATCTCAAGGTGGTCCATATTTTCCCACCTTCCCCCCTTCATTTTTATTAGCCTGAGGTCTGTATAACAGCATTGATCAATAATTGAATGAACACCATTTTTTGGCTTGAAGTTATCATACACAGCAATAAAGGGAAATGAAACTCAAAACAAAAAGATGACCATTGCCAGCATAATGCTTCAGAATATCACAACAACCAACTTGCAAATTAGGAGCTTGCCTTCAAACACAGGCAATATAATTTATTTCTGGAAAAATACCATTGAGTCTGAGGTGTCAATACATGCACACACACCGCTTTTTGAAACCACTGTTTGCACTTTTAAATCCACATGTTAAATGCGAACACAGATCACTAAGCAATTACCCATGCCATTTGCTTTTCCTATCTTCAGAATTTTTATCAAAGTGGTTGTTTATCTACTTCTCCTGTACCATTTTGTATACAAAACAAATGCCTGCACATTTAATATAGGCTTTGTGCTTAACAACTGTATAACAGTTACACTTGTTTCTAAAAGAACTTGACTCTTAAAACCATGTAAAAATGTCTGCTTGTGTCAAAAAGGTCATGTGAACACAAGTTCAGTTTTAGAGCACAGGAAAGACCACGGGAAACAATGACTGATGCAGACCAAGCTGCTGGTTAGGTTTAGCCATGCTTCCCGCTGGTGACTTCAGTAACTGCAATCCTTGGGCCATCCATTCAGATGTGTTCACACCTCATAAAACCAGACAACAATGTTCATGCCTGCTTCCTTGAAGAAGAGGTCTTAGGTCATCAGGTTTTTAGAAGAAGCTGTGATCAAAAGGGTGCTGTGGATGAAACTAGTTGGGGTTGATGACTTCTCGTCTTGGTTTCCTGGTCACAAAAGCTTACGAAGGAAATCCTCACCTTGAGGTGAATGAAGAAGGGAGGGAAAGAAGGAGCAAAAGCATCTGAAATCACAGAGGAGCTTCCTGAATTCAGATGAAAGTAATGCATTTTTCAGCCACTACAGCATGTTTTTTTTTTAAAACAATCAGTACATTCATAGCTCCCTTTCCCTATTGCTTTCTCTAGTATGTAATACAGGTTAGCGACAGTATTTGTGGGAAAGCTTATTGCTGGAAACCAAAGGACCGTGACCAATAGCATTCACAGCATTTCCTGTTTAACAAAAAAAAAAAAAAAAACAACCCTACCCTTAATTTTCATCTTCCACTCCACAATCAACACTTTGGAACCTGAATTAGTGGTACAAGCTACCGGGGGATTTTCTTCCTTCCCCCTGGTCTTGTGCTCCCCAACCATATTAGCAACCATAAAGAGTGTGCAAAGGGGAAGATGAAACACCAAACAACAGGTCTTAAATACTCCCCCAGAGCAAAGCCTGCAGCTGGGCAGCCTGTCAAAATCCTGCCTGCAGAACAGCTGAGAGAAGATCTCTGCAACAGCAGAGCCCATCCCAGCTTGGCTCCTCATCTTCTGGTGCTTCATGGCTCAGACTGCCATGGTACTCCAAGCACCACAGCAAGCTCTCTGAAAGCTTACGTGCTGTGGCCTTTTGGCTACAACTAAACTTGGCAACAACACGGATCAGAGTGTGAAGCTGGAAGTTCAGTGTTTGTATGAGTCTATCCCTGCTGGAAAGCTGGCAGGATCATTTATCAGTTGATATTTTCAAAGCATGATGATGGATTAATTTATTCCCACTCATTTACTGGCAGTTACAGAAGTTACCAAGAAGAGATATGAAGTCTGATTCACTTCCTGAAAGGAAGAGACTGAATTCTTCTTTGGAAATGGATTAGTGCCTATATATTGTGTAACCAACCCCTGTCTGTAATACACTGTGCTAAGTGTAGTGGTCTACCACCCATTGCAGCCGATATTCTTACATGAGCCACTTTCCCTGCTTGCTCCTGCCTGAGGGAATCCAGCATAGGTCCATTCTTAGCTGCCAATGCCAGCTCATGCAGTCTCAGAAACTTCAGATGTAACAGAACTTAGAAAACTTGAGGCAATATCAGACAGCACTAAAAGTCTCAGCTGCTAAGGCAGCACACATGACAGCCCAGGCAAGGCTTTGGTAGACCCAAAACCCTCTTTTTGGGCTGAATTATAGTTGTTATGACTGAATGGGACATAGGTCTCAGTGGAAAAGAAAAAAACATGTCACTCGACTGCCACAAAAAGTATTAACTTCTTAATTTCAGTAATTAAATAACATCAAGGGACAATAAAGTCAGAGGCATCAATTTTGATTTGACAGATACATTATCTCTTCACCCTCTGCCCTCAGCACAATGAGCATTGAGACTGCTTTAGTCCTCTTTTCCCCATGTTAGTACTACCACACTGCCCTACTTAGATCTCTAGTTTTTATCAGTATTTGCTTCTGCCTATGCTAAAGTAAATTGTTCCCACGGCAGATTAAAAGCACAGAGAACATTTATCTCTAGAAGACAAACACAGCAAAGACCCTTTCACCTCCCATTAAGCTCCTGGCCAGGAGAAAGTAGGCTATTCTGAGGCCTGATCAAGGACTCCTGTGCCACTCCTGTGTGTAGGAGTCTGAAGCAATGGGACCAACATAACAAGAATAGGCACAAGGGCTGTATGCCTGATGTTGGAGAACAGCACAGGCATGACCTTCCCTGCTGGACTTCCAATAACTGCAGAAGAGCAATCATCCTTTGACAACTGTTTATTGTTGGTGGAGCGACTGAAAGAGCAAGTGAAGCCAAGGCAAAATTGCTAAATCCAGACAAGACATATTTAGAGGATCTCCACTGCCATCAAGATGCTGCAGCTGCCTTTAGCCAACCCTGCATGCAGCAAAAGCTAGGCTGGACAACAGGCTATGCCCTTGCCATCAAAGCTGAAACCATCTTCTTGGAAATCCTACTTTCATTCTATCTGACAGAATGCACATGGTAATGCAAAACACGAAGCCTTCGAAATGTCATTTTGAACCACTCATTGGATGACTCCACAGCCACATTTGATCTAGCAAAACAGAGCTGAGAGGAGGGGCTGAGTTTCTCTGAATCTGATGGGAAAAAGGAATGAGGTATGGGAATGAGAAGATACAGCTTAATAACACTTAGGATCAAGAAGAAAATTATAAACTAAGGATAATTTGGCACATAAGCAAAATGAGTGCAAACTTTTAGGCCCCAAAGTATTCCACACAATTAAAGATTTATTTGCTATTATAAGTGAATTTGAAGGCAAAGATAAATTTACCATATCTGCAGTCACTGCTGGAAGTGTAAAATCTTATTATCTGCCATGTTCTCAACATGCACAAGGATCTTCTCTCCATATCCCTTCCAGACAAAGCACTGTACTTATCACCTGAATCCAGATAATTCAACCTGATGGCAAAATAGGCCACTTCACATTAGGACAGCCTTTACTGAGATTCCTCTCCACAGGACTCAACTCCTAAGGAAACCATGATTACAGACCTGTAAAGGTCAAAAGCACTGCTTTCTGGGGCTGATCGATCACTACTGTTATTGCAAAAACCAGCTAAGTACATTGATCTTTCACCTCACAGTATGAGGGAATGGTACAGGACTTGGAGAATAAAAGACATTAGACAAAATTTGGCAGTAAACTTGGCAGCAGAACAGCAGTGCTTTCTACCCAGAACTGTGCTTTGGCATCGCCTTCGATTCAGTGCTCAAAACCTTAAGAGTTCCCTGAAAAACTTAATTTAAGTGGTGAATACACATGATGTGACAACCAAAGCCCATATGTTCAAAGTCTGGCCAAGGTTAGTTACACAATGTTATTTCCTGCAGCCTGGCTAAGAGGAAAATTGAAACACCACATTTTTTAGCGCAGCCTCCACAAATGTTCTCCCTCTCATGACGATGAAGGAAGTATGTGGTCCATCTCAAATTTTGGCACAGTCTAATTTGTAAAATTTATTATTTGTTTTCTGATAGCCCAATAGAAATTGTGGCTATTATTTATGTGCAGTTTCAAGCCATTAGGCATGCAGACTGTGCCATATGAAGAACTCCAAGAGATGCATATGGCTTTGTGATTATGCAAAGGTCCCTGCCTGGAGGGTAGCCTGGTAAACTTGCCCTCTCCTGCTGCTTCTTTCACAAAACTGTCCCTTCCCTTCTCCAGGCCTGCTCCAGTTGCTCACCCAAACTGCTTGCAAGGGTACCTTCACTTCCTGTGTGGATGTTTGTTTTACAGTTTTCCCATTTATATAATTTCTTTACCTCATAAAAGTATAAAAAAGGAAGCTTCATTTTCTCTTTCCTAAAATGTCCCATGCAGGACAAAGCTCTGCTGAACAGGATGTGCCCTGCTGTATGTGGCTGTACTTAATACTCCATGGCTGCTGCTCCTATTCCCTCCCATGGTGCCCATCCCATCCTGCCACATCCAGCAGTCCATGGCTGCATCCATCACTCCTCACACTGTATGCAGAAGGGAAGCAGCTGTGTTTTTTCTTGCTTCTGGTCTTGCAACAGACTGCATTATGGACTACTGCAATTCTTATCAAATCCCTGGGAAAATACATGCAGATACCAGAAGTTTTATACAAACCCACTCATATTTGGGCAGTGTGTGACGAAGCAAAAAGAGCAAAGCAGTATTTTTATGTGAATAATCTTTCAGTGCCTGAGAGGTTACAGTGCACAGAATACAGTGATGCACAGAAGACACTTGTACAAAAGTCAGTTGCTCCCCTTAGGGCATTGCTCATCATTTAAGAAGCTTTTAGAGCTCCTGACCACAGAAGTACCTACACAGTGCCTGCATTATGCCCTCCTACTCTCCTTTCCATTGATCTCTGAGCTGCCAAGTGTTTTCTGACTTCTCTCAGGGCTGTTACAAACACCATTTTACAAAACTTGTGCCACTTTTGAGCAATTCTCTTCCATGTAGTATCACACGGCTAAAAGATGTTGCTGCGAAACCTATGCACAGACCAGTGTTGGCAGATACCATGCAGGCACCAGCACAGCTGGAGAGAGGGAAAGAAAAGAGTCTGTTTCAGTAAACAAAATACTATAAAGTAGCTCAAACAAGCTACTGACATATTTCTATTGTGCTACAATGGTCACATGCTATTTGAGAGGTTCAGTCTGCTAAGTGACCCACAATGAAAGGTCAGCCTTATTTAAATAGCTCAGTAGCTCCAAAACTGTTGCAATCCCTTTAGTTTAAGGCATTGCAGCCATTTTGTGTTGCAGCATCACTGCTTCTAGACATCTTTACCCAGAGGAGAAAAGCCAGCAAGTTTCCTGCAAGAGTGCATTTTTAGTTCTATGCCGTCTCTGTACTGCATGGACTCCATAACTGGCATTTGTTTTTCTTCCAGGGTCCACAGGCCACACACAGAGGTGGCATTGTGCAGTCCCCTCTTGGCGAGAAGCACTGTTCAGCTGCAGAACTGGAGAGACTGCAGGGGAAGGTCACCAAGCCTGACAGACATGAGACACACTGATGAGAGATCCAGTCTCTGTGTAAGCAGATGCCAGGGAAATTAAGATGGGGTCAGGGAAGACAAGCAGAAAAATGAGAACTGGTTAGTATGGGAAGCAGATGGATCATCCTGAAACTTGCTGTAACTCAAGAACACTGTTCAGCAACAGGCAGAAAAAGAGGCTACCAGGAGGCAAACAGAAGGTGTATCAAGTAGCTCTTCTTATTACAAATAAAGCTTGTAAGATAAGATATATCTTACATACACGTATCATCCACATCTTTTATAGAAGGAATCATCTCTAAAACAGAGAGGGGAGTAAAAACCATTGCACCTCTAACTCTAAAGGCTCAAGCACCTAAGGCTCAACTCTATTATGCTGCCCAACTGTGCTGCTGAAGCTGGGTCTGTACAAGCTGTGGCCCAAGTCACATCAGAGCACATATTTGCAGCTGTCGTCTTGCAGTTAACACATGAACTTAATGCAACTGCAAGAGTTTGCTCAATCTGTGCATTGACCTACATGAGCTAGTAGTTTCAGGATAGCTCAAAATCAGAGAGATGAGACTAAATGCTTGTGCTTTAAATCTTTAACTGACACACAGGAGGAGAGCATCTTAAGGCAGGGGATCGACAAGCTCGGACAAACTTCAACAACTGGCAGAAAGTGGCACATAGAGATTGCAAGGTCTCCCACAAGTTACTAAGTGGAGTTTATCACTCCCAACAAGCACTCAGCAAGATGTTGCACACGCTTCCAGATTTTGGCATCTCAACAGGATACATGTTAGTCAAATCAGGAACAATTGCTTTTCAACTCTGCAACAATGTCTGATTCCAAGCGCTTTTGGATCTTCTGTCTTCTCTCTTAAGCTTCCTGCCAGCATCCGCTTCTTCCTTGCAAACAGCCAGCACAAACCTCCACCCTGACCTTTATTCCAAACACACTCATCAAATTACAACATATCTAAAAAATTTAGTTAAAAAAAAAAAGAGCAACCAATTTGCATCTACAGCACTAGGTCTCTTCAATTCCTATGAACAATTTTATTGGCAACTGATGTTTTTATCAAAATTTAAAGAACCTCCAGGCAGGAACGAGTCCTTTTACACTTGTAAAGAGCATCCACATCTTCTGCACTGCTTGAGCTACTGCTCATGCTGCAATCACCTGAGTGTGAAACCTACAGGCTAAAGACTGATAAACATACACAGACAGCATCAAAATCAGTTCTCACAGCACCTGCTCTTCTGCTGCCAACCAACAGCCACATGCAAGGCAGAGCAGACATCACTGATGTAACCCTGTGCTCAGATCAGAATTACAGACCTGTACTGCAACCACACTGCTGGGCAAAGCAATCACTTTCTACCACTCCACCACAGCAGAAAGGAAACTCAGTTTACCAAGGGTCCGTAGTTCCTTGCAACCTGCCTCAACACAGCACTGTGTGAAGAATCCCACCTTTGCATTAGAGCTTTTTCACAGGCATTAACTGTGACACTGTATGCTCAATGTTCTGGATCTGGACAGGAAAACCACAAAGAGAAAAAGATTGCTTTTGAAATACTTAAGGGTGGAAAGATCACAGTTCTCCATGTTAGAAGTCATGTCAGCACAAAGCCAAAAACAACTCCCACATTTCCTGTCACATATGCATATTCCCATTCCTAGTCAACTGTTTGTTTAGCAAAGAGATTTTAATTTACACAAGATGCACATTAAGTTGCTGTGCCCCCTAAAAAACCTGCTAGTTAGCACACCTAGAACACAAGCCTTGGACAACAGCTGAAGTGCACATCTGTATTTAAGACCCTCAAACTGTAAACCAAACCTAGCAATAAAAGCTCTGCACAGTTTTCTCTATGTGAAATGAAGACACCAATAAGATAATTGCTTATATAGTGATCCATATGAAGAAGCTGAGACATCTGAGCTCAAAAAGAAGATAATACAAGGTAGTAGAGAAGACAAAGGTCTCTCGTCCCGTAATACAAAAAAAAAATTAAATTAAATTTAAAAAGCTATGGGATAAAAGGATAAATATTTTTCTCCTAGGTCTTGTCACCTTCTAGGAGACTAGAATGCCCATTTTTTAAAATAAAATTATTTTGAAAATGTTCAGTTGACTGTGAAAACTTTTACTTCTTGTGAATACTTCAAGGAGAACAGTTCTTGACTGCAACACCTACATTTAGAAGGTCTGTAGCATGGAAGTGAGCACAGAACTCCCACCTGCAAGAGGGCACAGACCAGAGTTCATAATTACCAGGAAAGCTGTTTACACCAGCCTCTGTGAAAGTTTTCCTCACTTACAATCCAGCTAGTCATAAAAGGTGGGCTATTGGCAAAGTGCAGGTTTACCAGGATGACAGCCAGCCCCTCCTGCTAGTCTGGTGCGGTGACATATGATCGGCACATCGGAGGCCTGGCTGAGTTAGCACCCACAGCACCAGCAGGCTCTTGAGAAACACACAGGTATGCCAGCACCGAGCAGAACTGCTTGCACTGAAAACTGGGTGAGTCAGTGCACTTGTCCCACCATAGCCCATGCTCAGGTAAGATTAATGACACCAAATCTTCTCTGGAGCATGGAGTTAGATATGTCTGAACTTGACATGCTACTGACCTACTTTTCAGACATACCCAACATCCACATCTCCCTCTGAAGGCAACAAAAGAAAATTTTGAAACTGTAGCACATGCTTTTAATACTGAGGAAGCTGATGACAACTTAGGATCAGCTGTGTACACTAGGAAAATCCCACTCTAGCTTCAGATGAGCATACAATGCTATGGATCACTCAAGTCTCTAAACATTTGGCTATATATGTCTGTTGATTCGACGTGTTCACTGGCAGGGAAAGAGCATGGATGAAAGTAGTAACTTCTTAGAGTCATCCTGCATCAGATTTATACATTCCTGGATATCAAATTTTGCCAGTACTTTAACCCTCACCTGTCTAGACAGGTGCATCCTTTTCCTTAGAAGAAAAACACAAAATATCCCTCCAATGCATACCAGCTGTAGATACAGGCTCAGTTTATGTTGCTCAGACACAGAATCAGAAAACCTGCTATCATGAGGACACAATGAACATCACTCAATTACCATGAGTGACCAGGATTCAGAAGAGAAAATCTGTGTGCATCATCTGTAGAAATGAGACACATTAAAAAGGAACTCCAACATTGTTGGGTATACAAAGTTTTGAGAATCTAGTTAAATATGTAAACCTGTTTCTTCCCTGCCCCCCAGATTCCTTCTTTCCCCCCCTTTGTCTTTCTTTATGAGGAATAACCACACTCTCTATTACTACATAGTTTTCATTTCATTTCTTAAAATATATGCATGTATGTGGTAAGCATGCAGGGCTATATAATCCATGACTATGTCTGCAATCTATAGCTAAAACCACTTTTGTGTCTTTTAAAACCAGATAATACCACTGGTGCCATACAAAATTGAGACCAGAGACCAAGCTAGCTCCTGCTTTTAAAGATTTAGGTGTATAGAGCCACATCATGCAGCAAAGGAAACCTTTAAAGTGGTACCTAGCTGTTGTGTACACAAAGACTATCAGCAACTTCAATAATGATGTGTTCAGCCATTCATCTGCGAAACAATTCCTCCTTCACCTACAGAAGATGTCCCAGCCTGAAAAAAATGCTGGAGATGGCAAGTCATTCCAGCTGAAGTTCTCTGCAGAGGTTTCAGAACATTTTCCTCATAAGAGAAGGGCATCCGACAGGCTGGGAAATGTGGACAAAACTCACTCATTTGGTCAACAAGTAAAGGGAGAGATAACATCTCTATAACCATTCTTAACAGTTTTTAGGAAGGTCTAAAAGCCTTCCACATTCCAAGGCCATTAAACAACCTTGTCAACACCGACAGGAGAAGGCAGATCCAAACAGGAAAAAGTACCAACAAGGATCTGCACAAGCCCGGTCATAATACACAGGTATTGAAAGTCTGGCAAATTATGCTTTCACCCCAGGTAGCCTAAAACCTGCAGGTTAGACTCCCAACCTGCTATTCCTTCCAAGACAGTTTTAGACTCTTAACCTTTTAATTACAATAAAAATGCTAATCCAAGCAGAAAATGAAAGACCCATCAACCAGCATCTTCATGCCTAAAGAAACAGAAGGCAGGATCATAGCTTGCAGCATGTCAAGGATGCTGCAAACAAGCCCCGCCAGCAGGCACATTACTTGGTTAATTCCTTTAAACAGAAAATAACCTGGGAACCTCTGGACTTTCCTAGTGTGAAACTCCTGGCTCCTTCTTCACTGCTTGTTTCTTGAAGCTGAAATCTCAGTTACTAGTGAAAATAAGGATGTTTCATCAATCACTTTCCCTACACGGACTAGACAACCTGGAGCATCAACCTGTTATCAACAACTAAAGCTACTTATTTTTGCTAAAGTAAGGGAAAATGCAGAGATTGAGGGAGGCATCTATGTGAGAGGAAATACATTTCAGGAATACCTTCTTACAGGTAAAAACAATTGGCTATGTAAGCCTAACAAGATACAATGAACTAAAACAAGCTCAAGCTTTATTCCATGTCACTTTAAATACATAAGAAATGTGAAGACAATAAAATTGTGAGCATATAACAATGTAAAACTCTACTTAAAATTCCTTTGACAGTATACTTGTTTCAAGTAGCTCAGCTCTTCTTGGTACCAAGCATATGAGAGTTTACGTGGAGACCTCAGTTTAGGTGAACTTAAATTTGCACGTATTTGACAGCTGAAAACTAAGTCACATTGAGGACAAAGATGAAAGAAAATACTGTCAGTTTTTCAGAAAGCTTGCAGAGACATAAAAGCAGACACTCAACAGAACAGGCATCCATGAGAAACAGTCCATCCAAATACTCGTGAGTATCAAAACATATTGACATGCTGGTCAACAACACGTGTCTTTCAATCTTAGGACAGAGGTTACACAGTACACCTGAGCTACAAACAAACCCTGCTAAAAATAACTAGTTATGGACACTGCAAGAAAAATAAGCACTTATTTTGAAATAAAAATTTTATAAGATAGAATTTTGAAGCTCCAGCTGCAGACTGAATCAAGTTTGAGCTCTCTCAGAAGAGACGAGAGTTGCCTCTGGGCAGCCTCAGTCCCTTCGAAGACCTGCTAAAGGGCCTCAAAGCATTCTCCTCCTTGGCAGCTTTTCAACACGGGATTTAACTCCAAGATCTTATCACTGATGCACGGTATTTTTAAACAATTACCAAGAAATGCTTGGAGAGGGGAAACGAGAACCAAAACTACTGTTTCAGCCAACGCCACCACAATCTTTAGGCAAGGTCAAGGACCTCCACAGACTCCCTGGCAATCCTCGTGATAACGGGGATCTCAAATCCCATTTCACCCACTCTAAGAAAAGTCACTCAAGTTCCGCAAGTTTCAGCGCCCAGCCCGGTCACTGTCCTGACGCACACAGCGGTGGAGGAGGAGTGGGACACTATGCTGGAGACCGCTGCTCCAGGCTCCTTCCCCTCCAGAACGTGATGTGTCTGCCCAAAGCAATGTCCCCATGCTGGACCACCGCCACCTGGAACGCTTGCCCGGGCTCCGGGTGGTGAAGCGTGCAGTCGCACAGGGATGCTGGTGAGTTTCCTCCACCATCCCTCGCCGGCGGGACTCACCACCTCCCGCCGGTGATGCCGGCGATGGGGGACACCAGCCAGGACCCCGCGCCACGGGCCCAGCACTGCCTCCATCACCGGCACTAGCGGTGGGAGCTGGCAGACAGACCACCACCGCGGCCCCGCTGAACACCCGCTCCCCGGTACCTGTCTTCGGAGACGCTGATGACCCCGTCCTCCTTGGGCACTATCGCTGCCATGTTCACCACCTCCTGCGAGCCCTCCACTTTGTTGAGCAGGAGGGGCTTGCGAGTCAGCGCCTTGGGCTGGGGCTCCGCCGCCATGGGGCCGGCGGGCACCACCGCTGCTGCCGGAGGAGGCTACAGCCGGAGGAGGGAGAGAAGGAGGCGGCCCGCAATGCCGAGGCGGAGGAGGGACTTGCCGGAGCCGGGCGCTCCCTGGGAAGCAGGAACAGCGCGGCGGCGGCGGCGGCACCGCCCCCGAGAGGGGGAGGGCCGGGCCGGGGCGGGCGGGGCGCGGTGCTGTGAGGGGCGGGAAATGGCGGCAGCCCGCCGCCATCTCGCAGAGCTGGGCTGTGGAGCCGCGCCTTTGCGAAGGGAAGCCTGCGGTTCGGCGGAGGTGTGAGTGCACGTCTCCTGCCAGGGCTCGCCCCAGGGACAGCCCGGGGAACGTGTCCCTCTCTGAGCCGTGCTCGGGTATGGACTGGCTTCACCGTGCGGCTCCCTGCGGTCTGTCCCACACCGCTGTGGCCGCTGGGCGACAAAAAAACCCCACGCCAGTAAAGATTAAACAGAATGTTGCTGCGAAAGTAGGTGCATCCCTCTGTTTGCGTTTTCCTATCTTAGTTTGTCCTGTGACTGAAGGTAAAGGGGATTTCTGCTGCTGCGTTAAACAGGGGCGCTGGCAGGCAGGGTTGCGACGCGACGCCAGCAGAAATTCTCTTTCAAAAAGCTTATTCCTAAGGGAAACACAGCGCACTTCCAGCAGCTCCTTTTCATCAAGCAGCTTCTTTTCACTCGCTTTTCCTGACAGATTCGTTGAGCTCCAGGAAAGTCGGATCACTTGTCCAAAGCTCTGTGCTGAAACCAGTGAAAAGGCAGCTTCCTCCCGAGGCATATGCCAGACTTTCATAATCTGTCTCCAAAGATTTTGGAAAATCATGCTCAGTGTCTGAACTGCTGTCGTACATTGCAGAAGTTGTCAGCAGATTGGAAAGTTGCAGCTATTTCAGCTGCAACTTTAAATTTACCCACACTAAGCCCAATGAGCAGCAGTTCTTGTGAAAAAAAAATCGGGTGTGAAAAAATCCAAGATCAGGACATGAAGTTTTTCTCCAGGAGTAAAACATAGCAGTGTCTGCAACAGATCAAACCCTGATTGCCCACTCACACTTCTGTTGCCTTTGTAGCAAACAGAGGCAACAGAGGAAAAATAAAGTCAATTCCTTGTGACAGAAATTAAATTTCACCATGTTTAGTAATCTCTGTTCTGCTAAACAAGCAAGCAGTGTCTGCAGGAGTACAGCAAGACATTTAAACTTTCTCAACTAAACATGACAGGTCCACAAGTGTATTGTAGAGGGAAAGGTCTGGTCAGCAAAGCTGGATTACATGAAATGAATCTGCAGTCTCAAGCTATTTCCCTGAGGATGTGTGATTGGACTAGGTAATATCTCTTCCTCATAATTCTTAAAAGGGAGCTACTACTGAAGAGTCAAAGACCCACCTTCTTACTGGTATGGATGATCCTGCAGTCCTAGGCTAGACCTACAGATAGAAATGCTTGTCTCACTACTTGGTGAGGTATGAGGTATTCTTTGAAGATTGATAGACTTGTTAGTTTCCAGAATACATCTAAAAATGTCTTTTAAACTGGAGTCTGGTAAGGTCTACTGACCTTGCAGTAGTTTGCTCTCAAGATTAAGCATTGTGGATCACTGACAGATCAACAGGGACTGAGGGTATGTTGGAGACAGCAGGCTGCAGGTTCTTGGGAGACCCAGAATACATTTCCCAAAAATGCTTTTAAGGAAGTAAGTAGTTGAGGAAATGAGTGTCTTGAATAGGCAAAGGTGTGGGGCACAGGACTGGAAGGAGGTCCTACTATCTCCCAAATCAGCTGGATTATCCTCAGTTGCCCACTGCAATATCACTCTTCCCTATTAATCTTGTCCAGGTTCAACTACTCCTTCAAGGTTTAAGACACTGTTTGGAGGAAAACACTGAAAGGCAGGCATACATTTTGGACTGAAGTGAAGTAATAATATGATAAAATCAAATATATGCTTTATATAAATGGTTGGTCTTTGGAAGAAAAAAAAAAAAGGACTAGACAATGCAAGAGAGGTTCCAGAATTCCAGTGGCTAGTCAAGATAAAATTCTTGAGAGCTTTAAAATTCTTTTAAAGCTTATCTGTAATGGTGATTTCCTCTGCAAGGCCAGGAAATGACTCGAATAATAGAAAGGTGTCCTGAGGTCTAGTACATCATTTTACCAGGTGTGCAAACTTTAGGTCAGTGCTCTACTCTCCCTGATGAGATGGGGAAATAGGGTTGGGAAATTATGGCACACAAAAGCAATTTTGCTATGACTGATGGAAGAAAAAGTAATGTATGGAAACCTGGGGAGAGGAGTAAGAGAGACTGAGAAGAAATACGAAGATTTCAAAGTGAGAACATGGAGCTTCCTCTTGCCTTCTCCCCAACAGGCTTAAAGAGTGTTGTGATGGTGGACAAGGCATGGAAATTCCCAGCAAGACCCGAGTGTTCTTCCAGGTCTACCACTGTCACACAAAGCAATCAAAAACTTTTTAAAAACAATTTTCCTATAATGACAGAAAGTTGGTAATCATGTCTTGTGTGACAGTTCAGACAAAGTTGGAATTGCTGTAGACATCAAGTTTAATGAGAACTTAGAGAAGCAAAACTAGGGTACTTCAGAAAAGTGTTTCCCCATATAACTGAAAAGAAAAATCAAGCAAATAAATCTCATAAATACTTCCTAGAATATCTTTTTTCATTTTCTGTCATAGCTTTCAGGTCAGATTGTATAGATTAAAAATATTGCCAGGACTGAAAGCAGGACAAGAGTATCTGAATCTGAAGCCAATAAAAGCAAGCTTATTCAGTTATTTTTCTGCATTAAAAAATGTTATAAGATTAAGAATTATAAGATGCTCCTCTGGTATTTGCTTTTTTGCAGGAAATTGCAAAAATTACATTATGGCATCATTTAAAGGTTCTATTTCTTGTCTAGTAGGTATGCTTGGATTATGTGAACTTTCTTATAAGAATGTTTCCACCAATAAGACAGAATGAAAATCAAGCTGAAAAATGCAGCTTACTTTATGTGGAATAAATATTACCTCATCTTTGGTTCTTAGCATCATTTCTCTTACTCTGTGTCCTGGCATGACACCACACTAAATGAAACATCCATCCCTCTGTTAGTTTTGGCCTTTCTATTCTTGGGGCAGGCTGACTTTCCCTCTTTTGATTGGGGTAGAGCAGAATTAGGCTCCCTGCCTCTAAGCAGGAGTCATGGCTCATGTTATTCATGTGCAGGGTGAGGACAGAAGACCCCGGGGAAGCTGCTGTGCTGGTTCAGACTGATGTGTTCACACACAGTAGAGCCTCCTTCCATGCCCTCGTACTGCACCAGTCTTGAAGGACTTCCTCCAGTTCCTTATCTGCAGTCTTGTTTGGAGTTAATCAGTTGGAGCAAACCGAATTCCCCATCTTCTCTGGCAATTTGCTTTAAAAGCTGCTCTCTGGCTCCATCTTCTGTTTGGTTGGTTGGGCTTGGGATTGGTTTTTTATATCTTTATTTATTTTGACATACAGCGGTGAGATTCTTCTAAGTTTTACGTACTAAAGTTGTTTTTAAAAGTAGGTAATCACATATTGTGTGACAGTTTAGACAAAGCAGAGAGAACCCTGACCTGCAGATGGAAAGAGTGGCCCAGAGAGGAGGGAGCTGAAGGCTTCAGCTCTGCTGCCAGCCCTGTGTTTACAGATTCTCTGTTCTGCAAAGTTGTTACTCCTGTTACAAGACGAGGTGAAATCCTTTGACCAAAAAGCACAGCAACATGTTCTGTTTTGGTGTAATTGTATTTTTCTGGATAATTAGGACCATTACATGAGCTGGCAATGTAAGTGACATCTCTCATACATTTCAACTAAAACTGTCAAGCACTGGGGCTACTGAGTAGGCATGGGACAACTTAATAAACAGATTGGTCTTTTTGTGGATGCTATGAAAAACAGCCCTTTTACAAAGTGCTCAACAACAAGAGTGATAGTAAAAAGAGGCCTCTAATAAAAAAAAAAAAACTGGTTTGTGGTGATTAATTTTTAGGCCCAAACTATTCATGCCCTTTTGAGCCATTAAGTAATCTGATTCCAGTTGCTCTTACCCTGCAAGAAGGGAACTAGTGTGGGAGCAAAACAGCACTTTGACTGGTTCAGTGCTTAAATTTAAAATTGCTCTGTTGATAGCAAGCCAGATTTTGGCTTCTGAGGGCTCTTCCTTAATCACTCATGCAAAAATCAAAGAACTTTACATACACAAAAGATAACCACATAAAAAAGGTAAAAAACCACTTGGCAACAAATAGAGTTGCCTCTCAATAGTCATTGAATACAGTGTTTTACTCTCTCTCATGCTTTTCTTCTCTGCTTATTTGCAAACGAAATGTTTTCCAGCTTTACAATTTTTGGGATTTACAATTTCTTCTATACCTGCACTTCTATGCAACTGCAAAAATGCGTGCTTAAAATTCTCTCCTTCTCCTATTTTGTCATCAGTGACAGCCTTCATAAGATAGTTACTGAAAAGTATTTTTAATTTCAGATGCTACATACTTTTTGGAAGACTGTGGGAAACAAATATAGATGTGCTCTATATATAGGAAGGCAAACTTCATAAAGTACCAAAATGTTCTGTGGAAAATTTGCATGTCCATCTTACTTAAAAATATGAAATTTGTTACAAAAATGCACCCTCAAATTTAATCACTGCTCCTTATTTTGCTCCAGGTATTTATCAGTCATACAATTAATAGTGTACCACCTATCACATTTCTATTAATAAGCCCTAAATGCTCATTGTGACACTTTTCTTCTATATTTTATTAGTTTCAATTTATGTGGCCATTGAGAAAATGAGGACCTATGAGAAACAAGAGCTTGAATCTACTCTGGGTCAAAGTTACGGAGAGAAAGATTAGCCTTAAAAGATAAACATGGCAGTACCACTGTGTAGCACCTTCTGGAGAAAAGATATAATCATTTTTAGCTGCCATGCAAGTGCTGTTGGCTTTGTAACTGACTGTGAACATGTGAGAACAAAAAAATGATGCTGTGTCAGTGTGTGGGCTGCAAATGAGAACTCCTGGCTTGTACATTTTGCCCCATAAGCAGTTCTGGCATTGTATGCAGTCTTATTGCTGTTTCCTTTGTCCTCATTGATCCTGCTATAGTATTACATTTTGGGCTCCCAACTTTCTGTAAAAATACCTCTCTAATTTAATTCACCGTTTTTTTGGTAGAACTTTCTGACCACTAATTCTTCTAAGCTTATTATTCTCATATTTTTCTAGGCCTCAGGACTTAAGACCTTTTTTTTTTTCCTTCCATAAATCTTCCCTCTGTGATATGGAAGAATCATAAAGTATCATCAGCAAACACAATCTTGTATCTGGAAAATGCATTAAAATCACCTATGTAACCTGCATGAAAGGTAAATAAAGTTGTCTTACATGATGCATGAACTATATGAAAGCTTTGAAGTATTTTCTCTTCTTTTACCTCAAGTGTCCAATTAAGAACATATCCAGAGAATATCAAGGAACAACTTCTTACAATAACTTTTGTACATTTGGGTTTTTTTTATTTTTAATTTTTCTCATTTTTGTTACAGGTGCCAGGGAAACCTTATTGCAGTCTTTCAACATATAAAGGGAGCCTGTAAGAAAGACAGAGAGACTTTTTACCANCTGCCATGCAAGTGCTGTTGGCTTTGTAACTGACTGTGAACATGTGAGAACAAAAAAATGATGCTGTGTCAGTGTGTGGGCTGCAAATGAGAACTCCTGGCTTGTACATTTTGCCCCATAAGCAGTTCTGGCATTGTATGCAGTCTTATTGCTGTTTCCTTTGTCCTCATTGATCCTGCTATAGTATTACATTTTGGGCTCCCAACTTTCTGTAAAAATACCTCTCTAATTTAATTCACCGTTTTTTTGGTAGAACTTTCTGACCACTAATTCTTCTAAGCTTATTATTCTCATATTTTTCTAGGCCTCAGGACTTAAGACCTTTTTTTTTTTCCTTCCATAAATCTTCCCTCTGTGATATGGAAGAATCATAAAGTATCATCAGCAAACACAATCTTGTATCTGGAAAATGCATTAAAATCACCTATGTAACCTGCATGAAAGGTAAATAAAGTTGTCTTACATGATGCATGAACTATATGAAAGCTTTGAAGTATTTTCTCTTCTTTTACCTCAAGTGTCCAATTAAGAACATATCCAGAGAATATCAAGGAACAACTTCTTACAATAACTTTTGTACATTTGGTTTTTTTTTATTTTTAATTTTTCTCATTTTTGTTACAGGTGCCAGGGAAACCTTATTGCAGTCTTTCAACATATAAAGGGAGCCTGTAAGAAAGACAGAGAGACTTTTTACCAAGGCTTGTGGGGGCAGGACAAGGGGCAAGGGTTTTAAAGCGAAGGAAGGTAGGTTTAGATTAGGCATAAGAAGAAACTTTTTGCAAGGAAGGTGGTGAGACACTAACATCTTGTTCAGAGAAGTTGGGGATACTCCATCCCTGGAAGTGTTCAAGGACAGGTTGGACAGGGCTCTGAGAAACCTGGTGTAGTGGAAGGTGTCCCTGCCCATGGCAGGGGGGTTGGAACTCAGTAATCTTTAAGGACCCTTCAAACCCAAACCACTCTGTGATTCTATGATCTGAGTGTACAAAGAAAAAAACAAGAAAACTACTATTAAAATATAAACTATTATTAAAAATATATAAATTTTTTATTGCTTGTTAATATTGAAAGGACCTTTGAAGAAGGAATGAAGGAATAATTTAAGAAATACAAAAAGTCTGATAAACTTATGGCCAAAAGATCTTAGCAATGCTAGTGCTAACAAAGCTCTGGCACAATTTTAATACAGACTTTTCAACAGAAGGTTTTTTGGACCTGCGCAGTTTTCTTGCAGTCAAGCCATTTTTACCCCTTACTGCAATTACATGGAAAGCTCCATATTGTACAAACAAAGCATGAGTCCTTAAAAAATAGATGGAACCCTTGCTAAGCTGCCAGTTTTGTCAACTCAAACCTGAGTGACAAAAGATTGCTTTAAAAGCTTGTGGTTCCTAAAGCAGGGCATCTAAACTCATCCCTCCTGTAAAAAATGATTTCTGCAAAGAAGTCCCAAGAAGCAGCTTGAGAGCAAAATTGCAGAAGTTTCAGCCTATACACGGACTTATGACTCACTGCTGCAGGGCCATTTGGAGTGAAAAAAGAATCCCAGATTGTCTAATCAAACTTTCACATGTCTTATTCTGGGCCAACGTTATGTGCCACCTTCTCTCTAGCAGGCAAGTCACTGTTTCTGGCCATCACTGTGGTAAGAGGTTCCTCAGCCTGTGAGCACATACAGACATCCCAGTAATGCCACATTTAGATGGGCACTATCATGGATAGTGCTGTAGAGCATTTGGTTCTGACTACCTCCTGGCCACTCCTGATATTTTTTTATTCTCTATAGATTGCAGCCAGAATGTCTGATTGCTTTGAACATCTTGCACTGTAGTAGGTCCATATGTTTATCATCACAATCTACAGAGTGCCCTTTGATTTTAAAGAGAGAACCATATCTGAGTCAAGTTTAGCTGCTTTAGGGAGACTTCCAAAGGGACAAGAGTGGGTGTAAAAGAACTGGCCCACCATAGGACATCTACCAAATGTGAAAAATCATGAAAGTGGGAGAAATACTCTTTGTTGTAAAAAAGGAAATGCTCTAGAGACAAGAGGTCACTTGTGTTTGGAGGGCAAAACCAATTATTCAGTCATGTCCTCATCTGTAACTCAGTGACCTCCTTATATAAAAATATAATCTGACAAGATAGTCGAAATACTTCTGTGAAGACTGAGGAACTGATGAGTGTACAGCTTGTGCCTCTGAAAGTGCATGAGAAAACTCCAAATGGGAAAACAAAGAAAACCTGTGAGTCAGTCCAGCTGGGAGAGAGGAGAAAAATAATTTGCACTCTCAGTTGTTTTCATTCGCTCCTGAAATTCAGGCTAACTAGTCCCAGAATAGCCTCTGTATTGTATGCTTAATATGAGCACAGGACAATTTTTGCACAGAGGGTCTAAACCAGGTATCAGTATCAAAAGATAAAGATGCTCAAAAGACTCCATAGGAGGCCAAGAGATGCTCTTGAAATAAAAAGAACTTGTCTGGCATGTTAGATCAGTTCCCAGTAACAGGAGGGGACTAGGGCAATACTTATTTGCCAGCGAACCATGACAAGAAACAATGAGAATTGGCCATGTCTCCCAAAGTATTCAAGTGAGAAGACACTGGGAAGGGGACAGGTAGTAATTAAGAACACGTAAAGACCCCTTAAACTCTACTGAATGAGTGTTGGAAACAGGTTTCTCCATCTGAAATAACCAAAAGTAGATATGCATGTAGGCACATACTTAAATTAAACAAACAAACAAACATCCTCAAACTTCCCCCACCAAAAAACAAACAAAAAAGCCAACCAAACAAAAAGCCCCTCACCAATCTGAAAAAGAAACCTTTTGCCAAAGCTAGAGATCAAGACCAAAATGTAGCAAGAAATTCAGGTACCTGCTCCAGCTCTCTAGCTCATTAAGCAGACCAGATATTGTTCTTTGGGTTCTGAGGCCAAACTGTGTGTCCCAGCTTGCATTGCAGAATTACATTTTCTTCTTCGCCCAAAAGTGATGATGTAAAATTGCTTTTGAGGAAATGACTCCTGCTCCATGTTGTCCTCCAAGCCAGATCCATGTATCATCTGAGAGGTTGCCAGGAGTTTCATGCCAAAATTGCCAAGTAACCTGCCTATACATCAATTGCAAGAGCTCTGCATAGAATGCAAGAGCATTGGCTTCTGAATCTCACCAGTGTAACCTTTCTCCAGGGTTTTGGTATCTTCCAATCCAGCAGTTTGGCTACAACAACCCTTCCACTGCAGAAGCAGGTACCAGTGAGGTATCTAGCAAGCACTTCAGGATCTATGTCGTGAGAGTCCCGGGCAGCTGCCAGGACCCGACTGCTAGAGGAGCACCTGTATGCAGGCAGCCTAATTTCTCTCCTTCATGGTGGCACACACTGAAATACAAACCATCCTCTCAAGCACTTCACTGTGCAGATTTATGTTCTAGGGAGTTCAGCACCTGACTTGCAGAATATCTCCACAGGGATGTCTGACTGGACCTGTATCAATCAGCATTCAATTCCTTGACTCCCTCCTCTGGGAGATAAGTGCCAGATGTTAGGGACTCTCTTACCTCCTCTTTGATACAATCCTGCCTGATAATTTTCCTCTCACAAGTGCCAATAACTGAACAGAAAATAAAACAATCCCGAAGAGAAACTAGGACAACTTTCCTGGGCAGGGATGGGCTAGGACCTGATCTGAATGGGGAAGAGGAAAGAAGGAATGGTTGTGCAGCTGCAGCATGATTTCATACTGTGAACACATCACTCCAGTGCCTTCAAATCCTCTTGTAAGACTACATTTGCCATATGTGTAAATGTGACAGTAAAAACGCTTTGCTACCATACACCTTTTTAGGTATCTGCCCTTTCCCCAACTTAAAGGTGTGCAGGTCAGGTGAGTTCTGACTTGTATTTATGAGAGTACTTTTTCTCTGAAACTATATTTTGATTAATTTCAGGGGTTTTCATTAATGTCCTTCAATTTTGGCCAAGGAAAAATATGCGGATATGTGCATCTGTGCATTGCATGTACATATACATGAACAAAGACTCCGAAGAAAATGAGGGGAAAATACCACTTCTGACAAGGCACAACAATTCTGAAAAGAAAATTTATACACATTTTACACTTTTGTTTTATAATAAGAGATGACATGCTGCTCAAGTGCTGACTTGTAGCAGAATAGATTAAAAATTCTTGGACCATCAGAAGCAAGAAATCACAGGGCTATACTTACAGAGGTCATTAACTGTCCAGACATCTGTTGGGTTACAAATTCTGCCAAACATAGATCATGAAACGGTTCTTGAATTATGCAGAAGATAATTTCACAATCCAGAAACCAGAGAACTCAAGCAGAGAAAGAGCTGTGTAAGACTTTCTTATTGCCAGTTGGGAAGGAATTCACTACAGTGTCAGAATTACAGGAAAGTTTGATGCTAGTGGCAGTGGTCTGCTGCATCGCTAGCAGTGCAATAAGGAACAGATTTAGATGATGGTCACAATTACAGTTATATAATCCACAAAGTAATTGACATTATAGTAAAATTGGTCGTATTAATTAGAGGGACACTGTGACAAAAGTAAAAACTCCAACTGTCTCAGTGAAAACTACTGTAAAGCATATTAACACAAAAGTAATAGATTTCAGGATAATAAAAGGGAATTAGGAAACAATGAGCAGATGCAGAAAAGGAAAAATTGGTACTTAGGTAGAAACAGTCTGGAGCATTCTAAACAATGTATAAATTAAAGCATAATAGACTCTTAATTCCCCTTGAAAAAGGAATACTGTCACATTTTTCATAAATTAACTGCAGTAGCCAGTTGGTAAAGGATCACAAATGAGTTCAATTATGCCACACTGGACTATAATTGGGTTAAAGGGCTGTCATTTACCTCTGAAATGAGAGCTCGAATGATATCTGTCAACCTTTGGAATCAGGAGTTATTCTGGCATCAGGAGTTACTTATTAGCTGCTGCAGAAGTCCAGGACAGAGCACAACCAGTCATTGAAAAAACAAAGAGTGAAAACACTCATTAGGTCAAATTAGTAGTTTTGGCTTTTTTTCCCCTTGGCCAGCTGAGGAGAGCTGTCTCTAAGTAGATAAGCCATATCTCAGCAGAGGTGTCAAGAAGAACATATTGTAACTTTCTCTGAAAGAGAAGATAAAAACCACCTGAAATGGAAGACATGAAGAAAAATAAGAATTGATAAAGGAAAATAAAATTTAAAAAAACCAACCTGCAAACCCTGATAGTTAGAAGTCCGGATTTTGTTGCCTTTGCATTGTTAAGTTTCATTCTTTGAGACCCCAGTTATATAAATCACTTCTAGCTTTATTCACAAGTCACACAAACCAGAAAACAGAAATGCATATATCAGTGTCAAGTTTGTAAGAAAACAGACTAACAGAAAAGATAAATACTTCAGACTAACAGAAAAGAGAAATACTTCAAAAGAGGTAAAGACCAGAAGAAACTCAGAGAAAATGTTGGACTTATCACACGACTAGTGTACACACAGACAGTCTGCCAAACCTGGAGAGGCATACACTTACTGTCAACATGAATTATGGGATGGGCTTTCTTAGACTTTTTATTTTGGCCCCATGTTTGGAAAATAACCATAAATGGTATGTTGCCTTAAAAATGGCTTGCCAACAGTAAAATATTAGAACTGATCCTGAAACGTTCAAGGCTTTCTGATTGCAACATCATGAAATTGAAAGCCATATCTAACAACAAAAGAACTCATCACTGACAAAAATAGCACTGCTTCGTGAAGACTGTTGTTATGAAAAAATGTTACACTTGTAATTCAGCTTTTTCTATAAGCTGGTCTCAAATCAATTCTAGAATTTTCCAAATGAGAAATGCTTTTGTAGTCTCTAACTCAGTAAGAATTATCCTATTGCAATTTTCAAAGCTGCGTTGTAAGTGTCCTCCCTTCTCATTTGAAAGATTTATAAAACAAGACACTATTTTTCTGCAAATTGGTGCAGGACAGATTTGCCCACCGTGGCACCCACTAAAGTTTTCTATGACAGATAGGTCTTGTATCTGGGCTTCAATGGGAGCGTAAAAGTAGAAAAGAGAAAAAATCCTCTCACTTAATTTTAATTGCATCTTTTGAATTACATGCTCAGCAACAGTCCCAAACACCTTGACATAGGTCCTTGAAGGCATGACAGATGACAGATTTCCTCTCTGGGTGACAGGCTTTATAGGGTTAATTTTGTTTTCTGGAAGACCTATGTCTGTGCTTTATAGATGGCTTTTGTAAAGATTTCCGATTAGCTACTAGTTGAGATTTGATTAGGTTTTCATTAACTGCTAAGTGGAAAAAGATCAACTGGTCCATATTCCATTCAACATCAGTCATCAGCCAGCTACTTTGTAGGAGCAACAGAGTACATCTTTATTTTACAGTGTATTTTGATTTTTAGGCAAAAGATGGCAATGCATAATAATCACATTCAGAGTAAAAGTTGGACAAAAAAACCTCTACAGTGAGGCAATATTTTAAAGAAAGAACTCCCAGCTTGCAAATACCACATGCAGGTGTGATATCTCAGTGGGAAACAGCTTATGGATGAATGAATAATTCTGTCTGTTTACCAAGACTATACACATTACATTTGCCATTAAAAAACCCCAAACCAAACAAACCACAAACAAAAAACCCCCAACTCATTGCTTTGCCTCCCTGGGAAGTGCTTGTAGGCTACATTTTAGCTGTAAGCGCTTTATAATCCAAGCTGACTGTAGCTGAAATTGGTGTCCCTCAGCTGCTTGATTAGTTAGATAAATTCGGCATGCTTGTGTCTGGGATCCATGGTAATGGAGTTAGGTTGCTATGCTATGAAATGTGCAGGAAGGTCCAGCACTTCAGGAAGGATATGATTTCCAGGGCTAATGAAACCTGGTAGTGCAGGCAAGAAGGAATGCTTGGAGGAATGAACAAAAGCAATCACTGAACAGTGACAGGGGATTGCTCAAGTCAGCAGGTACAGGCAAGGCACCAATGCCCCAGGAACGTTTCCCTGGGAGGGCTGTAACAACCACCCCAAGGACCATTTAAAAGTGGTGTCGTGGAAGAAAAGTATCATAGTTCTGTTCCTGTCATCCTGAGGAAAGCCTGCATTGCAACATTTTTACAGGTACATGTGAGGAGGGTGCATTAACCCCCCAAAACGAGAGCAGATTGCTACAAATGATCTTTCTCGACTTTCAATGGACCTATTATCTCTGGCCATTCTGGCAAAAGAAGATTTTTTTTCGCCCTGGCATAACAAGCAAAAGTCTTTTCCAAACCTGTTGGTGTAGTGAATTCAGAGGACTTCTGTGTTCATGACCTGGGGGACTGGTAAGTCTGTACTGTTATTTTCCTGGGCATTCTTGTAATATCAGTAATTGAACGAGTTGCTGCCACCAGCATCTCAAGGAGGGAAAATGAGAGGGGAGAGAAAGAAGGGAAAGGGAGGGAGGAAGGAAGGGAGGAAGGAAGGGAGGAAGGAAGGGAGGAAGGAAGGGAGGAAGGAAGGAAGGAAGGAAGGAAGGAAGGAAGGAAGGAAGGAAGGAAGGCCTTATTGTATGCTAGATGGTATTTATGCTAGAGGGTGTTTTTTGTTCCCTTTGGATCTTGATGCACCAGCTTAGATACTCAGGGCACAGAATAAATTTATAGGCCCAGAGCTGAGACAGGGTTTTGTTCTTGACCAGAACCTTAACTTTAGTGAAAGGAGCAATGTAACACATCAGGAATGATAAATAAAAACTGTAAATCTATTTGAATCTCATGTGTGCTACCTTATTGCAAATGTAATTTTGAAAAGTTTAAGTAGTTTTTTCCATATTATATTTAATATTCCTCCATGGTACCAAATAGGAGAGGTCTTGCTTTCTTAAACACTGTTAAATAAGTGCATAGTCTAGACCTTGCAATCTTTGACCAGTAATAGTAAAGAACAAGCATGTATCAAACACAGTTTATTTAATGACAAAAGCTTCCGTATCTTCTAGTCAGGTACCTTGCAATCTCTCCATCATTAACTGACCGAATTCTGCTGTCATGGCCAGATGACCTCAAAGAGATTCATATGTTTTTTTCTCTGAAAATAATCTTACTTCCATCATAACTTTATTTGGAAGTACCTAAGTACTTCACAAATGCTCATGAACTTAAGTGTCCTGGTACCTATATTCAGTCTGCACAGTTAGAAAACAAGCTCTATCAAACTCCTGGTGTACCTATTTCCTTGCATTTCTACATTAGCTGTTCTTCACTGTGGTTCCAACTCCCAAGCCGGGAAACAGCATGGGATTTGGATGACTGGAGGGTTGGTGGGGAATACAAAAAAATCCCTAGGAAGTTTCAAAGGCTATCCTCTGGGTTTCCTAATGGATGGACAGCGAAAAAGAGGCTGTCTTTGAAGATGGGCCAAGAGAAGCCAGAATGGCACTTCTTTTAGAGGTCATTGTTCTGCAGAGAGATGTAGTTTCACTGTGTTCTGGTGCTAGGGAACCCAAAGTACAGGCTTCTAAAAGGTGCTAGTTTCAAAGGAAACAGCTGCTGCTGCAAATCTTGGAAAAATTGGCATCCTCATTCAAGTTCTAAAATACACATTAAAAAAAGTTTTTTGTTTACCTAGGCTGCCTGAATTATAAGATTAAATCAGTTTATCTTTGGTAAGAATTTCAGGAAGAGGAAAAAAAATTAGGGTCAAACCCCACTGCATTGACACTAGTAAAAAAACCCAACAGGACAAACCAAAACCCCCTAACAATATATGCTGCCATGTATGCAAGACAAGTAAACAGTAAAATTTTATTTGTAGCAGAAAGCGAGTTGAATGCACAGAACGTGGCTAAAGAAGACCAAAAAAAATGAGGACGCAAGTATTAAAAGATAAATTGAAACTCAGAATGCTGTATAAAGAGATATGTTTTAATGATATGCAGTAGAATTAAATTAGGGAATGGAAAACGTTACTGTTAAATGGGGGGGGAAGAGAGGGGGGAAGCACTTAATAATGACAATCTAAAAGGCTACAGAACTGTGTTCTAAAGGGAGCTCGGAAAAATTTCCTTGTATCATTAGGACCTGAACTGACTAAGATCTGGAAATTTTCTTTGTGAAAATAATTCCATATTGAGGAGAAAGACAATTAAAAAAAAAAAGTTTTATTATCGGTTTTAGCTCTCCAATGTACTTGAAGGTCATTAACACAGCATCTTCCATTCAAGCCTGAAGTTTAGGACAAAATAAGGGCAACACTATGTGATAATAAAACAAAAATATCAAAAACATTATCTTGGAGAAGAAGCTATTTAAGGAAAAACACAGTAACAGCAAATGATAGAAAAATGCTCTTCAGCTTTTTTCATATGATGGGGGGTTTTAGGTATATTTTTACACTTTGATTTTTTTTATTTTTTTTTTTACTTAGCATTCAAACGTAAATATGCACCTTCAATCCTACTTTATTTGTCCCCAAATGGACACCACCTATTCTCTGAAGATGAGAAAACAAATATTCTTAGGCATGCATATACATTCGTGCTTCCTCATGGATGTACAAGAAATACAAACCTGTATGGAAGCAGGTGGAATCTTTTGCATCACAGGGACAGCTGGAGGAGTACTCCTCNATTATCTCTGGCCATTCTGGCAAAAGAAGATTTTTTTCGCCCTGGCATAACAAGCAAAAGTCTTTTCCAAACCTGTTGGTGTAGTGAATTCAGAGGACTTCTGTGTTCATGACCTGGGGGACTGGTAAGTCTGTACTGTTATTTTCCTGGGCATTCTTGTAATATCAGTAATTGAACGAGTTGCTGCCACCAGCATCTCAAGGAGGGAAAATGAGAGGGGAGAGAAAGAAGGGAAAGGGAGGGAGGAAGGAAGGGAGGAAGGAAGGNTTTCCATATTATATTTAATATTCCTCCATGGTACCAAATAGGAGAGGTCTTGCTTTCTTAAACACTGTTAAATAAGTGCATAGTCTAGACCTTGCAATCTTTGACCAGTAATAGTAAAGAACAAGCATGTATCAAACACAGTTTATTTAATGACAAAAGCTTCCGTATCTTCTAGTCAGGTACCTTGCAATCTCTCCATCATTAACTGACCGAATTCTGCTGTCATGGCCAGATGACCTCAAAGAGATTCATATGTTTTTTTCTCTGAAAATAATCTTACTTCCATCATAACTTTATTTGGAAGTACCTAAGTACTTCACAAATGCTCATGAACTTAAGTGTCCTGGTACCTATATTCAGTCTGCACAGTTAGAAAACAAGCTCTATCAAACTCCTGGTGTACCTATTTCCTTGCATTTCTACATTAGCTGTTCTTCACTGTGGTTCCAACTCCCAAGCCGGGAAACAGCATGGGATTTGGATGACTGGAGGGTTGGTGGGGAATACAAAAAAATCCCTAGGAAGTTTCAAAGGCTATCCTCTGGGTTTCCTAATGGATGGACAGCGAAAAAGAGGCTGTCTTTGAAGATGGGCCAAGAGAAGCCAGAATGGCACTTCTTTTAGAGGTCATTGTTCTGCAGAGAGATGTAGTTTCACTGTGTTCTGGTGCTAGGGAACCCAAAGTACAGGCTTCTAAAAGGTGCTAGTTTCAAAGGAAACAGCTGCTGCTGCAAATCTTGGAAAAATTGGCATCCTCATTCAAGTTCTAAAATACACATTAAAAAAAGTTTTTTGTTTACCTAGGCTGCCTGAATTATAAGATTAAATCAGTTTATCTTTGGTAAGAATTTCAGGAAGAGGAAAAAAAATTAGGGTCAAACCCCACTGCATTGACACTAGTAAAAAAACCCAACAGGACAAACCAAAACCCCCTAACAATATATGCTGCCATGTATGCAAGACAAGTAAACAGTAAAATTTTATTTGTAGCAGAAAGCGAGTTGAATGCACAGAACGTGGCTAAAGAAGACCAAAAAAAATGAGGACGCAAGTATTAAAAGATAAATTGAAACTCAGAATGCTGTATAAAGAGATATGTTTTAATGATATGCAGTAGAATTAAATTAGGGAATGGAAAACGTTACTGTTAAATGGGGGGGGAAGAGAGGGGGGAAGCACTTAATAATGACAATCTAAAAGGCTACAGAACTGTGTTCTAAAGGGAGCTCGGAAAAATTTCCTTGTATCATTAGGACCTGAACTGACTAAGATCTGGAAATTTTCTTTGTGAAAATAATTCCATATTGAGGAGAAAGACAATTAAAAAAAAAAAGTTTTATTATCGGTTTTAGCTCTCCAATGTACTTGAAGGTCATTAACACAGCATCTTCCATTCAAGCCTGAAGTTTAGGACAAAATAAGGGCAACACTATGTGATAATAAAACAAAAATATCAAAAACATTATCTTGGAGAAGAAGCTATTTAAGGAAAAACACAGTAACAGCAAATGATAGAAAAATGCTCTTCAGCTTTTTTCATATGATGGGGGGTTTTAGGTATATTTTTACACTTTGATTTTTTTTATTTTTTTTTTTACTTAGCATTCAAACGTAAATATGCACCTTCAATCCTACTTTATTTGTCCCCAAATGGACACCACCTATTCTCTGAAGATGAGAAAACAAATATTCTTAGGCATGCATATACATTCGTGCTTCCTCATGGATGTACAAGAAATACAAACCTGTATGGAAGCAGGTGGAATCTTTTGCATCACAGGGACAGCTGGAGGAGTACTCCTCCAGCCAGGAGCTTGCTGAAATCATTCATCTTGACTCAGGAGAAAAGGTAGAACTGGCTCATTTGGACTGTGCATGGGGTGTCACTTTGCCCACAATATTAAAGAAAAAGTAAAAGAAAGATGCATCTGTTTTCGGTGGCAGCCTCACTCTCTCTCCCTGCTCAGCTGTGTCAGCTCTGCCAGTAATGATCATAAGCACTAATATCACTGGGGTTTGTTCCTTTGCAGCCAATCTCCCACACAGATTCATAAATGCAACTCTGATGGCAGTACCAGCCATTATGACTCTCACATCAAGAGGCTGATGCACACTTAAGGCTTGGGTTGATTACCTGTCTTTGAAAGAATCTTTCTCAGTATTAGTCAAATTGGCCTGCTCCCAGCAGCAAAGCACCAATGCCTACCACAGACAACACACACCCAGCCGTGATTCTGCCCTATAGTGGATCCAATATGGATCTAATATAAGATGCATAGGAGTGAGAAGGACTGAATGCTTCAAATGGCCTCAAAGATAACAGCAAAAAGCATACAGAAAAGTACAGTAAATTAGTTTCCTTGTATAAATCTCATTGAAACAGTGTGTAAGTTTTGTCTGTGGAATTCTTCCATCAGTGATAATTACCAGTGCTGAGGGAACTACAGGTAGAATGGAGCCAGCTGCTCTGGTCTCACCTTCCTCTTGCATTGGCAGGACAGTTATAGCATGCCTACAGCTTGCAGTTTTCAAAGTTGATTCAGAATCCATGCTGGTTTATAACTGATTCTACCACCATGAATGAACACGGCTTTTTCACTGCTCTCTCTTCATTTACTGGCAACAAAACATAAAAATTCCAAATGGCCTTCCAGGATTTATGCAAAGTCTTCACGGCCCAGGCTGCAAGGACTCTAAAACGCCTCTTTTCCAGCACTTTGGAGAAGGAACCACTCCACAAATTTCCCATTTTTCCATGTTCCCCAAGAAGATGTATGATGTTTTACACATAAATGTTATGATGGTTTTATTAGGATAGTCAGTGAAATATCAGCAACATACAAATAGATAAAATATGGCATGTCTGAACGATGTGCCTATCTCTGAAATTTAAAAGGAAGCCAGTTAAAGGCCATCATCATACACTGTCAACGTTACTCCCAAATGAAATTACTAATCCCAAGGCATGATTTGCTAAAGTAGCACTGCAGCCTACAACTTGAATCCCATCACCTTAGGGAGACAATTACTGCTCTTCCAGCAGCCAGTCTTGCTGACCTTAGGAGCTGCAGAAGATACCTTTAGCTTTCTTTGGGGACCTGAGGGGACAGAAGGTGTCCCAAAATACCTCTGTGGAGAGAAAATGACTGTGAAGCAAGCCCCTCTGCTAGTCCAAATGTTTTACTGTGTAACAGGGACTGGCATGCTGCTGGATTCCAGGGTAACCCAGCAATGTGGCTTCTGTGGCGCCTGCTGGTTTTCTCCCTCTGACAGGAGGGATTCCGATTAAACAGTAGAAACTGTACCAGAACAGCCCTGCTGCAGGTCATGGGATCAAGCACCACTGCTAGAGCTCTAATACTGAACTGGAAAGATACAAGCAGCTCAAGAGCCACTGGGTGCACGTGAGCTTGGCCACTCTCACCACCAGCAGCATGATCCAGAGTGAGAAATAATAATAGAAAAAGAAGTTACTTCTAAAGTTGCTGTATTTTGGTCTGCACCAACTCCAAAGATTCCTTCCCAGTTCTCCCAGGGTCCTTAAGATTGGAGATACTTTAATGGCCTTGAATGGTAAACTGGGCTGAAAGGAATTGTCCTTGATTTCACCCCAAAGCCTAAGAAAGGATGGCATAGGTCACAGGTGCAGCACCAACAGGAAAGCCAAAATAAGCTGCTCAAAGGCATAAGAATGCATACCAATTTGCAATGGAAATGTGATTCTACCCCTCTTCCTAGAAATGCTAATCTTCTATTAGTCTTAAAAAAAAAAAATAAAAATAGCTCAATTAAGCTCTTGCTAACAGAAATCTTGCCTGGAAGACCAAGATGAATCAAGCCAGAACACTGCCAATTTTATCTTGGGAGAAGGAAGGAGTACAGTGGCTTTAAACCTTCTGGAGAAGTAGCTGTGGGAGCACATCAGCAGGATCAGGGAGAAAAAAAAAAAAATCAGTCAGATAGAAAGCAGAGCATTCTCCTGAACAGATTATGCCAAGACATGGCTCCGGAGTTACTGCTCCAAGGCTGTGAGCAGAAACAGCAGACTCAATTGCTGGGGGGGAAAAAAAAACCCAACAAAACCCTAACAAATCGCTAAAAAACTGAGAACAGAGATCTTCGTCATTAACTGGTTAGGAACATTCCATAATTAGAAGATTTATAAGAAGTAAATTTGGAGTGTCACTGCCCGTATGGAATGAAAAAGGTCACAGCTAAGGCTAGCCAATTTTTTTTCCTAAGAATCGAGTGAAAGGCCAGACCATGTCTCTGGGAATTCATCATCAAAATGGTACCGGACCGTCTTCTCCATCCTAAACCCAGCGGACACGACAGGCGACCCCTGGTGCTGCCCGCCAGGAGCCGAAATTCCCTTGAGGAGCGATCCCCCCGCTCCTCGGCACCGGGGCCGGCGGGGCTCCCCGGACGCCCCGCGGGCCGGAGGGGCTGCGCTGGCATCTGGCTGCAGCACAGGTCACCCAGAGCCCCTAAAGCACTTCCCTGTCCCGGCCAGGGGACTGCACCCGCTGCGGGGGCAGGCGGGGATCGCCCGCAGCCTCAAGGAGAGCGACGGCGCCCAGAGATGGGGCGGGGGCGAACGCCCGCCCTCTTCCCTCCCTCCTTCCTTCCTTCCTTCCCGCCCCCGTGACTCACACGCCTCTC
>VWZS01009922.1:1672006-1719968 GCA_013397075.1 Rhabdornis inornatus
GGGGTTTAAAGCGGCGTGGGGGGGGGGGGGGGGGGCTGCGCCGCCAGGAGATGCTGATACGATCACGCGTAAAACAACCACCCCCCTCCGGTTTGCGAGTCGGATCGGTGCAAGCGCAGGCAGTCACTGGCCGGAGGGAGAATTACATCATCCCCTGCTCCACTGATGCTACCTTTCGTGCCGCTACCATGCGCGCAGGGAAACAACCGGGGGNCATCATACGCTTTCCCCAGTGTTACAAGTGTAATGTTATAGGGTTAGAAACTTGTTGCAATATGCTGGTGGGTTGGGAAAAAGTGTCTGTGGGGTTTACTCAGCCTGTGAAAATATTGAAGCAGTACTTACCCACTGGAAAGTCAATAAAACTGTATCACACTAAAACGAACAAAAAGTGCTCTACAAATTTCTATTTCTCAAGAATTGTCTGCCAGAATGCAGCAGTGTAAAAATTATTACCGAAACACCAGCATCTACTTACTGCAAAATTCAAGTAACCACGAAGCCCTGTTTAATAGTACACACAGTTTTTAATGTGTTAATGGTTTGGGTTTCTTCAAAGCACATTACTTTTTGAAGTCTGGGTGTTCCTATTTGTGCAGAAAATAGACTGAGAAGCTTTGAGCTCTTACTGTTACAAAAGTTAAAAGGAAACAAAGTTGAGCTGCTAAGTCGGCAGTCTGGAATGAGTCAATAATATCTCCTTTGTCCTGCTAGCTTTCTCTGCTGTGGTGTATCTTTGCTCTATTTCCTCTGCAAAAGCAAATGAGCATTTTCCACCCTCGGCATATTTAATAGACTTAATAGAACTCCTGGCTTCTAAATATTCTAAACTACCAGTAATATTCCAATGTGTCTGCCTTTCCCAGCTTTATACAACAGTCACGATACCATCAATGACAGTATATTCACTTCTTTAACCACAGAGGTACTTCCACATTTTCCATTATCTATAATTAATAGACCAGATTATTCTTTCTTTGTTGTAGTAATCCTTCATAAGGGAGCAAATATGCCTTTTTAAAGTACTCCATTATCTCTTAGGTTTTTGGTTTGTTTTGTTATTTTTGGGGGGGGGGGTTTAAGGGAAAAAAAAAGATTGGGCTGGAGACATGAAGGAGATGTAAATAACTCCCCTCTTCATTTACTTGGGGATTCCCTGGGAGTCTCAGAGGGCAAGGAGGTAACATAGCTGGCTTTTACAACAGGATGACAGGTCCTGACACAGGGTCACAGAGAATCTATGCTTGGCTAGCCCTGTGCTCCAGTTTTGTTTAGCTGGTAGCTAGTCCCTTGAGGGATCAATGTCAACTTAAGCATGCTAACTTCTACAAGCAATGGGCTGGGCAGTGACCGAGAGCTGTGACTGGCTCCTCCAGGGCTCCCTACTTCTGCTGCACTTGGAGCTTGAGTGCTGCTGCCAGGCTGCTTCTGTGGCTCTGCAGCTTGTCACGGAGAGAATTAGGGTGGCAACAGTACAAAGCCACTGCCTGCTCTCTGAAAACAAAAGGTGGCTAGAGCTATTAGGTGGATAGGAAAAGCAGCTTGGGTAGGGACATGGCTTAATGACTGAGGCATAGAAACTGGAGTCAACTCCCATCACCATGAGCTAAGTTTCTGTGTACCTCAAACCCACTTTGCCCTTAAATTCTGGCCTTGAATTGATATTAGTTGTTCCACAGATCTGTCACACTCCCAGAGATAATAAACAGGTGTTAATTCAATATCCCACACATAAAGATATTAGATATCAACCTATTTTCTGTTTTAAGATATGTGTATCTTAAATTTATCAATTAGGGAACAAGGTATATATGCGTGTGTGTGTATGCACACACACATACACACCTCCTCACACTGACAGTCCTTTCTGGTTTAACTTTCAAAACCCATTGGAGATTACAGTTGGGTTACTAGAGTTCAAAGAAGAGTGAATTTGTATTAACTCACTGGGGTTGAGACCTGTATTTTAATATGTATAGTATGTCATTTTTATTCAGTTTTATGTTACAGTATGAAGGCTTTTTAAGTCTGCAAGGTCAAGATAATTTTTTGTGTTTATAAAAAATAGGGCTTGTTTGTTATTAATTTATCTAACTCTGCTTTTCTTTTGATACTTGAAGTACATAAATGAGTAATTTAGCAAATGATTAGCTGAATGACCCTTCCTTTCCTATTTTCACACTTGAAAAAGATTATTAGTCAACTACTGTTGTATTACTGTATATGTGACCAGGCTGTGTGTACCAATTCATGCCTGATACTTTCAAATTTTTTTTGTAGTCTTACTCTTATGTACATAAGATCCCAGGTGTTTTTTTTTTAATGCAGCCCTATAATTCCTAATAACAAGCAGTTTTCTCTGATCACCATAAAGGCCTATGCTATGGATTTCTACAGCTTTTGTTTAAAACTCTAGACACATTTCCATCTTTTCATTTGTAAAGGGTGTTACTAACTTACATTTGGAAATTTGCCTGATTCACACAGCACAGTCTTCCTGGTTCTGCAAGCAGGCAGTTCCAGTGTTTCAGCTTTTGCACAGTAGCACTTTAACAAGCAGCAGCCATGCATAACTAACAAGACTGCAAGTCCAGTTACTGCTTTTTAGAAGCCTCTACCCAGATCTTATGTTATCCAAAATGTCCATTTTATGTTGTTGCAGCCCTATGAAATTACTACTAACAGCAGGAAAGTGCAGTAGTTATTTACAATGGATAAGATACAGGGGGAGGAAAAAAAGTTTTAAAAAATGGAGCCTGAGGCACAGGAAGAAAGAAGAACAGCTCCAGCTATCCTTTTATAGTAACTGGTGTTTTATGGGAAGTGGTTAAGAAAGAAAAACTCTCCCTTCCAGCAGTTAGCCAGTGATGGCATGATACTTCTAACTGAAGACTGATAGCATTCTTGGATAAACCCTTATGCAGGTTTAATTTCTAGTATCTGGAAACAAGCAGTATTGTTTTCCTCAGCTCCTTCTCTTGAACACACTTTTAGATTCTGGGTCTTACCCTCTAACTGTATTGATGGACGCCTAATAGATCAGTTTTAAAGTTTGGCATTAATGCTTCATAAAAAGTAACATATTCTCATGAATATTTTTAAGTACTGTAGTAGTTTTCATTAGTATTTTTTCACACATACAGTTAGCATTCTGAATACAACATATGAATAGATGGTATTAGCTAGTCAGGGCATCACTTCAAAATGTGTACATAATGTGTACACAAGATACACCTAGCACAGACTAAAAAAAGTATTCTTAGCATGGATTACAAGTAAAAATTAATACTTCGATGAATGGAAACTACAAATTCAGTGGTAGTTCACCAGATGAGAAATATGCCTTTAGACTCCACAAAGAAGTAAAAAAATTAATATGCTAAAAACTTGGCAACACTAGCTAGAAAAACAGATTATCGAGACCATTGTACTTTTTAAGGACTCTTAGTATCCTCATTTCTGTCTGAATGTGTTATTTGCATGAATATCCTTTTTTTATAAAACAATAAATTTCACAAAGATTCCACTGTACAACACTGTACTGATTGGCTGTCACAACTACTGACTAAATATTAATTTTGGTAGTCTAAGTTAAATTTATAAACTCCTATATCTGGATAACTTTTAAAACCCTACACACAAATGAAACTCTCAACAAAACAATTTCCTGATCTACACATCATCCATCCTTCTTTTTAAATATTTGGTTAGTAATTTACATTAGTTTGTCAATTTTACTTTTATTAGTTAGAGAAAAATTAGATGGTCTCTTTTGTTTTGAAGTGTATTTCATCTTAGTTCTATTACACTAAGGAGAGTGATAAACACTGCAGGCTAACTAGAAGGAGTTCCACATTGGTTTCATAACTCCTACAGATTTTTATCCCTTACAAGCAATGATTTACATATCATTGAGGGAAAATGAGAATGAGGGGGAATCTCATTATGACACTGCAAAGTGTTCTTAGCTTCTCCTAACATGGACTAGATTAAACCTGGCCTATGTCATAAGAAATGTGAAGGCTGAGAGCAAACGGTCCTTTCTGATAATAGTCATGCACAATTAATGCTCTCTTTGCTCAATACAGAAAACCAGACCCAAAAAGAGGAGGAGGATATGGACTCCTATTCTTTTACCTTCACTCCCCACCCCCACCCTCTGAGCTGTAAAGAAAGGATCAGGTTGCACTATTTTAAAAGTTGGTGCAGTACGCACACTTCCTCGCTATATTGGCAAGGACCGGGAGAATATCTCTCTCAGAGCTCCCTGCAGGAGTTCCTACTGCTTCATAACATCCTTTACTGAGGACTGTGACTTCTCAACAGAGCTGAGTCTTCAATAAAGTGATGAAAACTTCTCCCATAAACATACAATATTTTTAGGGACATACACAAATAACAGTATTATTGAAATAACTTACCTTTGACACATGGCTTTGAAAGCTTCACACTTGATGCAAACAATAAAAATCAAACTATCACAATAGCTCAGCACTACAGGCAAAGTAGACCTGTAAATAAATTAAAAGAAAGGTTAAGCAACTTACCATAATTTCCTGAATATGCTTAAATAAACAGGATTGATAAACACATTAAAGAATATAATTGCTCTGTCTTTTTTCCTACCGTCTGAGCACAGATTTCTGGTTACTGTTCCTATAGACACTTCAAGTTAAATCCAACTGCTGATGTTAAATCTATATCAAGGTGGAAGATGGATGGTGCTTTGGCCAAAGTTTGGAATGGGAGTCTAAACAAGGACCATAATCCTATCCTTGACTTAGAATTTCACCAATGGCTTTTCCATTCGAAGATAGGGACAGTTAAAACTATCCTACATCTCACTGAATCTATGAGATAAAGTAATGTTTACAGGATGTGCCAATGCTACACATACCAGGGTTATAAAAGTCCAAAATAATCTAAGATCTGAAATAAGTGTTCAGCAACATTTTGTTTACCTGTACATTTTTTGTCTTTTTCAAAATATAAAACTCACAGTTCCCAAGGCAAGGTGCCTAGTTAGCAATGCCTAATGCATGTCAAGAGGCTAATCCAACTATGAAGGTCTCTCTTAAGAGAAGTTCCCATGCCATATCATATCTCCACGTAAAATAGAAACCCAAAATTACAGCAATTGAAATCCTCACCAGTCTTCCACTCTATTCACATTACATATGAAGACCTGACTGGGAAAAGACACTAAAAACCTCATATCTCACCCAGGGATCCTCCTGCAGGAACTGTGGAAGGAAGCCATAAGCCACCTCCTGTTGGAATAGGACAAGTTTTGCACTGGGAGAAAGAGTCTGCACAAAGCACTGCATAAATGCTGGGCTGAGCCAGTGGCATTCAGAGGCTAGAAGAGCTGTATCAATCTGTCAAGTGGCCCAAGAGTGAGAAGGAATAAATCCTGTTTAGTCTGGCCTCAGCCACTATTACCTGAGGTCTGAGAGTTTTAAAGGAACAAAATTTCATTCCAGGCTTAAAAGAAACTTGAGGTCTATAGAAAAAAAGCTGTGTACTACATCTAGGTACTACAATTGTAGTTGTTACTAATACACAATTTCAACACACAGACTGGGAGATATTTCATTTGAAAGCAAGAATGAAAATAATGACAGATCGTATCATATGACAACAAATCTACAAGTAATAGCAAAACTGTCCTTTTCTTATGCACTAGAGTCATCATTCTAGAGGGAGAGCCTGCTGGAAATACACAAGAGGCACATGAAAATGGAAGGAAAGATAAGTAGTTTAATGGAAGATGCTGATCTGGATGACTGAAGTCTTCATCAAATAAGAAAGCAGTCTCTTATTTACTTTCTGATGCTGTGTAAATGAGTGAATCAAAGCCCTCACATTCTCTTGCAAATCATGTCACAAGGATTCTACATCTCTATGCCCCTGAGGTCATGAGTGACCATGTACTGACCCCTGACAGACTCCTGCTGCCTTTCCTTTAATACACCTCCCTAACCACTTGAGCCCCTATGAGCGCTATACATTACATGCTTCCTACTTTTCCCTTCTTTTATTTTAGCAATCTAAACCCCTCAAAAATTTCCTATAATCTCGTGTGTTTCTCTATAACCTTTTTTGTACTGAGAAGTTTCTCAATACTTAAGCAGACATGTTAAGGAATAAAGAAAAACATAAAAAGATAAGATTATTTCAGGGAGAAACTCAGCAAGTTTTCAGAAAAAGGAATACTGTATTTCAAATAAAATAGGGTTTCAACTGGAAGAGGCTCACGTTTATATTACCAGTAAAACTTCTGCTGAAAGGGGAGGAAACACTGATTGCAGACAGTAGTTCAAAATTAAGTTCTGTTACAGCACAGACCAAAAAATTAACTTCTTCTTACCAAGTATAAAATATGTAATTAATGCTGAACTTCTGCATATGCCTTAAATACTGAGCTGGGAGTGTAGACTGCTCTTTAATGTGTCCAACAGTCTTAATGCTGAAACCTATACAGGGAAATAATTATGACAATAGCATTTACCAAACACAAAACTGAGATATTCTTTCACTGAAACTCCTCCAGCTCTGAAAAAGGCAGCATTAAAAAAAAAAATCAAAAAAACAACCCAGCATTCCAAGGACTACTGTAGATGCTGGACATACTGGACATACACTGATTCTTGAGTTAAAGACAGACATCTGGTAGCCAAAACGAGTAACTCAAACAAAGAAGAGACTTTAAAGTTTCAGACTTTCAGGTTTCAGACCTCTAGTTTGAACTTATCTATGTTTTCACACATCAGTAGGTTCAGTGGAGTTAGAAATATCCAGTACATGTAACAAAAACAATCTCTATCAGTGGATACAGCATGAACATGATAACGTATGTTTTCCAAGCCAAGAGCAATTGTCAAGCAATTACTGTTTGTCAAGACAACACACTTGATAGTCGGGGTCATCTAACCCCAGGTCATCTTCTACCTTACAGTGAGGCAGGTCTCAGTAACTCAGCTGCCCAGCTTTCTCTAATTTGCTCTGAAGACAAGCTGTAGATGCAGGTTTCCCTCTCCACGGCGGTGACAGGGGCTCAGCTCCTGCACTGCGATGGCTCCAACAGCCAACAGATGCTGGCGTTTTGTTCCGAGGGAAGGAGGGCCCGTGCGGGTCAGAGGGGACTCCTGGACAACTGATTATTAACCAGGGCTTTCTAAAGCACTTGCAAGGCCCATATTGTGTTTGTTTAGGACCCAGAACTACAAGTGCATGTTATCAGCATACTGGGTGAATTGGTTTGTGTCTCTGTGTTCAATCACCAATTCTAGCTACCTTTTAAAACAGAAAAGACAATAGCCTTGTCTTATGCAGTCTATTTTGGTCCAGTTTTGTATTTCCTTTTTTTTTTTTCTTTAAAGACCCTTATTCAATTAAATATATCATATTTATAAAATAATATTATTTTTCCTATCTAGATTGTGATTTCATGCCTGCACAATTTTTATTTAATCACCTATATAAGCAACTTCTTATTCTTAATTTTTACATCTTATAATAGAAAATTTAATGGCTTCTCTTTACCATGACTTTGTCTTCCAATCATAATTTATAAAAGTGTGTATGTAGATGGAAAATGGAATTTAATTAAAATGTAGCTAAAGAGCCCTCCATTTTTTCTCAGTTAAATTAGACAGCTGCAACTTTACACAACATGTAAGAAAAAAAACTTATCAGAACATACCATATTGAAAACTGATTTATTCAATAAGGATGAATCAGTGCTAGTTGGTGAACTTGATTGTTTCTGGTTAGCACGGCCTTCAAGACTGTACAACTAGTACACCTCATCCTCTTACAGATTTCATTCATGGGCCTAATGAGAAAAAAATGGAATTACCTGCTTTTTCATCTCCCAGTGGATTTTTCAATTTTGAACATACAAGTCGTTAATATAAAGTAGACAAGTACATTAAAATAGAAAAAGAAAAGCTATCAGAAGCTGGTTCCACATTCTGCATGTTATAATTCCAAATGCTCTGCCAGTGACTTCCACCTCTTCAGTGGTTTGACTTTATCTAAAACTTCAGTGTAAAAAATGTGTGTCACGGTATTTTTATTGTGTTATTTTAAAATACTATAGTAAATTTAACCTTAGTACTGGCTGCCCTAATTTCATAAATAATTTTAAGTGGTCTTGTTAAAAAAATAAACTTTTAATTTAAAGAAAGCATACACAGAGAACTCATTAAACACATATTAATCGTTCCAGGAGGCCACACAAGTAACAGAAAATGTGATTTCCCTCTTTTCTCTTATAGCCATTTAGACTGTAATATGCTCAAACCATCACAGGTCCCTACTGTGCCTGCTGGTGTATATAGAAATTTAAAGAGATAGAGCCCTGGAACAGAGGTTTGCCTTCATCTCCTCAATACCTGAGGCACTACAAGCGAGAAGCCAAACAGTATAGGCTTTTTCTTTAATGCACTGCCTGTTCAGGTACAGATTTACCAGCAGCAGGAAGGAAAGGGTGAAAGGATGCCATGAAGAGCTCTAGATCCTTCTCTGTTTCTCCACCCATTCTTCTCCTCCTCAAGCTATATCTGCACCTGTGTTTATCTACTGAAAACTGAACAGACTTCGGGCTACCCACGGAACTGAACATAAGAATTCACCATCTTAACCTCTGCTAAAAACAAGAGACTTCCTCTTAAATTTCCTTGTCCTTGCAAAGTGACTTAGAAGGATAAACCTACTGTCAGGACAATTTTCCAAGTTTAAAGAGAAAGGAAAGTTATTTCTGAGAATTTCCTATAGTTGTGATCCTGGCTTGCTGCATTTTGGAATATGATTTACAGATTTGGAATCGCAGATCTGTAGATTTGATCTATTCACTTAAGATGGATCAGAATGAAATCCCTCTTCCTCCTCCCAAATTACTGTGACAGAAACAACACTATCCATGGATTTTCTATTATTTTTCTTGCTCTTTTCATTGCCAGGCTCAAATATTTCCTCTCTGTAATAAAGAGAATTTCAAAGCCAGTATAAGGAACAAGAAAAGTCACTCCTCAGAATTATAATGGTAGCAACAAGTTTCTAGAGAAAGAAAGATTAATAAAGTTTGATTTAAGGAAGGGCAAGATTAGGTGAGAAAAAATGAGAGGTAGAGGCATTTCATTAACATATCTTATATAATCTTTGAAATACTATGGACTGGGAAGTTAGCAAAGTTGAGAGTGCAGTAAAAAGAATAACTAAGGTTGACTCCAGTTGATTAAATTTAAAGAGGGGAAAGTCCTGAAAGTATATTGTTTCATTTTTGCAAAGACTGTGAGTAGGTCATGATTTATAAATAAACTTTGTTTTAAGAATACTAGAGAGGTTAGATTAGTTCAGGCCAGGCACACACTTGGCCCATTTACCCATCTCTAACAGCTGACAAAAGCCAATTCTTATCCAAATATTCCCTCAGTGAACAGCAGGATCAGGACAAGCACTTTTGATAATGCCTATACATTCCATCATCCAACTTTGCTTTAGCTTGGAGGGTTTCCTGAACCTGATATGGTTTGTCCAGTCGGTGACCTTCACTAGATATCTCTTCCAGGGCCTTGTGCAGTCTCTCCTTAGATTGCTGAGAACTTTGTTGAACTATACTTTTAGTAAAAAAATGTTGTGAGTATAATACCCATGAACATATAAAGTAATAGAATTCATTGTATTATTTACTTTGAACAGGCCTACTGCTGTCCTCTGATGCACCCTTATATTTTTATCGATAGAGAAGGTAAAAAGTTGATCCCTGCCCATCCCTTGTTTGTGACTTCAAAACATTCATTGCTGTTTTGAAAAGGCAAATTTTGCTGTTTGTTAGAGGGGTGCTGTAGTTACAGTCTCTGAAGAAGACTGCATTGCCCCAGGGCTGGAAATCTATTTCTTCTTATCTCTGCCAATCAACCACCAGTCTGCCTGCTATCTGTGGCAGATGCTGAAGCTGCTATTGCAAAGAAGTCCTTCCAAGATCCTGGGGAACTGGAAGCCTAGATGAGCACATTCTGAGAGAGCCATTCTTTTCCACTGCTAGGGAAGATGCACTAGAGAAAAAGATGCAGTCATGCATATTGTGCTCTTAAAACCCTGCTGGTCTTTCTGCAAGCAGAATCTCAAAGGATCATGGGGAATGGAAATAAAGAGAAGAAAATTTGCCACTCCACAGAAATCAGCCCCGTTCCAAGAAAATTACTTGCTAATAACTAAAATCTGAAGCAGAAAACTGAAGCTAAAGTAGTTCAAGCCTCCTCTAAAGGAGGAGGACATTGTTTCTAGAGTAGACCTTAAGTGGGCATAGTTAATATCATAATGAAAACCACAGAAGCATGTGAGAGTTTCCTATTATTTCAGTAGGAGATTCTTAACTCATGCAGTATTCTCCCATTTTCCCTGCCATGTGTTTTACAAGACACACAAATATTTCTCGGGCAGACAGGAAAGCACAGTTTCTATTAGTAAAAAATTATACAGACAGGTAAGACAGGTCTCCATTGTTAGGTAAAAACATAAACAAAAGTCTTTCCTAAATCTTACTACAATTTAAGGTATATTGTATCACTATACAGAAGAAGATAAGCAGCTATTGCAGAAAAATGCACTTTTAGAGAAATTGTTTAAATTCCTCTTAGTGTCAAAATTATTAAACAGTCCTGTACTATTGAAGTAGAAGAGGTTAAAGGAGACTGACCATGCCAGGATACTCAAACAGAAAGTCTTTTCATTCAGGTTTGTGAGTAAGTCTAGTTAAAGTGACTCTATTTGACACAAAATGATCTGTACTGTTGCAAAATAGTTTCTGTCAGCAGATTTCACTTAGGCAACGCCCTGTCTATCAGCTATAATCATACTGGGTTTGGCTGCAGAAGCTGATTATTATTTCAGAAGGGTATGTCTGGCTAAGCAGGTAAAGAGAAGGTACTGAAAGTTTCACAAGACAGAAAAATTAGAAAGAAAGACACACAGAGTCATGTCATAAACAGGTAAACAAAACATTTTGTCAGGAGCTCTCTGCATAGTTAGAACAGGACACCTATTTGTATCTGTTATGAACAAGCACACATTTAGAAGTCCCCAGCTGAAAAATGTGACTGGAAGACAGGTCAGTGCTATTGACCCCCTGCTATAATGGCTAGATATGCTGAAGGTTAGAAAGGCTCAAGGCTCTAACATTATCAGCTCTAATCCCAAATGTTTCCTAGTTCTGACTGGCTTAATTTAGAGTGTATGTCACATATAAGCTCATGAGGATGGTCTTGTCCCTCACTGGTTTGTTGACAAAAATATATGATGAATTATCATGTTGACTATTGGCACTTGTTTGGGAAGTCCCTGAAAAACAAACCCAAATTTATTTATAGTTCAAGGCAGAGAGTACTGACTGAAATATTTATATGGAGAGCAGGCATCTCCTGAACATCACAAAGATTTTGAATGTGAGCAAATCCCTGTCTCTGAATAGATCTGTCTGTCCCCCAGATCCTTGGTACTTCAAGGTATGAAGGCAACACCTTAATAATTATAGTTTGTTCAAAGTTTAATGAGGAGAGGACTCCTTTGTGGACCCCAGACACTTGATGCAGCAAGTACCAGGTCATTGCACGGCTGTGCTTTCAGAATGTAGCTAAAGTACAAAATGTTTTGGGAGAGATTATAAATGCTGAGAGGTTTTTACTGATCTTGAAAGATGACCTAGAGGCTCATTTAATTGACCTGTTCCTCTCTACAATCTCTCCTCTGGGAAGTAAAAAGCTCTTGATAATATGATGTATAACAGCAAAACCATAACAAAATGTTTTAAATTGATGTTGTTTCTGTAAGTCTGTGAATTGTTGATGGTATAGTTTTAGACCTGTGTGAACTGAATCAATGACCTGTTGTGGTACTACACCTCAATGTTTTATCTTCTGAAGCAGGCTGTGCTGATGGCTACTTTTTCTGCGAGAAGGCAGGGCAAACACCAAGTCAACAGAAAATTCCTGTTTGGTTCACAACAAAGACTCCAGGGTAGCACTCTGTAATGTAATCCAGAGTTCCTATGAGGAATCTAATGTCTTTTCTCTGCTGCATGGATCCCTATGTAAAAATAGACCTCTTGCAGGCTGGCAGTTCAAAATCCCTGAGGATTAGTGATTGGTTAGGAGATTATGGATACTACTCCAATCTGAATTTGAAATAGCAAATGAAATTGCTGAGGCACTGGTAGTTGACACTGAACTGCTAGCCCCCTCACCCTTCCTGTAGAGACAGAAGGCTCTGTCACTAATTTGGAATGGTACATTTGCTTCTGCAATCAGTCATAGAAGGCACCCTGTTTCTGGTGTTTATTGTTCCTAATAAGCTGGACAGCTTGTTAGAGAATGAGAGAGAAAAGCCACGAGGCTAACAAGTCACTCAGCACTATGTATGACACTGTGCTGAAATACAAAGACAATCACTACTATTGGAGCTATAAATACATAAAGCACTTAACACAAAGCCAACCACTACCAAGGTCCCTGCAGAGAGTATGCAAGTAGTAAAATTAGTCTTTTCAGGACCTGAACTTTAAAATGCCTGAACCAAAGACATGCCATATTGCTGAGGAATATTTTATCCCTTCTACATGCATGGGCAGCAGCTTGTACTGAGAATCATGTTCCTCTTGCCTCCATCAGACTTCCCTGCCAATATAAGTGGATTTTAGTGTTAATGGATATGTCCCAGAAGATCAGAGCCCCAGCTTTTAGTAGACTGAACAAGAGACAATGTCTTAAATCATAACTATAGCTTTACTTGTAGAATTTAGAAATAAACTGATCTCTGTTTAAGGGAAGTATTCTCCCCTCCCTCCCTTCCCTGCTCTTCATTCCATCAAAGAGGAAATGTTACTATGCGATATGTTGTTCTCTGAAGAATCACACTAGGGAAAACCTTAAACACCAGTAACCGATGACTCCTTTATCCATATACAAAGAGGTATATCTAGTTTGTTAACTCAAACTGTATTTGTTAATGGTCATTAGGGGACTTAATTTATTGCATAAAATTAATTATACTATTACAACTAAAGTTAAGTGAATCACACAGTACATGTATTGCATGATTTCCATCTCTGTGGTATGATGGAAATAATTAAATCATCCATGTCTGTATTCACATGGCTATTTAATGCCCTGAGGTCAGTGGACATGAGGGTCCTTCAAGTATCTGCTGACAGCATTTAATGGACCTTTTTATTCAAATAATTTGTCCTTGCAGTCATGGGCACATGCACACCAACAAGGAAACACATCTACACAACCACTCAAAGAAGCATCCAAGAGCATCCCAGAAAAGGTAGTCACATTCTTTATAAAAATTGGGCAATTAAAGTAACTGTGTTTTGGCCAACTTAGATGGAAAACTGGGCTATATAAATTAACACACACACATACTGAATTAATAAAGTAACTATCTCCTTATGCTGTTGCTGTACCTCACACTACTAGTCTGAAGAGCCCAAAACTGGATAGAAATGCAATTTCTAGTTCTCCAAATATAATATTTTTTTCTTAATTCTGACATTTTCTTATTTATTTCTCAAAACTGGCCGAAAAACATTAACACTCCTAAATATTAACATTTTCCAACGTAGATCTTTCTGATGTGCAGTTTGTACAACTTTTTCCAGTCCAACTGCAGTCACATTAAGTAAGAGGATTACATTACATTATTAAATCTGCTAAAATAGAATAACTCAGAATAACTGCACACCATGTTCTACCAATTCTACCTCCAATCATTTATTCTTCTGTCAACTTAAATAAATATTATACCATTCCAGTTTCCTTGTATGTGGCTGTTCACTTAATCAAACTGCATATATTTTTTCTTCCTCACCACCTTTTAATTATTCTGGTTTTGGAAGTCCATATTTAATCTGTAAGTAATATTTTCAAAATTATTAAATTATAACTTCATTAATAATTTTAAAATGGGGGTTAGATCCATACAAACATATATTATTAACTGTATATGTTTCTGAGCACCATACTATTCAAAATAGATACAGTCATCTTGCTGGGGATTGATTTCTCTAGTAGTTGTACTGGGCCTTATGCAGGAAAACTAAATTTCTCATCCTAATAAATCCCCTCAGGTTACACAAATACTTTCTTTAGTCAACATTTTTTTTTTAACTGTTCAATAAAATATTACATGGGAAAGCTTAAAAAATACCATTTCCATTTCCAACTTCAAACTGTAAAAGCAAATGTTCCATTATGAAAATTCTTAAATTAATACACAACTTGAGAAGCAAGTTCTTACAAGTAAAACCAGACAACTGTAGGTTTAAATTGTAAGTAAAAGGAGCTTTAGTTGTTTGGGTTTTTTTAAATTGTCTAACTGATTAAGGCATCTTGCAATTTAAAACCATTATTCTCTCTTCAGGAAACACCCTGGATCAGAAATTACTTTTCTGACTTACATAAGAAGTCAAGTCACACAACTTTCAAAGGCCTTTTAAAAGCAGTATGCACTTCTATCCAGGAATTCTATTTTCCTATCTTTGTAAAAAACTGTAAGTTAAGCATTCTAAAGTTATTTGCCAGACATTTTCCTCTAAGAACTTCTCTGACCTACACTGGTTTTCTTCTATATAAATGGTATTAATATAAAGATGCAGTGTTATGTGAGTCATAATTTTGAATAATTCTGTTCAAGCTGACAACAATCTTTCTTCAAATTGGCTTGTATCATAAAGGTTTTAAGACTTCGGTGGTCTCTTTCTAAGTTAATTCTCAAGTAGCATAAGCAGATGCCTCCTACTTCAAAAAGAAAAAACAAAAAAACTAACCAACAAACCATAAACCAAAGCCAGGTAAATCTAAATGGTCCAGGTGCATTCATTAAACAAAAAAGTCATACTGGCACACCTTGGTTCCTTATCAAGATAAGAAGATACAATGAGCTACAAAAGTGAAGGGGTGCTACTTTTCTTTTTTTCTCTCTGAGGTGTTAACTGAGTGAAAGCTATTTGATTCTCTGTACATATTGATTCTCACATTTTTAATACAGCTGCTTCTAATAATTGAAACTTTTCTAACACAATTTGAGGGAAGAAGGTAGAATAAAATGTTCATTTGCAAATGTTCACAGCCCTTCCTGTTGCAGACCCAATACAAGAAAAAACACAGAAAGATGAACACTTTAATTCGAAGACTTTAATTACTGTTTGATATAAACACATAAGTCCTCAAACATCTAACAGACTAATAATTATTAATGCTTCTCTCATCATCCTTCAAGTTGAATTTCTAAGAGAGAACAGACATGATAGCCAGTATTCTGAATAGACTGAATTTTGTCAGTATTCTGAATAGTCAAATGATCTTCATCCTTCAATATTCTTGTTCTTATGTTATATATTTTATGCTCTAACAAAAGCATACACATGAATTATTCCCATTTTAACCAAGGCCATGAATGTTGGTAACATGAACCATACATTTTCTTCAATATTATTTCTGAGTGCAGGGAAATAAAATAACTTGAGGTTTGGAGCAGAAATACAAGTGATACTTTCTAATATCACTAACTAATTTCACGTTAGGGTTCCATTATCACAGCATAGATACTAGGTTTCATTTTTATTACTAACAGACTTTATTTATCACCGTAAAAATAGCCTGTTAACCACAGAAAGTAAAATTCACCATCAAAGTTCTGGTTTTGTTTAGGAATCAGACTTTTTCAGATATTCTGTTAAGTAGTAAACCCCAGTTATCTCTATGTGACTTAAAAGAAACTACATGTGTTTTGAATTCATAATATATCCCTGTAATACCTACAAAGCTATACATACCTGAAGAGCATGTGCTAGAGAGAATTAGAAGACAAGAAAAAAGGCCATTTGCAATGCTGAAATCAGCTTCTTGACCAGAGAAGCAAGCAGTGCAAGCAGAATATGCACTGCTTGCATGAACAGGTAACATGCTTTACCCTTACTGATGATCTATAAATAGAAATTATATAAAAATAAACTTTAAAACTAAATAAGTGAAAATTAAAATACACAAAGGCAAGCAAAATTCAAGAATACGTCTATTAGAAAAAAAAAAATGAAACCTGCATTTAGGATAATTTTTCATGTGTTCAGACCATACAATTTTATCTCCACATTCTAAATTTATTCTTCAAGTTACAACTTAATATTCTCGGTTATCTACTGTGTGGACCCAATAATTATGGAAGAAAATAGATGCAAGAGCATTATTATGATAGAAACAACTGTCTAATCTGTTCTAATTTGTCAGTGAGGAAGATGCTGCAGCATCACCAGATAACTTGGTTCCAGTCCTTAACTGCCCTTGTACTTAAAAGGATTTTCCAAATATGTAGCCTGTTCTTTTTGACTGTAAGTTAAGATAATTTTTTCTTGTCCTTCCACAAGTGGGTATGAAAGACCATTGTTGACCATCTTCTTCCCAATAATCTTCAGATGTCCTCCTATTTTCCCCAGTCTTCTCTTCTTTAGACTAAACAAATACAACTCTTTTGAAATATGCCTTATAAATCTTGCTTTCCAAACAACTTTTCACTCCTGTGTTTTCCTATGGATTCCCCTTTGCCTGAAAATTGAACTAATTTTTCTTTTTTTAGACTTTATTTTAACATAGAGATCAAATAACTTTATTCACTGATTTTTATTCTGGCCATTTTGCATGCATGTTCTTTGATTTTGCTTCATCTGTAAAACTAGGCAGTACCCATGTTACTTGAAATTTTATGGAACTATAGAGCAGTAGGCCCCACAGACCCTTGAAACAAAATATACTTCTAGATCTCTTCAGTAACTTTTTTTGGAAATCAGTAATGAAAATTTTCTTTGAATACAAAGTAAGTCACTTTTTCTTATTTTTTTCCTTAACTTCAAAAAACTGGGATTTTGTATATCTTCTTAGTATTGCATTTAACAGCTAAAACAGGAATTATAATATTCTTAATAAATAAGAAGACAGATGGATGGATGGACAGACATGCATAAATCCAGTTCTTCTTTGAGAATCAAGCATAATAGAAGGGAGATTTGACTCACAGCCCGTATGTCTCTCTATTGTCTCAAAATTAGTAATGTCTGCTGAAACACAGTTAGAAGGATGTTGGTAGTTGAAGTACATTAGGAATCTCCTTTTGACGATTACACAACTACTAGTTTGTGGTAAAAACATGCCACATTTTATATTATTTTCAATGAGTTTTGCCTGAACGAAGAACAAATATTGTGGACCAAGAAAAGTAAAACAAAGGATTTAAGATAATAACAGATCAATTCTGCAGCAACTATCTGTATTCACATTTATTCCCAAATGCCTGCCTTTAGAGAATCCAGACTCTTTACTTTTTTTTTAACCACAGATAGTTTATTCCAGGAATCTTCAAATTATTTCCTTGGAAAGAAGGTGGCAGGGGGGAGGAGGCAAGGGGAGGGGGAGAAGAAGGGATAAACTGCAGAGCAGTTTATGACATTTAGCCCAGATTTTCCATTTCTTTGCTCTACTTCACTTGTGCAGACTATGCAACTATACTATAATCACATATGAAAGTTCTTCTCAGAAGTGGTTTCTACAGTTTGGTTTTGCTTTTTATTATTCATATGGTTTATTCATAGGGTACTTTCATAATGAATTTCTGAAATGTAATAGTTGTTCTTTATAATCTAGTTAATCTATCAATGGGCAAAATATCCCTAGGTGTGTTCTCAACAGGCTAAATCAGTAAACAGACCAAAGGACTCCTCATAGCACTACATTTCCTGCTCAGAGCCACCCAATCTCATCTCCAGAAAAGTCTCTACCCTTTCAACCAAACTTCTGAATGCAGTTATCTTCTCCTTCCCATACCAGCTTCCAGCAGCTCCTAAAAACTATATCCCCCCACTTCCTCAGGAAACATAGACAGGCAATCCTTCAACAAGTGATTATTTAAACAGGAGTGATGGGCATGGAATGTAATCACAATCAAGACAGAAGCAGTCTATGAAGACTTACCTAGCAGACCTGTCCTATCTGCTGTAAGATTTTTCAGAATCCCTTTTTGCTGAAGTCTTGAAGCAACGTTTTTCCTCAAAACAGGAACTACCAGTTCTGGAAGTTCAGAATTAGGTTTAGCATATATAATGTACTCCAGAGAGAAGTGGATAACTTCAAATACTTTGGCTGTTTCATGTAATTTTCTAAAACTATACTCAAGGGCATCACAGTATTGTAATTTTATATAATTCATCTGCATTTCCAAAATACAAGGTCATTATAAGAAATAAAACTTATTTTTATTCAGCTAGGTATGTAATATGTGTGATAGATTTGCTTTATGTTATTCTCTATCTATGTGCATCTAATTCCAGTTTCTTATAATCTTCATAGATATTCTCTTCCTTCTTTTAATGTAGTTTCTAGTACTGGCAAAAACATAATCCTACTGATGTAAATCAAGCCAAATGTACAGATCCATATATTCATACCACAAAAGGGATTTTTCATTATGCAGTTCCCTACTGTGTTGCACATCCGGTTAACAGCAATAAGGTAAAGCCAGAATAGCCTGTTTGTTCCTCCAGAAAAGCTGCCTGCATTTCTGCAGAACAGCTTCTCCAAACACTAAATCTACAGGCAAATTTATGCTGAATCATTGTTATGATGGTCTATTTTCTTACCAGTGTTCCATTAAGAATAATTTCATATGAGGAACTGTTTCCAAATCCCTACTCCTAATCTTACTTCTCAAACTCTTGGCTGTTTTCCTTTGATCTATAGCATCCTATAATTTTGCCCAGTTTGTTTCATTTATGTACTTTATGTCCTCAGCACTCACCAGAGTAGCTGACCTCTTCCAGAATCTGTATTTGTTTTTATTTGAGCAGTTTATTTCCTCTCTTTACCTCTAAGTGACTTAAAAGACAATACTCAGCTGAATGCTAATTGATCATGTTCCAGCATTGTCTGATGTGCCATATTTTCCTTTCCTTTTTTATTTTCTGTCTTCAGACTTAAGCAGTTAATCCCAGGTCACAAAGCAGTCTATGAAATTAGTCTATCAATTTAATTTTCCCTTTTTGTGCAGCTTTTCCTGCACATAGTTTTCTACAACCTGTAAAATTAGAAATTATCATGGAAATAACTGGTGACCTCACAGGTCAAAAGGTGACCTGGAACCTAATGGTAATTATATCACATACTGAACACCTGTCCAAGTAACACAGAGATTGCACTCATTCCAAGACATAATGCATATCGGGTTTTTTTGAAAACTGTATAAATATTGAGTAGAGCCCTTATCCCATCTTGTGCATGATGAGGTGACTATTTTATATTGAAGCATGCCCACTTCAACATCAGGACCTTCTAAAAAGTCTCAGAATAAAATACCAGAATCATATTTTAGGCTTTTATCCTACAAGGTGGATGGGACCCAAACGGCATTTTAATAACAAACTAAATCTATTTACCCAAATGGTCCAATGCTGAGTTCTTTATTATGACCTTGCTTACCTTGAAAAGAATATTCAGTCATCTAATGGGATTTCAAGTTTTCGTGTTAAAATACTTCCACATCAGATAAGTACTGTTTTCCCCTCTACTGTCCTGTGACTTTCTTAAATTGCCCATTTTTCAGATTTTCTATAGTTCCTTCACTTTTAATTGTCACATATTACATCCATACATACACACTATACATACATAATATGTATTACATATTAATGTGATACATTAATTGACATTTCTGGTCAAGAAATAGTAGTCTGTAAGATTACTGGTTTTCATGCCATTGCATTTTTGATTTAGAGCAAACTAGTACAGTTGTAATTACTGCCAACTGGATGTAGTTCCTAAGGTTACATCTATGTAACTGAGCTGAAGAGGGCTCAGGCACATACTTGAGCTCTACCATGTGATAATCCACACCCTTTAACTGTTAGCCTGCTCTTTGTTATGCTTTTAGCCGAGGCCAACAAGCACTCAGGTAAAATACTGCAGGATTTGAGGAATAGCATGCGTTACAGAATCTTCTAATAGGCAGTACGGATGAGGCTACCCTGGCTCAGGAGAGCAGGTGGGTTCACCAGGCAAATGTGAGCTGTAGTTTGCTACCAGCTCTTGACTGGGTTGTGGTCCATTATCTTTTCTATGTGAACTAAGAAATTAAATGCAGCCAAAAACTGGTAGATACCTTCATATGATGCCAGTCCCAAACCTTCACAGAGGACACGAGCTGTTGGTATGGGAGAAGGACAGATCAGCATTTGGCTGACTGAGACTCCTCCAGGGCAGGCAAATTCTCAGCCTGTGAGTAGGACTGGATCTTAGCTACCTTCTGCTACCTCCAGTGAGCAGAACAGGGTACAGAATCTGGAACCCTTCAAATTTTCAGACACTTTTCTATATTCTCAATTACCATTTTTGTTTGCTGTTTCTTCAACTATCTTTTCAAATAAATGATCCAATTTGTAGACAGTGGTCTTAAGACTTCCTTTTATTCAGTATTATTCTATGGGGAAAAAATAAAAAAATTAACTGCTCAAAAAACTTGAAAAAATCTGCTTTCTTGTGTTCCTTTAAGATTTTCACATACTTTCAGAATATACTAGCAAAACTATACTAATTAGGTGGATAATTAGGCTTTCTTAGATAGCATCACATGGAGCTCTCTTTCTGTTCTTTCTTTGCATGATGGCAAGTTTAAAGTTCTCCTTTTCAGTTCTGTTTCCTTTTCTCCAGCTTTATACTTCACTAAACATTTTTTTTTACAGTGGAATCTCTCTTATTCTATTGCAATGTTACTCTGAACCAGCTTTTTGCTATTACACTTCAAACTCATCTTTCTGTCAATGATTTTCACAGTATGTTTACACTTTTTCTGGTCTTTTTATTAAATTGGAAGTATTGTAGAGTCATAAGGTCTTAATTTAAAATCTAGTATCTCCTTTTTTCCTGATCACTATCAGATCCAGTAGTGAATGAACTCTCATTACTTCTTCCAGTTGTTTTAAGTACTATACAAAAATTCTGTAGCCTATTTTGAAGCACCTCTTGCATGTAACTCAGATTCCTCTTTTACAACTTTTCATACATTTCCATATATATAGCAATATATGTATGTATAATATGAATATAAAATGTCTGTATATGTATATGATAATCATGGACACCCTCATAAACCTAGAGAAAGTCAAACAAATCAAACCTTCAATCTTAATGAATTTTGCTTCTTCCATTTTCATTTGTGAATTATTTCTGTGTCTGCCAGCCATGTGATCTGCAGAATCTGCAAGCAGGGTGGTTGTTTCATAAATTATGTTTCCCTCACCTTACCTTCCTTTATATAGCTATTCTATTTATGTCTTAGCCAGTCATGTTTCTAATGCAATCAAAGAACAATTCTTGGAATTTGTAGTGGTGTTGCATCTCTCAAGACCACCTGTACCTAAGTTGTATTTATGAACAGAAAGACCTATTTATTCATTAGTATTTTCTGCAGGACTTTATTGATTAAGTGTGTTCTCACATCTCAATGTAGTAATTCACTCAACTTTATTCTCCTCTGGCAAATGTTTCCCTATGGTTACACTTATTCATTTGCTGAAATGTTTTGTTAGTATTTCAAGCTATGTTTTCCTTACTGTTCCTAATAGATTTAAAAATAAAGACATTTTAACTGATTTTTTAAACCGAGATTTTATCACTCAAAAATTGCAAATCAAAAATACAAAAAGTTGCATGTAAAAAAATATTATCATCAAACTGCAAGTCTGAATTTTAGATTAGTAGTATTATCCAAAAAGCAATAGTTTTGTAACTTAAGCTACCAATACAGTACTCTCAAAACTAGTTTTTGAAAACTCTGCTAAATCACTTTGATGTACTTCCTCCTAACAATAATATGCCATTGTTACAATTGTATTATTTTTCATGATAAGCAAGGCCTTAGTCCATTAACAACTCTGCTGTAAAATGAATACAAGTATTAAGTCACAGATTATTTCAGGATCTGTATTGCCTTATATTGTTAATAGAAAGGACAAATCTTCAGCAACCAGTAGTGACTTAACTGTATGCTGCCAATGTGCATCATTTGAGGATATACTGCAGAAAGCTCCATCAGGTTTTACATGGGTTTTAATATTCTTTTGTTTTCTATAGATAATTTTCATACAGTTTTTCTTTATAAACTTAGTTGCAGTCAATGCAACTTAATTTTAGCAAAAAAAATTTACTGCTTCTACTGTTCAACACAAACTCCTCATTGGTGTAACCATTCTAGAGATTCCAAATTTCCTCTGCTTTTTAAACATTGTCTGTAATGTCATCCTGATGCTCAGTACACACATCTGGCAAAGGTGCTTTGTTAACGGCCTCAAAGTTATGCTAAGTCCTGCAGGTAACTACAACTAGTTAAAAACTTTTAGGCACCATAAATGACACTCTCACTCACACCTCCAATAATTTTCTAGTATATTGCTATTATTAGTGCCATTATTATTGCCAATTATTGTAGGTATCAGAAGAGGCTACAGAATAATATTTTATATACATAAAGCAAAAGTTCTAAACATCACGGCTTATGTTTTATCATGGCATCTTTTGACTGCAATCCAAATAATTTAGATTATCTAAAGAACTTTTACTGTACCTAATAAAATATGTAGGTATCTATCCCATAAAAAAATATTAACTATTATTCAGTATTTCTGCTACAGCAGAGCACCATTTCCAAAAATTCTTCTGATTTTATGCAGGTATACCTTTTAGTTGTCTATTTCAAAAACTTCTATCTCCTTATATTGCTATCAGTACAAAGCACTCTTTCCAATAGAATTTTTCTTTATATGCAAAAAAACCTGAAAACGTTTGCCATACCATTTATGAACACAGCATGGTTTCATTCAGATGCTCTTTTTAAGTTAGCCTTCCTATATTGAACATGTACCATAAGTCTTTATTTTTATAGGAATGTTTATCTCTGTCTATAGTTACTATTCCATTGATGTAGGAGGCAATGTACTTTGATCCTCTGAAGGCACATGTATCATAAAAAAACCCTAAAATGCTGTTATGAATTGTTAAGTTTCTTCTCTACTTTACTGGAAGTCCTAAAATAGCAGATCCATCCACCATTTAAAAGTAAATATATTCTTGAGTATGTATGATCATGCTGAAGACAATATTCTAAGCAAATGGATGCAAACATATGAGAAAAAAGTGATCAGTATTGGACCAAAAGAGTTAGGAGACACCACTGTACAAAGGAACCACAAACTTAGGTTAACAAAAGGAACAAAAAAAAAAGGGAGAAGACAGAACTCAAGAGAGGGAGAGATCTCTAAAAGGTATAAACCAAGAAACCATTACCAGAGGGAGAAAGAAAATAATTTGACATTTTAATAATTACTGAACAGAAATTTCACCTTTTACTAAGTCAGACTTTACCAGTACACAACTTTGTAAGTCTACCCCACTTTTTGCAAGTGAGCCATGTAGGACTCAGTTGTTAAAATAAAGACTAATGCTATGTATTTTATGAAACTTTTATGTCTTTAATATGGATTTTATACTCTTTACATTTCATTTTACATTTCTACAAACACCTTTAAGTTACAATTACATTAGGAAACGAACACATTTTATATGAAGGCAGAAGAACAATATTTTTTGACTACTCAAACCATAAAATAATTCATGAGTGCCATAGTCTTCTTTTTCTATGTCTTCACTACAGTACTATCAGTCAAGAAAATACTGGTATCAACATCAAAGGAAGAGTCAGCAATCTTCCACATCAGAAGTTAGGACAATACTTTCAACATGGAAAGTAGGATTGCCAGAGAGGAACCAAGTTAAAAGCTTCAGAAAGGATGGCAGCTGTAAAGAGTCAGAGGAAGAGAAGGGAAGGGAAGGGATAACAAGATTGAAAAGGACAGGAAAAAAGAATACACAGGAAATGGCAACAGCAACAATCATGTTTATTCATATTAGAAACAGTACAAGAACACTGAGAGAAAAGGTGAAGAATAAGGCAGTCATTCTTAGAGAGGTCTAAAGAAAAGATCTACTATGGTATGAAATGCTCAGCTATTTCTCAATGAAGGTGACAGGCCAGTCACTGAACTTTGAGTTTGAACTAGTTAATTCAGAGCAGGATTCCTGTGAAGTCAGCAAACTAAAATGGGCACCTCCAGAGGGTGATTCATCTCATCCTAAGGTCTGAATCCTAAACTCCGAATCACATATTTGAAATGTAATTAATTTTGTGAAGTTCACTAGGTATTTATGAAGCTAGCATCTTATCTTCAAGATGAATATTTATGGATAACAACAGCTGGATTAAAATAATAAGTGATTCAGCATATTTTCAACTTTCTTTAATCTGTACAAAGAAAATTTACTGACTTTCATTTGCACAGAAATCCAATAGGTGTGTGCTGCATAATATTTTTTACTACTGAACAGTACTTGTGCACTACACTGAGCACAAAAATGAAGTCTGACCCAAATAAAAGGAAGTTTGCTTTTCTGTTGGAACTAATTATGCACTACTGGGCTTTAAGTTTATCTGCTGTAAATAAAAATTTAGCTTAACATCACTGGGATTCTCTATTCCGAACTTTAAGACACAATTCATTAAATACCACAGTAATTTGTTACTAAATACAGTAAATACTGCAGTGAAAAAAATGCTGAAATCCAATGTCATGGTCATGGACACATATTATAATGGTTATTTTAAACGAACTATAATTAAATAGAAGAGTCATGGGTGAAGGGCTGGTTTTAAAGTTGGTATACAGCCCAGTCTGTGCAGGAAACTTCAGTGTGGAACTGGTCTGTGGAAACAACCTCTCCATACCACCTTCACAGCTTGCCAGCCCAGATGCAAAGCCAAGACTGTGTGCTTAAAGAACAGCAGTACCAAAGCATAAATAATCAGAGAAGGGGGTTGGAAAGTGAGCTTTCCTCCTCGGCAGTGATCTGGGGGCTGGAAGACACCAAAGGTACAGCTCACAGTTGGCACTTCCTTGTCAATATGGAAAGTTTAAGAGACACAGTCCTGGGACTGGAGAGGTCTTTCACTAAAGACTATTTCAGAATACAGTCATCTTGATACTGCCTATTACATGAGGACAACACAGAGTTGCCAGTTACAATCTGATTATAAAGACATCTTTAAAATCTAAACATACTTGAAATGGGATTTTGCACTGAACAATTTACATTATCTAAACCATTCTAGAATCATGCAACATGAAATAGTGTAACATCAACGCAAAACAACGTAACAACAAGAGCTTAACTATGAAATAGACCAAAAAGTCTCTTATTTAGAACTTCTAAAAGTTATATCTGCATTTAATTTCATTTTCCTTTTAGAATGAACATGAACAGTACAGTTACACTAGTTTTTCTGTATCCATATCTTTACTGGGTGCCCTTAAAAACTGCTGCCCAATGACACAGACGTGGCACAGGAATGGGAACCCTATCACATAGCAATTTATAGCATAGTTCTTATGCAGATCTATCTCTATCAGCAGAAATTAATACACTACATTCCAAAAAGTAGATGTTACCATTCCAAAATTAATTGTGAACTGGCACCATAAGACCTCTCCCTGCCCTACCCACTTTCAATCTCTGTCCCCTTTTAGAGGGGATGTTATCATGCCATACATCAGCTTAGGACTCAGTTATATTGAAGTGTTGCTCAGGTGAACCGTTAAAATGTTTCATGCGTACCACTGAGTGAATGTACAAAAATGGGAGATCCTTATATCTGCAGTTAAATGGGGTTTTTGCATGGTAATTCATGAAGACCAGTTATAATCGCTGTATGAATATTTGTTAATCGCTCAGCTTAAAAAGTATGGGAATCACCTAAACATATACTCTTGCTATAATACTATATATACTTATGAGAATCATGGAGAAACTGAGCACATCCATGAAAAAATTACTGAATGAAACTTTTCTTTGCCATTTCCTAATTTATTTTATTTTATTACAGCTTATGGATGAATTCCACACTGATGTCTAACCTGTAATGAGTGCCAATGTAAGTAATCCATTGTTCTACAGCTACATTTGGTTGTCAATTGATTGATTTTACCTAGTCCTGCTGAGTAACAGTTAATTAGCAGTTTCTATTTTCAATTTCAGTACCATTACAATTAGGTTTTACACAGAAATTCTGACACTCTTAACTGTTATTGCATGCCTGCTTGTGCCTTTTCCCAAATGCTAGTGACTAGAATTAACAGAAATATATATTTTAAGAATGGTTTTGATTTTTTTCATGTCTAATAGTGGGTTTTTTAAGAGCTAACTTGGGAAGACAAACATTAAGGTAGTCATTATTTCAGCAGGATAATGAATTCTGCAATTCAGGTTGGCTCTGAAAGTCAATTTAAAGCCTTCCTTAGAAGTGGCTATGCTAAAATAAAAATGCATAGTGAGTAAAGAACAGCTCCAAACAGTAGTAAGAAAGCTGAAGTCTCACTCTGTTTTCCATGCAAGCACAAAGCATAACATATCGGAGCACTCTGTAAAATATATTACTGTAAATACTCACCTGACTCCTCTCTTTCATCCTATTATTTCTCCTATGCTCATTAAGGTTTTTTTTCATCTTTCCTTCTCCCCATTTCAGTTTCTTCTTTTTCTTTTTCCTACTCACCTACACAGTTTCTGGAATTCCAGAATTTAAAAGAGCTATGGATCCAGTCCTGGGGTTAAATACCAAGTTCTGAAAGCTTTAGCATGGCTGAAGACCAGTAACTTAAATTTTAAGTGTTTGTGTTCTCTTATTTCCAGCAAAGATATAAAAACACTAGAATGAAGCTCAGCAATTAATCTATTTAGATAACTGTAACCTTAGAATGAGATCACCATTCTCTAAAGAGCTATGCTGATACAGCAAAACATAATGATTTTTATAAATTTTAACTATATCATTATCTCTGATACCTTATTTTCATGTTTAGCTGTTATGAGAAGGGCATGTCCACTTCTCTCCTTTAGTAGCCATTCTAAATGATGCACACAATACTTCAACAAATGAAATTATTCATATTTTTAAATATTTATAACCACCTAATTATAAGATATTTAGGAGATAAAAATAACAAGAGCTAAGACTAGCACATTGTACACAAATATAAGTTTCTTCTCACCTGTAACAAGTCATAAACAACACTTACTACCTGAATCCATGACATACATTTTTAAATGTCAGGTCTTGCAAACAAAAAATCCATCTGTATAGTATTATTTCAAGTAGCTTAATAGCCATAATATCAAATGTTGTTTCACACATAGTATCAACATTTGATATCTCATTGACACAGTAACAGGAAGCCAGCTCAATGTAATTTACTTTGGAGAGGATAGTGCCAGAACTTCAAGGTGTTACTTCTCAGGAATCATGAACTCCATCAGTCTTTAAAAATAAAATGACATATGACAAACAATAAAAGTAAAGCAAATTTGTAGGGACCAATGTTGACTAACTAAAAGCATGAGCTCTCTATCCAGTATAGAAATCTGACCAAGAGAGAAACACAAAAATAGTTTCCTTTCAAAACAACATACCCTCTTAGAAAAAAACCCAAACCAACCAACACTCCCACCCCAAAAGTATGCTTTTTTAAACTATTGTTATGGTGATCTTGGTACATAATCTACTTGTATAGTCATGTGCTGACAGGATTATTAATTACCGAGTTCCAAACTTGAGCAGAAATCATGTACCTCGTTAGCTGTGTTTAGTCATAGACATAAGTATGCAATCATAATCAATATTGAGAAGGAAAACTGTTAAATAAAAGCTTAAGACTTTTGAAAAGATCTGTGCCCAAAAAACCTCACTGCATTTAAAAAAACCCTTTCATTTAGGGTGATGTCCTATGACGTTGCTTTCAGTCTTTCTGCAGACTCTTTAGTCTTCATAAAAAATGTTTCAGGGATCTGCAAAATAATAATTAAGAAAAGCAATCCCACTGTCCATAAACTTCAATTTAATGCCAGTCGGTGTAATAATCCACTGGATTAATTTATTTTTATGAAGATCATAGATCACAGAAACATGCAAATCAAAGAGACCAGGCTTTAGAAATTCAAGACTTTTTTTCCTCTGTTTAGTAAGACAAACATTACCCAAAAGTCTTAACTCATGATGTGGAGAAAACTCCATCATGTTCTTATGGGTGCTACAAGAAGGAGGGAAAGGAATAAATTAATTCATCTACACTCAGCAGATTTCGAATGGTGGGACACGTCTCACTTGGAGAAGATGCCAACTGTACATTGTAAAGGAGAAGCATTACTATTGTGCAGCCAGCTTCCCACAGCATCTCATTTGAATCCTTTTGTATTCACTGGTGAGCCCATGCTGCCAGCACTGTGTTCAGTCTGGAGTTCCTCACTAAAAGGACTCTGAGGTGCGGTAGCATCAGAGAAGGGCAACAGAGCTGGGGAAGGGTCTGGATCTCAAGTCCTATGAGGAGAAGCTGAGGGAGCTGAGATTGTTCAGCCTGGAGAAAAGGAGGCCCAGGGGGGACCTTATCTCTTTCTACATCTGCCTGAAAGGAGGGTGGAGCCACGTGGGGGTCAGTCTCTTCTCCCAGGTAACAAGTAACAGGACAAGAAGAAATGACCTCAAGTTGTTCCAGAGAAGGTTTAGACTGGATATTAGGAAACATTTCTTCACTGAGAGGGTTGTTAAGCACTAGAACAGGCTGTACAGGGCATTTAAAAGACATGTGGACACAGCACTTGGGGAGACAGTTTAGTGGTGGACTTTTACTGTTAGGTTTATAGTTAACTTGATGATCTTAAGGGCCTTTTCCAATTTAAATTATTCTATTCTGTGATTCATTTGTCTGTCTGCATCTGCAGTGCAGAACACCACAGACAGGAGGCTGAAGAAAGTATAGTGGAACAGAAGACAAGCTTTGGATGTAAAAGATTTATAGGATCATTTATACCTTTGCATGTAATTGTTCCTGGGGTAAGCAGGAAAGTAGGTTTTCCAGTTAAAAGGGTCATGTACAGGAACTGGAGAAAAAGCTGAGGTTCCAGAAGACAGGTAACGGTGTAGCTAGGGCAAGTGTGGCATGAGCTAGAGTCAGATAGAGAGCTGTAGCCATGTTCTCTAGTAAAGTGACTTTCAACTGACCCCAGTGTATTTATCCAACTGCGATCTTTCCAAATCATACTGAAACCCCTTCTCTGAAACCTATACCAAATTCTTCATTCATGTGTACATATCCTCAGACCTAACAATATATCCCATCACTGCTTCTATACCCATATGCCTTGTCTGGACTCATAAATCCCTCTCTCCTGTCACTCACAGGTAAACTCAGGAAACCACCTTTTCCCACAGTATAGCAGAAGTCACTCTCCCCCTCCTTATAGGCTGCTTTCTGATACAAGGCAAAGATTCCCCTCATCTCATATTCAGCTTGTAGCTCAAGCGTGACCAAAGACAACATCAGAATCATGTAAGCTAGCAACAGGTATTTAGCTAGATAATATAAAACTAAGCACAACCCCCCTCATTTCCACATTTGTATCAAAAGACATGAGTAACAAAAATGGAATACAAAAAGGTTAAACAGAGCACCTGTCAACTTGCTTCATCCTTTTAAAAAAACTATTGTCAATATTTGTTTCTACTATTTTGTTTAAATTTCATAAAATATAGTGATTTTAGATCAGACAAATTATTTAAGATATTTCTTTAAGATAAACATATTTATACCACTTGAATACGGCTTATAGTTTGGTGTACTTCAAATTTGACACCACCACAATTCCTAACAAAAATATGGACAGAAGGTTGGAAAAGCTAACATCTCTACAAATTACTTATGGATGTGCTTGTATGGTACTCTGGACAAGTAAACTATGGGAAGTAAACCATGTCAAGGACAACTAAAGGCACTGATAATATAAATATTTTATGACACTGGAAAATTTTCAATAGTAAGAAAAAAGCAATAAGATAAATGATTTGAGGACAAAGAAGCTTTTCACAATGAAAAATTATCATTCAGGGAAATAAATTAAAAGAAGCTGGTCAAGTACAACCGGGATTTTTGAAAAAGTAACAAACGGCTAATAAGACACTCATAATTGTAAGGAAAGTTTATGCCTGTTAATAATGACAGAATGGAAAATTCTAAAATATGTTTTTCTAGCAATGAGAAATCAGAATTTAATGCAAAGAAGGATATTGTAATCTAGAGGAGTTGACAAGTTTATTTTTGTCAGATGAGGACCCAAGACTTGAAAAATCATAGTTACATATCAGAAAGCTAAATCTACTAGTTGGGAGTATTTATGAAAAGTAGGACTTGTGAAGAATTTTAGGGACACTCAAGGACAATACAATGAATCAGAGCCCCATATCTCTGTAACTGAGGAAGGTGTGATGGGGACAGAAGGCTTACTGTGGCCAGACTACTTTTCCTGGCTCCTTTCTCTTGCTGTTGCTTCTTGTGGAGAGGCACACAACTTACCCAAAACTGAGCAGGTAGGGAGTGCTCTCTACTTTTTCATACACTCCAGAACTCCAGAACAAAACAGAGTGTTTTGTTGCATCAAAACACTTTGTTTTGAGCAACAGATCATTATCAGCCCTCAGCAATTTTCAAACACCACCACACACCCATCTGATCAAACTTTTAATTGGAAACACTATTTAAACCACTGTTATGGTTTAGCCAAACAGATGTTCAATTCACCATGGCCTTGGAGTCCAGTAGGGATTTGCAGACAGCAGCTTGGAAACCATTCCAGCTGTTGCAAAGGTACAATGATATCTTCTACTCCATCCCTCCCTCCAGACACTCTGTTTGCCGCGTGAAACATTTCTGCTTCTTTATCTGATTTCCCCTGGGATTAATTTTAGGGCCTGTGACTGCTTTTAGCTTCTGAAGTAGCAGCAAATTGGCATTTGCCATTGCCCACAGGTTTGTGAACGATACTGATCTGCCCATCTACAATATTTCTACTGCTAGAAGAAGGAACAATAAAAAAATCTACAGATTTAAGAAAATGGGAACATTATACTTGATTCATGTCTAAAAATTTATCATCAATCAACGAGGACAACAAACTCTTATTTACAGAATGATTTTAAGAAATTAACAGAAGCTGCTAAAAGTCCATGCAAAGACCAGTAAGGTGGCTTGAGAGCCCTGGCTTCTCACAGCAGCAAGATATTACCTATCACTTTAACAGTGATATTCCAACCCTATAGCAGGCAGGAACTCCAAGTGCAAAACATGTACTTTAAGTTCATTGGGGTTATGAAACTCTAAGAAAACAGGGAGAAAGACTCTTCTCTACATTTTGCAGCCCCTGCTGTTAAAAAGTACAGCTACAGGTCCCTGCCTTCCTGAGTGGCAGGACTGGTCACAGCCTGCTGAGCTCACCGTTTACGGGCTGATGGCTGCTGTAATCCAACAGCCACTGCCTCTCTCTGATGATGGATTCGGCTGAACAGTGGGGTCAGTGATACCTGGCCACTGTGACAGCCATGGCTCCTGGATCACCACAGGTCCTGCTGTGAGATCCTTCTGTAGCTCTTCAGGGTCAACATTAGGTCTGCCTCCAACTGTGAATATTTTCCTTTTATCATCTGCAATCTTTACAATTGCACTTTTTCAGACTGTTTAGGAACAGCTGGACCAGCAAAGGTGCCAGTACAAACCTCCGTGAGGGGGCAGTGTTAAAACTGCCCATTAGTCACTATACTGCTCCTTATCTTCTAGCCCTTCACTAATGCACAAAGAATTTTAAGTGACTCTCTACTTCATTTTATTAACAGTCTTCAGTTACAGAACTTTTAAAAAACTTTTGGGTCACATTTTCCTATGCATCTGGAAATGACTCCTTCAAATAACCAGCAAAGCTCTAAGACAAAACTACTTGTACAAAAGTCATGATAGTTGCTATTTCACCTATCCATGTTCTTATTAATTGTAGGCTTTATCACAATCACTGACATTTTGTCCATCATGGTAGCCTGACTTTTTAGTCTATTAGTCCATGACCATCCCTAAAACCCTTTTTAAAACTAGGGTCACATTTGTTACTTTTCATTCGTCTGTTATCAAGGCTAATTTAAGTACCAGATTACACAACACAGCTCATGGTTTACTCACCAATTTAATTTCTGAATTTTTCTAGGACTACTGAATGAAAAGCATGTTATTGGGAAATTTATTAATGTTTATTCAATCAATTTGTTTAAAAACATTTTATTGAGATACCAAATCTGAACTATTCACTATAAAAAACAACTCCTATTTGGGGATGTCCCTAACCATCCTGTCATAAACCTTGCCAGTGCAATGAGTTCAATTTCTTTCTGTAATGGTTTTGTCTTTCTCCTTAACCACAACTATCTATTAAACTCACTTCCCTACTAGCAAACTTTACATTGGAAAAAGATGGGGTTTGGCTTTTAGAATTTTAGCCCATTGCATTTCAGAATCTTTTTATTCTGCTTCATATTAGGTCCACACTTGCCAGAATTGTGCTCTTTTCTGCTTTGCTTGCTTGGATTTTGCTTTTTAAAAACCTGTATTTATTTCTAGTAGCTTCTTTTACTGCTGAATTGTGTTTGGAAAGTCTTATTTAATCAGGTTAGAATCGGAAAACAGAGCCCCAATGTATTTTTAATATTTATTTAAACTGTGTCTTCATTAGTATACAATTCTTTTTTTAAACAAGACTGTATTTTTTTTTATTTTATTTTAATCGTTTTTTCTCCTACAAGTATGATAAATTTGAGTATGATATCTCATTACTGAATGGTTCTTCCACAGTCATTTGTTGTATGCTGATCTAGACTAAATCAAGGGCTGTCTTTCTCCTTCTGGATTCCCTATCTTGTTTGTTCAGAAATTAGTGCTCAATGATGTCTAAATACACAGCCTCTGCATGATGGCCTAATGAGGCCTAACATTAAGCTTATCCATTCTATACATCTATAACCAAGAACTGTTGCTATGATCAAACTTTTGGGTTGTACAGACTCCTCAGTCTCCCACAGTATTTCACAGCAATTGCCTCCATATCACTGACTAGCCCAGAGCTCTTACTAAAGTCCTCCTATGTAGCCATAGAACCATATAGAACTACATTTTGCGGTTTATTCTGATAAAACTAAGCTATTGGACTATATTTTCTTTGGTACATACTGCACCATTTGTCTGCACAGTCCAATCTATCATCTCTGTAATCAGCCATGCACTCAACATTCCATCATCTCTGTATGATCTAAACACTGCCATTTCAGTGCACCTTTAAAAGAAAGGGTTACATGCAGACCCACTTACAGAAAGAGGGTGACATACCTGGGGAATTCCCGATTGAATTAATCCTTACCACTTTTCTAAAGACTCATTACTTTTGAGGCAAAATGGAAGCAGAGCACTACGAGATAGGAATGTGCCAAGATACCAAATAAAAACTAGAGTAGGTTCCTTCCCAACAGAGATCAAATTGCATTTGAAAAAAGGACTGATGAATGACACAGCTGTGGTTATTCAAGATTTCTGTACCAGTAGATGCTGTGTCAGGAATGGAATAGGTGAAGGATGCTACAAAAGTCTAAAAAGTCCTTCTGCATACACTGCAGGCAGACCTTTGCGATACTTGCATTTACTTCCTTATAGGAGAAGGGAGAATCTGTTCTTACTGCTGTGGAGAGGAGAAGAGAGAGATGCTTTCAGGACACAATGCCAGTAGCTATGGACTTGAGTTTGACAGCTGAGAAGGCCTCTGGGGCTTGCATTTTCTCCGTCGGCTGCAACTCACTTCTTTTCCTTTTGCAAGGCCTCTAGTTGGAGCACCTTCTTTCTGCATTAAATTATGACGTGGCATTAGGCACAACAGAATCCAACAGCTACACTGCAGCATCCAGTGTATATTCATTATTATTTATCTGTACTAGCATAAATCTTGGAAGGTCTCACCATGGGCCACTTTGTATTATGCTGGGCCATGAAGAAACACACAACAAAATATAGATATGCTTAGATTCTATATAAAGAGACAGCAGAGAGATTATAGCAGCAAATGCAATGACAGTACTACTGTGATATGCATTGGCATTAATATACCTGCAATATAACTGTTGTCTAGTTGGATTGCTTGAAGCTTCACAGTACATAAAACTTTAAAGAAAAAAATAGAGGGAAGATAGTGAACACTTCTGTTTATGAAGAAGTCAACCAATACACGAGAGGCAGCTGAAGAGAAAATATTCAGTGTGGTCTGAAAATTTAATGACCGAATGATGGAAGTTGGCATCATATGTTGATCAAAACCAGAGTCAACCTCTTGATACTGAAGGAGAAGAATCAGGTAGAAGTAGTCCTGATGAGCCTTGAAAATAAAGACAGATAGCTTATCTTTATTACTTTAAAATGAAGCAGGAAATTGAAAATAGCAAAGGAGTAGGTTTGGAAAATGGTGTTTACAGTAGAGCAGCACTTTGACTAGCTAATGAACAAGGCAAGGCTGCATTTTGTCAAGGCTAAGTAAAAGATTTTCGAATAGAGACTTGATCCATGAAAAATCTGCTTACAGAGAAGAATGGTCATCCTTTAAGGATTGGAAAAAGATTCCCAAAATGCAGGTTTACACTAGATTTGATGACAAAACAAATGACAGGATGATGGTATCATTCATAAAGGGTCCAGAGAAGTTTTGTGAGGGCATCAACCTAAATACAAAAAAAACTACTAACAAAAGACCAATAGTTGTAACTGGAAATAAAGAACTGAGGACATTGCTGAAGAAAATTTTCATGCATTAAATCTGCTCAGGATTGGAAAAGAAGAGGTAATGAAACGCATAAAACATTGTTTTTCCTATAAATACTGTGAAATGAGAAAATTCTTTTGTGTCGTATTTATTAATAACTTGTTACAGCTATCTATGCTACCATGTTTGGACTTCCAAGGGTTGAAGAAAAACAATGTTCACGACGTTACAATGTGAGGAGTGCCTCATTCGACACAAATAAAGACATGCTACATTCAGGACAGTCACGATACAAACGGAGTGCAAACAGCAGTAGGGGAAGAGATCTCACAGACTTACAACTAACATGCTGAATGTTCAGGCACATTCCTTTGCTCTTCCTTCTCAGTGCACAGAAGGAAACTTACTCTGTTGCTGTAGTTTGGCATTTCAGCTCTTGAGGTATTCTGAGGAGCTGACAAAGTGTAGCTTTGCAGCAAATGCCCACTCCCTACATTCCGAAACATTATCTCCTTCTCTTGATATCTGTTTTCTTGCTTTGGTCCTGGTTTCAGTCATTTATAGCATCACAGCATGAGTTAAATGAAAGAAACAATCAGATCAGGTACTCAACAACAGGGGTAAGAAGCAGTGAGTACTGGAGAGCTGGTTACAGCAGGAGACAATTTAGAGTTCCTTCTCTTTCAAACATTTGTAGCAGCACTGCTGCAGGCAGAACAGAGCTATGCCCCTCAAAGTACTGGGAAGTAGCAATCACAGGAAGGGGAAGCAGTCACACCCAGGTGATCTGCCTCTCAGTGGTGATGAGAGAAAAAAATCAGATACAGATGAAACATGCAGAGGATTCCTCATAGTCGACTCACTGGCATGTCACTCTCCTTTTTCTCCTCTGAAATTAGATGTGTTCTCAGGCACTTCTGATCTAGAGGCTCAGCTAGAAGGCTGTGTTTAGGGTTTTTTCTGCAATCACCTAATCTCCTTCTGCTTTTCTTTCTTTCACCCAGCTTACTGCAAGTAAAAATACATATGGCCAATAGAACCAAAAGGTGACAACAGCACATATACAGGTCTAAACACTGCAAAAAGAAAATATGCTGATCAGGATTTTTTTTACGCAAAATGAAACATCCAGTGTGCTGAAACATTTCCGTCTCTGAAATGAAACCATTATTTCATTTCATATTGAAAAACTTCAATTTCATTTTATACTGCAAAATCTCAAAAGAGTAAGTGTTCAGGTTTATAAACGAGAACTCTGAAAATATCCATCCCATAATGAACATAATAAAATTGTGGTTTGAGCGCTGTTGAAGGTGATGCATTTCAAAATCATTAAGTTTTTTGTTTGAACAAGAAATTATGGCTTCTGCTTGGCACTAATTTTATTTAGCAACCCATTGTCTTCTCTTCTTAGCAGTAACTGTCATCTTGAATCCCCAATTCATACTGTAATTCGCAAGTAGTCACTGAGTCTTCTTTAAGGCTTCAAAGTTCTTATAATCCTCTCCAGCAGAAGAAAACAAAAAACTTCAAGAAAAGCATTTACTGAAAGTTTTAAACTTAAATATATTCAGTGCAATGAAAAATACCAGTAGTTATCCATTTAGTTCTCCTCTCAGGTGTATTTTTCAAACCCATATTAAGGGTTTTGGTTTTATTTTTGGGGTTTTTCTTTGTAGTTTTGTTTTTTTTTTAACTCTCTAGTCTACTTCTGATCTGAGTCTGATTTCTTTTTTGGTCTTGCTCTTTCTTCAAATTACTTTCATTTCATGCTGCTCTTGTGCCAAGCAATAAAAATAATCCTGTGCTCCTTAACCTTTACTCATCAATTATTATCTGTGTCCTTGCTTCATGAGAAAGAATCTCTAATTGTCCTTACACACAGTTCCTCCAGACCTTTACAGCCCCTTGATAATTATCCACAAATTCAGTAACATTTCCAGTTCTTCCATTTTTTTGATATTAAGACACAGCTGAAAACATCCTTGAATTTAAATACCAGAAAGGAAATACATCATAAAAAAGGACACAGAGTTTACAATGTCCCTTTTGTTATACAGGGAAAACACCTACATGTAGTTTTTGCTCATTTGTATATAAAAATAGGAGTCAAAGCAATGACTGTACCCATAGCTACAGGAAAATAACTTCCTCCTTAACCCCAGCATAGATATTTATAGCTATTTTTGTGTGAATCCACTGACATAGGATATGGGTAATATGTAGTTCCTGCCTAAGACTATAGCTAATCAGCATGTATGATCAAATTCACTCATAATGCCAGCTCAGTTTAATTTAACCAAGGTACACTGACACAAATATAAGTGTATATTTATTGACATTTCAGTATTCAACCCAGCAAGACAATTATGTTAGTAAACCAGTTTGCAATAGCTATACAAATATTAATGGTATAAACAGTTTTTGTAGATCTATAAATTTCAAAAAGTTATCGGTCAAAACACAGAGCAAGTCAGAGACACACCACTCTGAAAGTAAAGAAAACAAACTTAGAACTCCCTACCTAATAGCAGTAGGGAAGAACTTCAGGGTCTCATGGTGAATTATCTAAGAATAATAAAATCCTTAATGTGTGTATTGTATATATTTTCTAAAAAGCACTGAAGTAATTTGACATAAGTCAAACCCCTTGATTCACATTTTTATCACTATTAGTTTGCCAACATCGGTAAAGACTAACTATTGGAAAAGTCAATCATTTTCATGTACTTACAGCCGAATTTTCTCATCATGTGACCAACTATCCACAAGGCCTCAGTGCCATTAAGAAGTTTTGAGGAATATAGTATTTGGTGCTGCCAAAAAAACATAATTAAAAGAATGCATGTAAATTATACTAATTTTCTAATTAGAAATGGTTTATGATTAATTCACATCTAAAGTACAAGTGAGGGAAAAGCAGGACTTACATTATCCCAATAGGCAGGTTCCAGTACAATCAATGAGACAGTGACAGAATGCACAGTAAGGAGGCACAGTAGGGTCCTGATCTTGCAACTGAACTTTCACAAAAAGAACCCCGCACTACTGCAGAATCTCCTGAATTTCAATAGGGCCCTACCCACACATAATCTATTACAGAGTCTGCCTATGTGGGAGTAACAACAGCGAGAACAGGACCTGTTCCTCCACACACCTGCAAAAATACCAAGATTAAAAAAAAAATAAAATTAGTAACATGTAGCAAAACCTACTGATAGCCTGTTTTATTACAGCATTTAGCACATAATAAAGGACTTCCATACATCTTTAAGTTGCATATTATTTATAGGAATTTTTAGCTCCTTCTTTACAGAATGTTGGTTTAAAAATGTTTATGAATTTTACATGTAGTGACAGCACATTGATTTTTATATTTTACTGATATTATTTTAAATGTAATTTTTAAATTATTATTTTATAAAAATTAATTATCCTAGTTTCTTTGGTTCTACTGTGCAAGTCACTTTTCAGTGCTTCAACCTTCAAAATCTGTCCCACAACATTCATTTTAGGGACACAGCATAGGCCTGTGAATTTATTGAGGTCTTCATGACTGTGAAAGTATCTGACCACATATAGTAGCATCCATGACTAAAGTCTTCAAAAATACATAATGAAAAGCAGAATTAGTCATTTTTAGACCAAAGAGTGGCAGCTTTTTAAAACAAAAAATCCTTATGAAAAACTTTGCTAAGTTTAAGGACTTCATGAGCACCATTTAAAACACAGGAAGCACACAACATAGTGTTCAACAAGAATACACCACCACTTTGCTGCTTATACAAAACCTAACATCCATTATTTGACCTTACTCTTCTTATTAAAAACACATCTATGTTGATCTTTAAAAGGAAAATGTTATAAATTACAGTATTTTTATATATTATGACCATTTAAAAGCTGGTTAAACATAGGTTCCATTAAGTAATATTTAACTCTTGACACTAGGCAAGACTACTGGTGATAAAGGTTTTAAGAACCAATAGATCCTAGAAACATGCAAAAAGCTCATTTCTTCATTCCTTTAATACAGATAGCTCTGCAGAAACTACAACACTTAAAAACAAATAAACAAAAAAACTGTGACCAAACGAAAGGATTTGAGAATCTGACAACCCAAAAGTTTCATAAAATGGAATGCAGTTTGTTTGAGGCTTTGTTTTTTGTTTTGTAATGACTAATTGTTCTCTTCTTGGCTTTGATTTTGTGAAAAAAAACCCATGAAAATTACCAGAAAATGGAAAAGAGTAGCACAAGCTTTTGTTCCTTCTTGCCAGGTTGATGGTTTTCAAGTGGGCAAACAAAATTTGACATTTCAAGACAGTTACCTTATGGACTGGAAGTGTTTCTTCTCATGTTACTTCTTTCAAGTTTTACATTTCATATGCATGACTATGAGGCTTCTGTTATTCTGAGAAATTCAACTGTTTTTAAATAATATGCTACAGTACTAAATTCTGTTTAAAGAGTGTTGTATCTTGACCCCCGTCTAACATTACACAGAAAATCTAAAAATATCAGACATATGCCAAGTTAGTGTGCCTACCTGAGCCTGTACAGGGAGTGACACAGCACTTCTAGCAAGTGTAATCTGCCCATTTCTCACTGACTGAGATGAATGGGCAGACAAGACCTTTTAGTACAATTTTGGTGACAAAATCACGCAGCTACAGATTTAGCATTTCCCAAGTTGCACTGCAGTGTGGTAACTTGATGAAGCCTGATCCTAATATTGTTTTCTCTCCCTGTATCTAACTCCACATCTTTCTTCACAAAGGAAGTTAATTGGAATACAATGCATATTTTCTGCACTGTTCCAAAAGAGTAGGTTGTAGGATGGGTCAGGGACACATAGCTGCAGTCTAAATTACAGTCAATTTTTGGAGAGAGCTGAAAACACAGTTTTACAATTTTGACAGCCTAAGGAATAGCTCAGAGCTAATATCCAAACAACCAAAGAACTGAAATACTGAAGCTGTATCAACAGTTCCCTTCTCTGACATGGACAAAAAAAAACATTTTTCTAATCCAGGTATAGCAAACACCATATCAGGGAATGATTCGCAAGCATTTTGGGAGATTAAAAGGCCCTGGCAAAACCAAGGGTTTTTCATGACTAGCAGAAGTAATGAAGTCTAGTTACCTACATGCATGCTTGCAGGTGCCACCAACGTACTTGTGTTGAAGCTAGCCTAGCTGTTTTCCCATTCCCTTCTAAAGAGATTTCTCTAAATTTCAGCGTCTGATGTCTAGGAGAACAGGAGGCAGCTCACATTGTGGCCAGGTCTGAGCTATACATGTCAACTGGCAGACCAACCATGCATGCCAACCTGCAAGGCAACAGGTTGAACAGAACAGAAAATTTCTGAGTCCGTGCTGCAGCTTTTTCTACCCTGGGGGAACTAATTTGAGTCCCTTCTCTACTCACAGCTGCTAAATTTCATCCAAATGGCAGAAATTTGACTTTGTGACCTTTACCTCTATATCAAATGCAGCTGAAATTAAGCAGTAGATCTGAAAGTTACTAAAAGATAACACGATCCTATATTTCTTGTTTTGCTCAGAACCTAGGCATGAAAACACTGTAGCATAATCACTGTGAAAATAATGATTTTTATGTCACGTATTGTTTTCATTCAGGAGTTACACCACAAAGTCAGATACAACAGAGCATAATTGTTACACAGTGATAGCATAAACGAATCCAGAGAATGTAGAGACTGTTTCAATAAAAGTAGCTTCATTTTGCAAGGTGAACAGGGCCCTGAATACACATTGCTTCATAAAGGTGAAAATGTAACATAAATAGAATTTTTTTTTAACTTACCCCGACTATAACTGACTGCCCTTCATGGAGATCCTTACTTCTGTTCAACTCCATACTGTCTTTCCTAAGGCTTAAAAAAAGTTCAATGATACACAGTTCAATAAAACAGCCACATCAAGTCTAATCAGTCTATTCAGTATACCTGTGCTTTTGTGGGCTTTTTGGTTGGGTTGTTTGTTTTTTTGTTTGGGTTTTTTTTTTTAGAATAAGCATACTGATTTTTAAAGCATCACCTTAAAATCCTGATCTTACTGCCTGGATTTCAATATCCCAAATTAGGGAATAGTTTTTAATAATATCTAAAACCTGGTTCCTTTTCTATAAATAGCATCCACAATGCTCTGTTTACCCTTTCTATTGATATAGCACTGCATTTTTAACTTGTCTATTTCTCACTAAAAAGGCAAACTTGAAATCCCAAGTGTTTATTTGTTGCTGGATTCCAGGAAAGAAAGAAATTGAAAAGTATAATGACCTCTCTCAAAACTCCAGTAAAAAAAGAAGACAGACAAAGAATAATCAGTATGGAAAAGTTAATAGAAAACTGGACATTAGAGGAAAGGTTAGCAGGACACAATAGATCTAAGAAGAGTTAGGGAAGTGAAAGTGATTCAACCAAAAGGGGATGGAACAAAAGAAACAAAGTTATATTCTAAGCAGGGTAATGAAAACAAGCTTTTCAAAACAGTTTAACATTGGCCTACCTCTTCTTCTGTCGAAGAGAAAGAATTATATCCATACAAAACATGCCTTAAGAAAACCTTAAAACCATTTAATTTTAAGCAGTTGGAGTAGCTAAACTCTGCTCAGCTAAGCAACTAAGGAAGTGTTCAAATTTGGAAATCAATTTACATCCTATTGTTATCTTTCATTAGGTCTGTAGTATCAAAAACACATTCAAAAGTGAGCCTCAGCTCCTTACCCTAATAACACTCAGACTCACACTTTGGTGCTAGTCGGGATCCAGACCATTGATTACCAGATAGGCAAAGTCAAACACAAGATGCAAGGGACTAATGTGGATTCAGGCTCTTCTCTCCCATACACATGCAAGCATTTTTACTTAAGTGAAAGTTTAATTGTTTGATGAAGAGAACACAGATAGTTAAATGCTCAAAGTTAATTCAAGAATCAGCTCACTAAAAGAAAATTAAAGAAAAAATGTCTGAGAAAGAACAAAGAAACAGATTGTTGAATCTATATTAAAAATAAATTACCTCTGGGTTACATATCAATGCACTGTGCCTGAAAACTGCTGCTTCTTTCTGGTTTAAGTATTAAACCTTGTTTTTAAAACATGAAATGGTAAAGAACCCTGGCAAAGATTAAGTTTAGTGGTTGATAACAGTACTAAAGTAATTCTTAACACAGGGTGTAGCTCAGATGTTGGCAAAAAGGGCTCAGCATCTCTCTTGGCTATTTAAACACATTTGTGCTTCCAAACCCAGTTTAGTAAACAACTCAGACAGGGTTAATATCCCACATTCCAATAGGATAAACTTTGGAAATCATAAGCCACTAACAGGGTTCTGTCCCTTTTACTCCTTACTCTACAATACAGCCACTAAAGAAAAACAGAAATTGACCCATTTGTTGAGATACCAAAAAAGGTCTGGGGCATCTCAGGATTCTCTGAATTTCTGGTCACTGTGATCCATCTCCTGAACTATGGATCATTCAGTGCAACATTATTTTAAACTGTCACCTATCTAAATTACCAGGAAGTCAACAACACTTAACAACTATATTCTTACACAAATAAGCCCCTGCTGCCAATATTCCATCCTTCATTTACACCTCTAAAAGAAAGGAAACTCCTTGTTTTCAAGATCTATGCTTAATAAATCCCTACATATAAAAATCATTACCTAGTGATTCTTATAAGTAGAATTAAAAACCTGATTAAGGCAGTGAAATAAAGAGAGAAATAATTTCTCTATATTCAGTTACCTTTTCATAAAGTGGCTAAACAAAATAATGTTTTGTTCTTCCCAGGAGAATTATGAGCACTACTACGATTTTATAAATGTTGTGAAGCTCAGAGTTCAAAATTTCCCAGAAACTGGGAAACTGGAGAAGCAAATTAACATCTTGCATCAGTCTTAAAAGAAACAAATTGTACAGCAAAAGAGCAAACAAACTAATTAAAAGCACTTTCAGATCCCTCACTCCTGCATTCATTTAGGTAGCATTTCATTTAGTTGTAGACATATACGTCTGCAAAATTTAAACTTCAGTCTTTCAAACAGTTTCATATACCCTGAACTTCACTCTTCTAAGTAGTGCTACAGATAAAACTATTCATGTGAACAGAGTTAATCCCAGGACTAAGGTTAAAGAAAGTAATGAAGAAATTAACTAATGAACTCAGTGTATCACTAACAATTATTTTTGAAGTTAAGGAGAGCAAGAAATGAAGCAAAGTTTGAAAAATTAACAGATGAAATATGGAGTGTGGAGGAGAAATTAGGTTATGGTCCCAGAAATTACCCTACAAAAATGTAACTTCAATACCTAAAAAATAACAGAATCAGTGCTAAACAGGAAAAAATAATAGAGCATCCCTAACTTAACAGTCATGACAACCACACACACTTTTTTCTCACCATTTGATGAGTCTTCTTCAGTTCAAGGTTGTAGTTCATGGGTGCTGTGGAGAAGACCACTTGGCCACTGTTCTGCTGTAATTAATCCATGAATAAAAGAATGGGCTTCAGTTTTCACAGATACCAAACCAGAACTTTTCACAACCATTAAATCCACTAAAATATTAAAACTTTTAGAAGTTACAGTTAGAGCATTTAAGCAAAACTTTACCACAGAACCTAAGCTTAATACCAAATCCTTTCTTAAATCCTCAGGAATATGTTTGTTATTACGAGTCAGGCCTACAGATATGTTGGAGTCAACACTGTAAGAAGCTAACAAAATATAGAAATCCAACCTTTTGATGACTACACCACTAGTCTTTATGCTATATTGAGCATTTTAGTGGCTCAAAAAAAAAAATCTAAATTGAAGGTTTGCAATTGAAAAATCAAGAGGTAAAAGAAAAAAAAGCTAGTTTTATTTTTCACACACAAATTTCTTGCAGTCCTTACAGTCTATAGAAGCATCCTTAGATCAGATTTATTCTGGCAAATTCAAAACTCTGTTTTCATTGTACAATAGTAAATGCTGTCTACTTTAGTCCTTTCCAGATTACAACCTCCGTCATGGCAAGCAGACTAAAATTGCAAAAGCAATGAATTCCAAATCCTGTATTTGTCAGGGTAAATTAGAGACTGAAAGGCTATAGCAGAAAGCAAAACACACATGAAGGAGGATGCCCAACCACAGCTACTAGGTTATTAAACAGAAACTTTAAATTTCAAGTAATACGAAATTTACAGGGGAGGCCTGAAGGGAGGCTTAGATGAACCTATAACAAGGATCTAGAAGGCTGGATGAGCATTGGGGGAAAGGCAGGGCTCAAATTAGAAAAATAAGTAGAAAAAAAATCAAATTTCCACTGGCTGTATGTCCATATACAATACGAACACTGAATACCAAAACAGTATGTAGGTGTGCAATTATTATAATCACACATGTGTACCTTAGTGATCCCAAATGGATCTAACTTACCTAGGAACTTTACAGATGAAATGGAATAACATGCAAGAACCCAGGCAAGCCAAATAATCTAACTAAAAAGCAACACAGTAATGACACAATGCCAGTTTTCATTACAACAAATTCCTCTAATCCTCATAGCTGTAAAATAACTCTTAAAAACACATAGCAAGGTAATTCGTAAAGTAATGCATGCCTGAGCCAGAAGACAGCCTCCAGCTTTCTAACCATCCCTAGCTATGAGCTTCTGTGTCATTTCAGCAGACAAGCGCCTTGCTTTGGTTTTGCCACCTCTCAACTGGATCTAAGCAATCCAGCATATCCAAGCACGAACCCTGCTGCATATAGGAAACTCCAAGTACAGGAAGCTGGGGAGATGTCATCTCAGCAATGTAGATTATTATAAACCCCTCTTTATACTGATTTTCTCTAGACTTTTAATTTATAAATTTGGGGTCCCAGGATTCTCCAGGGCATAAACCCAGGATTCCTAAAGAACAGCCTTCTAGGTCTCTACCCTGGATCCAGTTGTCAACAGTTTCCCTCATCTGACATAAGAGGACCCATGCAAGAAGTGGGAGAAAAAGCTGAAAGTTCTACAGACAGAACTTTCTTGGGGCTGATGAAAGTCTAAGGAATGAAACTGCCTAAGAGCTAAGGGCCATCAGAAATCTAACTGCACCTTGCTTGAAGAGCAAAACACATTACTTCAGCCTTACCTCACTAACGTAAAGACGTTAACAGGTATGGAAGTAAAGACAGATACAATAAACTGAAAACATTCAATTGCATGTGCTCCTTCCCTTGGCAAGAAAAGAACAGATAATATGACAAATGCTGGCCATGTCACTTATTACTGTATGAGGAGATTCTCTGACAATTTAATGGCACTCTCTGAGGAGAAGAACCTGTAACACAGGACAGGCACTATGAGGAGGCGTTCAGAGAGAGCTGTTATGAGAACTGCGTGAAGAAAGGAGTCGATTACAGAAACTGCAGTTTAATCTCATATCTGTACCACAGCAGATAAGACATCCACCACTATGATGAATCCAATTTGTTTGGGATGGAAATTCGATCTAAAGGATTGACATTACTTTTGGTGAGGCTCAAAATCCCTTTCTTCTCCTTCTGTCCTCAGCTGTGTTCCTGCTGTGACTTTTTGGCTTGGCTAGTCACAGAGGAAACACACTGATGATCCTCTCCCAGATGCTACAGCAAAGAATGCAATAACCACCTCCTCTTACATGGATTTTTACACTACAGCAATTGCCTTTCTCACTTGTTCTAATTATCAGTTAAATATTTACCCATTCTGATCCACAAATTGTGATAATTCTCCATTATTTAAGAGATATGGATAAAAGGTATAAACTAAGATTATTACATTAGGTTTAAGCCTTATGCAGTCCTAAGTAATTCTTAGAATAATGATTGTGTAATGTCATCATTAGCTTTGTAAGTCCGAAACACAAGAGCATAATAATGAAGAGAACTACCCAGTGTGCTTACACATAACAATATACATTCCAGCCTGTGCAGAACTAGGGCCTATGTGTATTAAAAATGGAACCTGAGAGTAAGTAGTAGATATTAGGGGATGTAAAAAATTCACTTTCATTAAAAATCTTAATGAAATCCTAGGAATGATACCCAAAAGGACAGTAGTGTCCTATTCATATTAGAGAATACCATGTATCATAGAAACAGTGTATCACAGAATATTGGCATACTATTTCCTACATCTTATTTTTATATTAGGGTTGTAAAAATGGGTGAAAAATAATAGCTAGAATTATTTTAGGGCAAAACTACACATAATCCAAGTACAGAGAAGTGGTATCAGCAACAGCATAATTTTATATTTTTCTTTACTGTTTTCACTGCTATTTCTACTGCAAAGTTTTCTTTTCACAGGCACATAACCTTCAGGGAAAAAAAAATAGAAAATATGTACTATCATTCTTTTCAGCTGAAAGGCACACTTTTTGAAAACTTTGCTCAGAGTAATTTTAATAAAAGAAGAGCAAAAAAGCAAATATACTGCAAATCATTTATATGTCCTCCTTCTTAATAGAATGGCTTTACGATCTGAAGTTTTGTCATCTGGCTCATTTTCACTGAGAACCTGGTTTAAAAAAATTAGGAATCAGTTTCTTTAGCAGCACCAAACTTCAATTCAGAAGAAAATAACATAAATGCATAATATTAGCTGTGTGATTACTTACATGTTGCATTGCATTACTTTTTTCCTTAAGGAACTCCAGAATTACATACTCTCTCACTCAGCAGCAGTAGTTTTCATAGCCATGATGGTCTAGGTTTTTGAGCCCAACAGCTCCGTGTTTTGTACTGTGGCAGTGGTAAAAAAAAAAAAAAAAAAAAAAAGCGAGAGAAATTTCCTCTCGTTTTCGAAACTTGCTCTGCTTATATTTTGTCAGTGCAGCTCTAGCAGGGAGCAGTGGAATCATGAAAAGCATTAGGCCCTGAGCCTGCTAGCGCTCGTCTGCCAGCAGTCCAACCGAGTTCAAGAGGACTTGCTCACAGACGTGAAGGGAAGATTTTGAAAGTCAATGGGAACGGAGCTCCCAGACTCTCATTATGTACTTTTGAAAAATCTTCCCCTAAGTCATGAGAACAACAGTTTGCAGGTCTGAGGCCCCTGCTTTCCTTTCCCTTTCTAAAAAGTGCATCAGATTAGGAAAAAAGCCCGAAACACTCAAGGCAGAAAGCCCGAGGAGCGGCTGGCAGGGATGCGCTGGATCTCCCAGCCGAGGCAGGGTCCGCGGAGCTCCCAGGGAAGGACCCTTCATGAGGCACAAGTCAAGTGCAGGCAGCGAGTGGCTCGGGCGGCACCGTAGCCTGCCTTCCCCCCGCGGCTTTCGGCAGCTCGCTAACCTCCATCTCGGCTTTCCCATCCCTGAAACGCGGGTGGGAGCACTACCCAAGCCATCAGGTACCTTACGATCAGTCACAGCTTGGGGTGGAGGGGAGGATGCGGCGTGAAAATGAAAGTTCGCCTTCTCTCCGAGCGCTGTGCGCGCAGCCGAGGCGGGAGCGCTGCCCGAGTTGAACCTCGCTCCGTCAAGTTCCTCCGAGAGGGCTTTTTGCTTTTTTTTTTTTTCCCCTTTTTTTTTGGTGTGGGGTTTTTTCTGTTGGTTTGGGGGTTTTGTTGTTGTTGTTTTTCGTTTTTCGTTTTTTTGCAATGACCAGTGTAGTGCGCTCCGGGCCCGCTCTGCCCCGGGATGAGCCCACGCAGCGCCGCTCCGCCGCTCGTGGGCTGCTCGCAGGCCCGGCCGGGGGGCGGCCGGGGGACGCCCCGGGGCGCTGCCGCCCGGAGCCGGTGCGGCGGCAGGAGGGGGATGGGGAGCGGCGGCTGCCAGTCGGGATCGGGATCGGGCCCGCGCGCTGCGGGCAAGCGCCGAGCGCTCCGAACCCTCCTCTGGCTGCGGCGGGGCGCGCGGCCATGGGGGGGGGACAAGGGGGGTCAGGCTGCAACCTGAGCGCAGCGGGAGCGGCGGGGGTCCTTGGAGGCGCAGGGGGGGCGCGGGGGGGAGGCGCTGTTCATATTTTCCTCAGGTCCTCTTGGCGCACATCCCCCTCCCCCAGGCGGGCTTCCTTTCCCTACCTTCCCAAAATCCGCTGTCGTGCCCCCCTATCCACCCCCCTCCCTTCCACCGGCGCCTTTACCTTGACAAGTTCGCGGGGC
>VWZS01009922.1:1720727-1889419 GCA_013397075.1 Rhabdornis inornatus
GCCTTCTCCTTCCTCTCTCCCCGTGTTTTCGTAAGCTGGATTAATGCCCCTTCGCTCTTTCTCTTCCCTTTCCCTTCTCCCCCCGCACCCCCTCACCCAAAAAAAATATATAGAGGACAACCTTCGGGGTTTTTTTCCTCCGTTTGTTTCCTCTCCATGTTAGCAGATTAACTTCTCCGTTTAAGCGCTTTCTCGACCTCCCACTCAATCGCTTAATTTCCCGTGTCGCGATAGGGAGCCGCCTTTTGCAGGAACCCGGGTGACGGTCGTGCTGCCACATGCTATCGCATTTATCATCTCTGCCCCTTTGGGTGTTAACGAATGACCAAAGTGCTCTTCATCCCCTATTGCACAGAGCTATTTTTTCCCCCTCGCAGCGTTAAAACGCGAGTTTCCTTCCTGGACTGGAGGGGGGGAAACATAATCCGAGACCATTTGAATTGTGCCAGCTATTTGTAGGTGTTTTTCCTCTCCTCCCACACACCCCAAAACCGAGTAAATACCCTCCCCATAGATAGCCCAGCCTAATACTGTGATCAGAGCTGGCCATTCACCTCCTCTTCTCCGCCTACAAAATTCTCTGTCTCTGTCACCCGGGTCGCTATTTGTCATTGGCTTAGCTATTTTTTGGTGGTTGTTTCTATGTCATTTCTCGGTGGCCAGCAGCTCTCGGTCTCTCGTAGCTGTATGAACGCGATCGTGCTTATTGTGATAGGCGCCGAGATCTCTCGCAGCCTGAGCGCTGGGCGATTCCCCCTCCGCGCACACACACACATACACACATAATATGTGACACGGTGCCTTTTTCTCCACGACGCCGTTTAACCCCCTCGGGGCCGGCTCTGGCGTGGGCGCTCGCGTTTCGGAGTTGCGCACACAGGCTCACAAGGCATCTTTTTGTGGCGGGAGCGCCGGCAGAGACAGCACCGTGCGGCGGCGGGGCAGAGAGGGAGCTCGGGCGCTGCCAGGCCAGCGGGTTACTTCCCAGCCACAATTTCTAAGCGTTACTTTTTATTCCTCTTCCTACTTCCCTCTTCACTTTCGGCCGCCCGACCTTTTATTTTTTCATCATTATTATTTTAATTTTTTTTTCCGGAGGCAGGAAGGCGTATGGATATTTTCCCCGATGCCGTGTGAGCGGCGGGCGCCCGGGGCTGCTGTCGAGCTGGCGGGCGCGCAGGATGCGCAGCGAATGCAGCATCGGGCCCCCCGTTCAGCGGAGGTTGGACCGGCTGCTGCCCCCCCTAGTTGCCTGCCGGGGACNAAGCGGCCGCCTTGCGCTTAGCACCCTGGCCACCGAAAATAACGAGTTAACCCAGGGACGTAGGAGGGACGTAGAGAAGAGTTGGGGTGCAGAAGTGCTGTACAAAAGATTTCTGTGTACATGGCTGAGAGCGTGTAGTCTTAAAGTGAAATGCAAAACTTAGCGTTTCCAGCTTGGTAACTGGATTGTGATTGAAGGTATTTTCTGTGTAATGCAGAAATCCAACAGTTCAAGGAGATTTTTCTGTCTTGAATCCCTACTTTCCCTGGATTCTTTTAATCCAGTACATAAATTACACTTTTTCAGTTATTTTTTACCTGGGAATAGCTGCTTAGTTTGTCTCTGCAATTCATACCTTTGTGCCCTGATAGAAAATTCCACTTAATCCTTGAAACTGAGATACTAGTAAGATCCTATTGAGATTTAGCACTCATTTCTTTAGCTCTGCATCATTGCTTTGAGAGCGTTTTCAGAAACGTTTTTAACAGTCAGTATGGGAATGTGCACAAAGCTGTTTCACTGTAGCTGTGTATACTTTGAAATATCAGGATTTGAAGGGATTTACACTACTCCGCTGTGGAAGTGCACTCAGAAATACTGACTTTCACTTTCAATGAAATAACTGTCCTGACTCATAGCTAACTTACAAAATCCCCCTATAATTCAGTATTGTACAGGTGCGTGTGCATTTTTCCCCACTATTCGATAGTCATGTTCAATAGCATGCAATTTATACCTATTTTGCATTTTTATTAAAATCTGTACTTCGCACATATTTGACTACTGAACCAACTGTTCTTTTAAGCTTTCTTATTTCTCAGCTGCACTGTTCTCATATTTTACAATTACATAAAGGTGGGTGTGGCTAAAATGAAACCAGCTATCTAATATGAATATACAGTGTATTTTAAGTAACTTTTCCTCTCATATATTTGGTGTACTCCTTATTTTGAGATATTTAGGGGGGAAAAAAAAATCGTGTAGCTTAAATAGATCCTTGTAGAGCTGCTTGCATTTTTTACCTCAGTTAAAATGTCAAACATTAACTGGGGTTACTTGGCCCTGGAAAAGTTACATTTGGAGGAAGTATCAATTGAACTTAAATATCTGAATGTATATATTTATATTTTGTCAGTAAGTGAAAGCTAAAGTTCTATGCCTAATTAAACCTTGCTTAGGTATAACATGTAGCATAGTATGTGTATATTTTGTTTATTTTTTTATTATTATTATTTTAAATTTTTTTTTCTTTTGTTTCTTTTGAGTCTAATCCTTTATCTTGATTCTTAGGAAAAACATCCAAATCAGCTTCATTTGGTTGGGGCTTGGTTTTTTTTCTTTTTCTCCTCTAAAGTTATACTGAAAGTTTTCAAGAGGTACCCTCTCATTTTATAGATATAAATCTACTGAAGCTTGTAGTAACTCTTGAGAATTTTTAATTTTCAGAAATAACAATAATTTGGAAGTGTGACTGTGTATCTGTGTGACTTTTTAGTGTGTTAGGCTAGTACATCATAGGAAGCTTATTGTAGTAACATTTTAAAGGCAGACTACATATACGATACCAAGGTATCATGGGGTTCTTTTTCTGTTTAGTTAATTGTTTGGGGTTTTTTTTACTTAGCTTCTGGATTTCTGAACCTATTACTATTTCCATCCAAGATGTAATGTCATGGAAGGAAAAATAAATTGGAGTCTTTAATTCCTTAATTATTTTTATGACTAATAAGTCAGATTCTGCAGTAAAGTACAAATGGAACTGCATGCAAACTACCTGGTTCTGTATGCCCTGCCTGTGCACACTGTGTGAAGGTGCACATCTCGCCCATCTTGAGTGTCAGAAGCCATGCTAACAGGTGTATCACGGCTTTTCTGATACATTTTTACACATGTAAAAGCACACGAGCTTTCTTTGCAGGACAAGTAGCCACATAGCAGTTAGTGGTCCTTTTTTATAGGACCTTACTGGGTTTTCTGATTTGCTCTGGGGAGCAATTAAATACTGAATATGTAAGGGAGAGCCAAGACCCTTATCACTGTATTCTACAAATATGCTGGAGGTATTCTGCTTTGTAGATGCAGTCATCCACCCACACCCAAAGGCCCATTGCAAGTGATTTGAGTAATTCACATTCATTACAAACTGTCAAGGGTAGAGCGCATCTTGGACTAGTTTTGATTGTCTGTGAAAGAAATAGGGAATGAAATTGTAGGCTTTTGTGTAGAAACAAAAATATTCTTATCAGAAAGTTTTTAAAACTAAAAATAACTTAATGTACGCCAATAAGTGTTCTCCACAGATTTTTTTTTCACTTATTTATTATTGTAAGTTCTAAACACTTAATATCTAACACTGGAACCTGATCTCAAAAAATTGTTTTCTATTACCAGTAATAGTTGGAAAATTTTGTTTGAACAGACTGCCCAAATTTTTTTTGAAGTCAGTCCTCTGTGACTTTTCTCACAGCCATCTATTTTTTAATAGAACTAGTAATGTATTTTAAAGATAGGAAAAGAAGTTGATATGCCCCTCAAATAGAAAAGGGACATCAGACAGGGTAAAGAGGTGTAGCCACAGGTTTCCAGTAACCTCTTTTAGACAGTGAAAATGTTGATTTGCAATTTATAATTTTTTTGTGCATTATTGGCAGGAGTTATGTTGAATTTTTAGGTTATTGGTGTATTAATACAGAAGTTGGATTTCAAAAGGAATCTCTTTGTTGAAAAATATTTTCATTGTGGATACTGGACAATTTCAGAAATACTCAGAGTAAGCTAGGTATAAAAATTTCTGCCCGTAAGGGTGTAAGGCAACGTCTGTACTGATTTTATTTTTTTAACCCTTTCCTGTAAGTTTTTAAAATGCTTATTCTAATAAGGAAACTTTGGGATACAGTTGATATTACCACAATTGAGGAATAGTTCTGACCTTAAGTTTGAATGCTGTGTGAGAAGTTCAGAAGATTTGGATAAGTGTTAGAGGAGGGAGCACAACATGAGCTCTAGTCCAGCTAACACTTAAAGTTGGTCAATTTTTAATTCTACTATTTGCATGCAGTAATATTTTTAGAATATCATTAAAAACAAAAAAAGTTTTTTACAGCAGATACTAAATTTTTAAACTTTATCTAATTCTTAACACTTTTCCATAGCTCAATAATGAACAGTTGCTAGTGTATAAGGATGACATCACACATATTTATTACCATATGCACACAACAGTAGCAAATGTAAATTATGTACATTTAGCTTTTATTTTGTTAAAGATTTCCCAAGATGCCTTCTAAAACTGAAGGCGATATTGTTCTATTGCTCAAAACTGAAAAATAGGAGTGACTTTCAGTGATCATTACTAATGTCTAAAGGAAACCACTGTTAGAAATAGGACCCCCCCACTCCGTGACTATTTAGTTTGTTTTCAGACACTGCAGTGAGAGTATCTGCAGCAAATAGATTATTAATAAACTTTTCAACATTTAATCTGGTTGCAACTAATTATTTTATTTAGCATGAGCTGCAATTCACTTGAAGATTTGGTCTGAGAAAAAGATAATTACACCTCATATAGGACTTAGGCATGTATTTTCATTTTAAATAGCTTTATTTAAGTCCAGTTTCAATATAATCTTCAAGTATGTTAAATCTCAGTATAAGCACAGAGAGGGACCACAACTTTGGATTTGGTTTAGGTTTGGTTTAAGAAAAAAACCTTTTTTTTAAAAGGTTAAATAGATGATGTGTAGAATACACGAAAATACAAACTCCTTTCTCTTGTTAAAGCAGGATGCTTATTTTAAGTCCATAGCTGTGAGGGGGTTGTAGTATTTTCTGGAAGACTTAAAGAATAAATAACAAATTTATGGAAGTATTTGTAAGCAGGTGACCTGATCTAGGCATCAGCTACTCATTTATTAGGCATAGGATGTGTCTTGTTATGGTGTCTACAATGGAAAAATTCAAATAAAGTCAAAACAGATTTAAGATTTTGTCTGTGTGAATGTAATATTTCCTCCAGTAGCTGTTTGGCTGTAGTTACTGTATCTGTCAAGTTATACTTTCGTCTTACCTGATCAGGGCTACTGCTTTTTTCTTTTTTGTTGTTTTTTTTTTTTTATAGTCTTAAAATTTTATTTCATCTCTCAGAATGTATTATATGACTGCAATTTTTCCATTATATGTTTTGAAGTAGCTGATATTTGTAGGCTGAATTTTAATAAAGGCGATAATGGTACTGCCTGGAAGAGCAAAAAAAATTCGATCTCCTTAAAGTGAAACACTAGAATTTAAGTACTTAACCGTCAATAGTATGTTTTAGGAAATATGGAAACATGACAGTAGGAATCACACATCCATTAAGTAGTTTATTTACTAAAAAAATTTGCCTTTTTGCTTTTTTGAGGGTGGAGGGAGGGATTGGTAGTGGGTAGGAAGGGAGAACAACACCCTTACACCCCTTACTCCTTTTTTTTCTTTTTTTTTTTTTTTTTTTTTTTTTTTTTTTTTTTTTTTTTTTTTTTCCCCCTNTTTCTTTTTTTTTTTCCTCCTCCTTCTTCCTCTTACTTTCATCTTAAAATGCTGCGGGTAGAATGAAAGCAGAAACATGCTAATCTGATTTGTTTCAGGAGGCTTCTGATAATAAAGAGGCATATCACAGGTGTTCCTAATCAAGTCAGTTTGGTTTTAAAAAAAAAGTATTCTTAAAATTAGGATTTCCTGTAACATAGACAATGCGAGGGTCAAGCTGATGACCTACATCTATGTTTGGGGATCAACCATGAAACTGTGGGTGTTGGAAATATGTTATAATACATGACATTTTTATTGCAGGTTTTGACCTTTCAATAGAGAGCTGATTTTGGAAAATGGCTTACTCCTGTGATTGAAAAACTCTCTGGAAGGCTGATGGAGCATGAACATGGTATATATTATATTAACATTTCTCTTATTACATATGTTCTTTATTTTAAAAAATGCACACAGTAGTATAACTTATTCAGATTATTCAAAATAGGCCAGTTCTGATGGGATTGTTCAAGAATTTATTATTTGTTAAAATAATTCTTCTTTACAATGGTCCTATAAAATTATAAAACACTAAGTAAAAGTATTAACACAGGCTGTGCTCAGAAGGAAATGAAGTGGCCAAAAATATGTATAAAAAGCTGAGTTTGCAACAGCCTTGATGTATCTGAGCTATATAAATTCCCCATATAGTATTTTTCTCATATTCCTGTCTTGGGAATTACTCTAACTGAAATGTTGCTAATCCAAAAACAAAGTATGAATGATATAAAAAAATTATTTTTCAGTAACTTTTTTTTTGTTGTTGGGACAGTGTGTTAAAGAATAGAATAGAGAGCTAGCTGAGTGTATTTCCATGTAATGTGTAAAATTTGGTTTTAAAGGCATTAATAAGCTAGCTACCTGACAAGCAAAGAAGCAGAAAAAAGAAAAAAAAAGTCTTCAGAGCCTTCCATCTGTACCAGAATAGTTAGAGATTTTATTTATTTATCTTATTTGTTGGCAAACAGATATTATTTAGTAAAACACTGAACAATTAAGAATTAATATGGACTGTGCTACACTCATATTGCAAGTCCTGCTTTGCACTAAAAGTACTCATTTGGCTGAAACTGAGAAATCCATTCAGAGTAATCATAACCTATCTACTCATATACGAATAGTCTTAACTAACCATTTACACAGACAATTGAAATTAAAATAGTAACTGGTCTTGGATTGAGTAAATTTGTTTAAATACTAAATGGAGTAGTAAAATCTGTGAGACTTTATCTCCAGCAGAATATATTACAGTACAACAAATCTTATGAACCATGTTGTGACTTTAGCAATTCCAACTTTCAGCTGGAATTCAGTTTTTATTCTTAATCAAATCTGTCTTCAAGAGCACCTTTTTTTTAATAGGAAGTAATTGTACCATAAAATCACGAGAAGTTTTAAAAACCCAAAATTTCAGTTTGTCCCAGTAACTCCTAATTTCTACCAAGCAAATCCAGCGAGGTGTAAATTTCATATTTCCTCATTGTTGTAACTAGTGGCTGGTAGAACTGAAGAATTACTGGAATTTACCAGTTATACACCTCCTGTTACAGAAGTGTTTGAGGCAGATGGGTTCTGAATATATTTTTCATACAATAATATGATTTTAGGGTAGTTAAGGCCTCCTAGAGAAAATTATCACTTGAGTAAGAAAACTTTGAATACAGAAAGTATAGGAAGAAAACCTTAACTTTATATAAGCTTTGAAGTTTGTGATTAGTGAGTAGGTAGTTCTTTCAGTTTTAATTCTTTCTTTATGTGATTAAACACACAGTGAAAGTACTTCTGTTAATACTGTAACCATGTTTGGGTAACATGCCTAATATGCTCCCAAATAAATAAATATTTCAGTCTGTCCAGAAACTGCTTTGGAGGTACTGCATTACTGTTGTTTCTTTTTTTCTTTCTCTTTTTTTTCACTTTTTTTTCTTTTTTTTTTTCCTTCTCCCCCCCCCCTTTTTTTTCTTCTAGCTTTCTTAGGAAAATAAGGATTTTTGAGTTTCACTGAACAGTTTGAGTTTGTTCATTTTTTTCCTGTACAAAAGCAGTTACATTCTTGTTAATGAAAATCAGGATTATATTGCAAGGCAAAGGTATCTAAGGCTCCCTTGTGAGATATTTAAAAGGTGAAAGTTTGATGGAGTGTTCCTTGGTCTGACACAGGTTCAGAGTATTTCTCATAGATTCTTATTCAGCAAAAAAGGTGGTTTCTGGTTCACAACTGTAAATCAAAGAGATTTTACATTTAGGGTCTAATGCTACAAACTTTAATATACACAAGTAGTTCTTAATGACTCACGACCATGAATAAGGATTTGCAGAATGGTATTCTCATTAGATGCCCACTTACTTTCCTTTTACAAATTTAGTATATATTAAAGTATTTAGAGCTTTAAGACAAGTCTATATGTTTTTTTAGGAAGTGCAAAGAGTTTTGCAGTAATGTAGTAATTAAGACTTACCCATTTACAAGCTCTAGTATCTTTTAGGAGTGCTGCAGTTGTCAGTTATGATTAGAGTCCACTTAAGGTGTTGATTTGCTCTAGAATATTTTTGTGCTGAATTTTGGCCCATATTAATTTTTAATTTTTTTTTCTAGAGCTGTTTTGTACTTTGTAGTCAACATGAATGTTTCTTGACCCAAAGAGTAGGTGAAACTTGCAAGAAAGGTGGTGGGGTGCATTTGTTTTATTTTCCTGCAATTAGCCTCTCCTATTGTAGTTCTTACTTAGCAAAACAACCACTGATTTTGTTCGAAGTTCGGCCTGAATTAAGTGACTGCAGTGCTTGCCTCTTAAAAATTGCTGGTGTGGCTATTGCAAGCTGTGTGCTTGACTTAGTAAACTGTTCTGCAATATCTAATTGTAATGAGGTTGAAAAGATAAAAATGTGCAGACTCCTCTACTGAAGTGTTTCAGATGTGGAACTTTTCACGGCCACTTTTACTTTTTTTTTTTTGTAGGTGTAACACTTGAGGCTCTACAAGTCTTGTTAACTAAATCATGATTTGAAAGCTGACACTGCATGCTTATTGCTCATCCAAAAGGAACTGTTGCAGATTATTTTTACAATTAATTTATGATTTCTTTAAGGACTTCTCTTGCTTTACAAAGGGAACTGAAGTAATTTTCATGAAAAGGATCTGTAGCTATAAATGCAACCCATTCCTAGTTATTACAACGCATGTAAAATCAACCATTGTTTGATATCTTAGGCATGACTATTTTAAGTTTTAAATCTGAGGCAACTGAATTTTCTGGACTTTGTTACTTTAAACTAAATCCAGCCCTACATTATTTTAAAATGGAGTTTTGTATGCGATTAGATTTAAATAGACATTAATTTTTATTATTACTTCAGACATTCAGTGAAGCATGTATATAGGAGGGATTTAAGACTGGCATACTTACACATTGTTTTTCCTTGTCTGTTGATAAAATGGTCTTGCTAGGCAGTAGGGAAAAAAAAAGCAAGTGGCATGCAAATTGTTTAGGAAAAATAGCTAAAATATGTTAACTGGGATATTTTAATGCCTATTATACTCACTCAAATGCAAATACATATATATAAGTGTATAAGGTATTGCCCCCTTTTTTATTGTTATTTTTGTTTAATTTCAACAGAAGTCTAAGGAGGAATTTATGTAGACCCATACATTGAAGGTTTCAGTGGGGGAGAGAGAAATGTAATCAAAGTTTTTGAATGTTCATATTGTGTATTGGTGGCTTGTTAATAGACCTTGGTTTAGACTGCTGTTTGCACACTAAAAGCAGAGCATGTATGAAGATGCAGTTGCTAACTGAGTAGTGTGTTTGAATAAATCATTGTTTCTAGCTTTGTTAATTTTGAATTTCTTTCAAACACATGGATATTCATGGTAATTTTTTTACTTTTTTTTTCCCCAGAAAACAAGGGGTTTTTGTTATCCTAAATTTTAGACCAGTATTAGAGAATTAGTCCTTTTTATTGAAACACATTATCAAGATAATCTAGTCAAAGCTAGATGTCAGCAATATCTGTTTTTAATTTTTGAGGTACTTAAAAATCTTAGTAATGTGCAAATACATCTGAAATATTTGCACCTTTCCTTTAACCCACTAAATTTTAAGAAGCTTGCTTTTTACTTCCTGTGAGTGTCCTATGGGGTTTTTTTGTTTTGTGGATGGTTTGATTTGTTTTGGTTTGTTGGTGGTTTTTTTCTAAGCCGTTGATCAAAGATTCTTGTGATTTTATGCTTCCACTTCCTAGTTGACATGAAGAACAATTTAATTTTTTTTTAATTTAAAAACTGCCCTTTCTTCCCACAGAAGGAAATGGATTTTAATATTCATATGGAAGTTAACTTAGATATTTAGAAAGTATTGTAGTTATGAATATGACTATGATCTTCCCAAATTTAACTGATCATTTCTTACTTCAAAATAGATATAACATCTTATAAGTCACTTCTAGACTTAACAGGACTTCCAGTGTATCTGATAAATGAAAACATTTGCTTTATAATTTCTGTATTCTCTTGGTAGGATGAGTCAATACTGTGGTCTTATGGATGTTATCATTTTATTCTGAAAACACCTCGCTTTTTCATGTTACAAGTTAGTCCATGTTTTAGCCAAGCTCAAAAATTAAACAAAGAAGATGCTCCATCTGTTGTGAAACATTGTAATGGCTCTTACAAGAAAGTCCTTCTGTAAGTGAAAATATATTGAAAAGTTTTTGTGGAACAGAGTTACCTTTTGATATGGTAACACTTATTGTCAGCATTTTCCATAGGCAAAAAGAACTCCTGATCAAAAAGAATGATTATGTACTGGTTACCCTGTCCCTATGCTCCCTAAAACCAAAATATTTTTTCCAGGTTCTCAGGAGAAGGGAAAATGCTGCTTTTAATGCCAAGCACAGGAGTTGTTAAAGCAGCACTCAAATCTGTACTTTTCTTCATCTGTGTTAACACCTAATTCTAAAAATATTTTTCAGCTCTCAGAGTGAGGGATTGTAGTTCTGTATGACCAGAGTATTTTTTAAACAAAGGGTCATATGCTCATCTTTAATTCTTTGTGGAAATCCATAGCTTGTATGACATGCAAGTGTTACTAATATAGTCTCCATACTTCAAGTCCCAGATTCATGACCTCTCTAAACAATTCAAGAGCAGATAAAACATGGTTTGAAATAAAATCAGAGGCAAATGCTTGCCTTCTCTCCCTAGTATTACCAGGTTTAAAATCTGGATCTTCATGATGCCTGTTTCGCATCTGGGTTTAGGGTGTAACAAGGAGACTCTTGAATTAGTAGTGAGAGAATAATTCCTTCCAGGGTATTGGTACTGCTAAACTGTGTTCTGTTGACACCAGCAACTCCTCTGGTTTTTTTGGTGTTTTGATCCCACCATAATGACAGTGAATTTGGCTGTGAATATTGAGTATTTGCTTCAGAAATTGATATTTTTGTGAAACTGCATAAGAAACTGACTGAAATGTAAAATACAATGTTCATAAGTTTTCTCATAAATTTGTTGTCCTTGTGGGTTTTTTTTTTTTTGGTTGACCATTTAGGTATATAGACTTCCTGTATTTTTGGTGTGCAGTACTTAGTTTGTCAACCTCACAGTCTTCTGACCTCAAAACGAATTTTAAACACTGTTCAATTTTTTTTGTTTAATTTTTTTAGCTTAATATAACTTACGTTGCTGACCCAGTTTCTGTTATTAAAAACCTGAACAGGATTTGTCATTGAGGTAGGAATTAATGAAGGCTAACACTAGAGGGCAATTCAAAGGAGCAGCCTACCCCAGAACAGTTGTGGGTGCCTGTGATGAAAAAGAGGGAGCCAATGGAGACTTTGCCAGGGTCTCCCCCAGGCAAAAGCTGGTCTTTATGATTACCCTCCTAAATGACTTATTTAACTCACTTTTCATATTTTAGAGTGCTCCACTGAATGAGAAAGAAGTTAAGCCACTTCTTATGCTTTGCTGAATTACAAGAAACATCTTCCATAGTGTCTTGCCTTGTTCACTCTTGCCATTTTCAAAAAGGCATAACTTCTCAGTGGTGGGTTTTGTTTGGTTTTTATTTGCTGTCACATGCTACATCAAACTCTTGGAAAGATACTGGGTTTTGGCGGGTAAGGTACATTGCAGAAAAGCTTAAATGTCTTTTGTTAAGTACCAAGGAAAATGGAATATATGGTGAGTAAAATATTTTCTTACAAAATACTGCAAAGTTAGTCAAATTAAGACGGCAGTATGAATAAATAATTGAATATTAAAAAAAAAATACAGACAAAAACCAGACCACATGATAACCAGGATAAGGCATCAGACAGGTACTTTGTGCTATAATTTTATCAAGTAAAATATATTATATAGAATACAGAAAAAATAGCTGAAGATGAGCAATAAAGTGCTGTATTTAATATTTAACTGAGTAGAAGAGATCATCTGTGTATATTGTACACAATTTAAACAATTTATATAACAGTGCATTACATAATAAATTTCAGTTTTCACTGTCGCAATGTTCATTATAGATTTACAGAACATCTTAAATACTTGTAAATAATAACCTGTAATGCAAATGATGGTGTCGTGGTTCTTGAAAAGCACTCTAGTATTCTTATTTTAGCAATGCAAATTTTCTCATTATATTGAAATGTATGCACCCAGCCGTGTAAATGCTTGTGGCACAGTACAAATTTGAAAACAAAGGGCATTTTATATGAGTGTGTGTGCAAGTTTATACCTGTCTTTCTATCTAACTTTATGTGCATACCTATATAATATATATTTTGTGTGCTTGTATATAAAAAAGCTGATCTATGATTAAAATGGCGTGTTTGTTTCTACACTCTGGTTCAGTTTGTCAAGTTGTTTTTTCATTGCATTCTTTTTCACAACTTACTATTAATGTCTAAAATTTGCTTTAGCTGCTTTTAAGATTTTTTTTAATAAAGAATATTTACTTGCAATCACTCTGGCAGTGCCACAGATGAATATAAATACCGCAGCGCATTGTTACAGTAAACATTTACACCTGTTTTCTGCAGGTCTGATCAGCAACTCTGTGCAATTTGAAAATATGTAATCTGCTGGCTATGATGTGCTCAACCTTAACTGGTGCTGGTGCCTTTGAAAGAGAGATATTGTGTCATAACACAGTATATATAGTCCAACAATGGCAGGCCTTAATAAGTCTGTCCAAGAAGAAAATAGTTTTCTTGGTTCTTAATTTGCCAAATCTCCAACGGGGAAAAAAAGGAGAATGTGAAATTTAACCTATAGAAATTGTTAGGTTCTCTGGGGTTTAGGGGAAATTTTTGGTTTAATTGGGGGAGTGGGTTTGAGGAATCAGTTGGCAGCCATGTACAGTGATACAGAGGTCTTAATCACACACATGAACACTTGGTTTTGGAATGTATTTCTACAAAATCTGTCTGATTCTAGGTGATTAAACCAAGCATGCATGTAAGCTTTTAAGGAACAGAACCCTTAGTCTTTTGGAAGTCAGACATACAATTTTAAGAATAAGCACTTTCATCCCAATATGACTCTTCTCTTTTTTTTTCTTTTTTTTTTTCCTTTTACCAGCTTGATTTTTTGCCCTAAATCAAAGAGATAAGTTCTGTCGTTAACATTAAAGCTGTCTTCAGAATTTTATTTGAACAAAGCAAGAACAAATGTGTAAGTACCAGCAGTGTGCAGACCAGTATTGCAATATTGGTCTGTTCTGTCTTTAAGCAGGTGGTTTCATGTGGCAAGCTGGAAGAGATACTCTTTTTCTTCCCAGCTTTTGACAAAAAGATGACGCATATGACTCAGAATTAGAAGGGGAAATCTGCCAGTTTACATCAGTTCCTTAACTTGTGGGCTGCTATTCACCACAAGAAAAATCAGTATACTCGCTCCAGTGCTTCTTGAGAGATGAGGAGTAATAATTTCCTTCAAAAAGTGTAGGATGGTTGGAGTAGGCCTTTCATATGTTACACTAGGCTTTTCCTATATTAAGCTATTTTTTGATTATATTAAATTTTTAGAAAGAAAAGGATAATTTTATTAAATGCTACATTTAATAATTAATGTAGGAATCAGATATTTATAGCTTAATGTAGATCAAAAGCAAAGTGATTTGTTTCATGAAACTTCTGTTTTGTTGGCACTGAAACTCAGCTGTTATAGATCTCCAGAGTCAAAAGGTAAGGTTTTTTTTATATATATATATTTTTAATATAATTCCATATCTCTGAATCTCCAGTTCCAGCTTTTAAGCCAGTTAGTAAGACTGAAAAAAAATAGTAACTTTGAAGACAGAAGCTATCTATTTTGAAGGGGAAAATAATTACTTAAGTATGGAAGATCTGTGTTTTCAAAATGTCTTACTTTAGACCTGCTATAAAAGATAATGCAGATAATTCTGGTTTTTTCGTATGGTTTTGGATTATGATGGAGAGGCACTCGCAATACTGATATTGCTCAAAGAGCATACTGTCAAGTAACTTTTTTATTTAAAAAAATTCAGATGCTAGTTTTCAGAGATTTAGCATCTTTTAAGTTTGTGGGTATTTATTAGCTTGAGAGCACATTTTTTTTTTTAACTATTCGTCTACTTTAAGTATTGGGTTATAAATCTTTTTTCTTAATATATTAACATCTAGTTAATTCAGCATGGTTTTACTTTAAGCTTGTTAGTGAAATATTGAAAATCTAGCTTAATATAAAGCCATAAGAAGCACCCAGCATCCTTATCTCTTGTCTTTTTTATTTTCTTTTTTTTTTCTGGGTAAAGTTGCTTTCATTTGTCAAAAACATTGTTATTGTTTTGGAAAAGTACATTCTAAGTGAAGTTTGTTTTCTAGCTGGAAAAATGAAATTCACTGCTTATTGATCTGTGTCAGCCTTAGAAAGTACCATTTTATTTTGTATTAGCTCAGTTCTGTGAGTAGTGGGGCTCATTGATGGAAAGTGGGGGGGGGAACCAATCAAGAAATGTTTTTGAAAGGTAGTACACAGATCTGTATGTTAGATGGTATCTATTAAGATTAGTAGTATTCTATTAATATTTCATGGAGAGATGGGGGAAAGATTGTTGCTCCAGCTACCCCTGAATAAACAATAAGATAATATAACCAGGAATCTGTACCCCAAAGGTGTTATGGACACCTGAAACTTCTGCTGAAGTGACTAATTAAATACTGAAGTTACAGAAATACAGCTAATGACTGGAAAGTAGCAGTTACTAGGAGCTGTTCCTCTGCTATTAACTAGTAGATTCCCTTAACAGTTGAGTTGATTTCTTCAAACAGGTCAGTTTCACCTTTCAGAAGTCATGCTGTTGTCTGGCATTTTATAGAAGTCATGTAGTAATGATGTTAAGAAAAAGACAAATTTACTGCCTGAGCCAGAAGGCAAGCTTACAAAAAGCAACTTCTTTTAGGACACGAAAAGCTCTTTGTTCTGTGGCCTTGGTCTTTTTGTGCTTTGACCCTTATTTTATAGCATTGTCACTCTGACCTTAAGTCTTTGAAAGCAGACAAGCAGCAAATTTAGCCCTTTACAAGTGGGGTTTCGTTCTGAGCTATGGGCCTGATTTTTATCTTTAGGTATTATAGTCCCATACAATACTGAGATGTAACAAAATCTCAATTTTAAAATTTGTGGTTTGGCATAGTCTAAAGTATTATTTATATATAGGGCAATTAAAAAAAAATATGTTGCTCTGTTACTGGCCTATGATTTGTAATTATTTACCAACTTGAGATAAGACAGCAGCTAGAAAGGCAGTCTGGCTAATACTGACCAATATATTTTTCAGTTTCCTAGAAGTACTTTGGAGATTGATCCTGTGCACAGACCACCAGGGTTTCTGCAAAAGTGACTGGAATATTCTGTTGAGGACAAGAAATGCTTTGCGTATTCTATAGTGAGAAGATTTAAACAGCAATACTTGCGTGGCCTTCTTTCATAAAAGGCTGTGCCAGCTTAGGGGAGCACAAAATTTTACATGAGGCCTGTGACTGTTACATGAGCGAGTCTTCTGAGAACTTCATAAAGCTAATTTTTTTTTTGTAAGAAAAACAGAAATTAATGAATATAATAGAGAATCAATAGTTTATAGATTAAAGGTTTTTTTTTTTAAATTTAATATGTTGAAAAGGAGAACATGCTTGCCTGTCTTAACTTTACATTATGTAGCTGGTTTGTGTTGTACAGTTATCGTTGTTTGGAGAGGGATTGTCACATTTTCTTTTATCACCAATGATTCTATGTACTTCAGGTTTTGGAAATTTTACCTGTAATAATAGGATAATCTTTTCTGAATGTAATAGTGTAATAACCTAAATCTATGTTTATTGAAGAACTTGAAAATATTTATCTTTTTTAATAATTTTTCTTAATCTGAAAATGTGTTAGAAATTTTTTTTAATACTCATATAGAAACTGAAGATTATATTTTAATACAGATCTGGCTTTCTTTTTGACGGATCCACCATATTTAGTTTTAATATTTTTTGTGATAAAACTGGGGGGAAAGAACATTTTAATTACTACTGTAATGAAATAAAACATCTTACTTTGTAGAACTTAGAAAATAGTTTCTTCATTTTTCTTAATTTTGTATGTGTCCTTTCAAGCAGAAAGAATCTGGTACAGATTGAAAGTGTTCACACAGTTTTTCTTCCTGTGTGCTTGCCAAAGGTGCAGAAAAGTCAGATTTTTAGAAGTTGTGTGCAGGCTATACCAGTGCAGTCAAGAGGGATCTGGAAAGTTTTTCCAAAATGCAACTTCTACAAACTCTGCTAGAACTTGGAGCTTGTTACACTTTACAAGTTCCCTGTAAAGTGTTTCATATAGCAATCTAGTTAATGCATCAGCCTCTGACAAAACACTTTTTAGGAGCTGGGAAAAGAGGTGGGAGGGATTGGTCTTATCAGTTTTATTTTTAAGCTACAGTTGTTTCTAAAATACACTGATAATATACCAAACTATACATTGATACAATTTTTGTGTGCTATATCAGCTTCCCATAGTTGTGCTTTTTTTAGCTAGCAAGCTATAAAAATTGACATACTGTACTTGTTCAAGTCAGAACTGACTACCTTTAGTTTGTTGCCTTTCACAGAAATCTACTGCATTCTGTTTGCTATTCATCACTCCAGTAGAAGCATCAAATTGCAGAACCAAGTAACCATCTTCACTTTGGTTTGTCTTCCTGAGTGCAATTGGTAGGGGGGTGCACCTCATGCAAACTAATACCTGAGTCTAGCCAGTATAAGCGGTGGTTGGAGTCTTGGATTAAGTAAAAAGGGTGTAAAACAGAATTTGATGCTGAGAGTCCTTAACTGCACTTCTAAATTTCCAGGTATTTTTATACTTATGAATTTCTCAATGATTTTACTTCCTGGTTTTTATTTTTAGCTGGCTTTGTTATTTCATGTTTATCTTATGCAGTAGTTCTCCAGCTAGTCTAAATCTGTTTGTTCATGATCCTTGGAGAGATGGCTGGACACATGATATAGATTCTCCAAATTTAGTAGCAGTAAATTTCAGTATTCAGCAGTCATCTGCTTTACTTTAGTTATTAATACTTCACGTTGCAGAAAATGTAGTTCTCCCAGTCTTTTGCCATGGTTATATGGGGAGTATTGCTGGCATAATCAGGAAATAGTGAACACGCAAATTTTTTTTTTTAATGTCAAAATTTGTGCTACCAAAACTAAAATAATGCTAGTTATCTCTGTTCAAATATTCATCATTTTGTTCAGAAAATTGTTTAAAGTATTATTTGTGATTTTTTTTATTTTACACAACTTTATGATAGTCTTAGAAATATTCGGCTGCTTGCTAGAAGGTATGGAAGGACCTATTATACATGGAGAGAGTGTATAAGCTTGGTCTTGGATTACTGCACCTCTTTGAGATGAAGTGAGGCAAATTTATTTTTGTGTTAGAGTTATTTAATTAAAAAAAAACAAAACCACATGCAATGAAATTGCTAGTTTAGAGACAGATTTAAAAAAAATTATTCTATTTTTTCTTTTTAGAACTGCAGTCTTAAACAGTAATTTAAAATCTCACTGTTACTTTGGTAGAAGAGCAACCAAGGTATATAGTTTATTCTCTTAATTCTTTTTCCTCTGACCAGAAAGTAACCTTAATTAAGTTGAGTGAATTAACTGAGTGTTGTAGGTTATGCCTGAACCAAATAATAATGGAATAGTAGCTGAAAGTACACTTTTTTTATGATACCTTTAAAGTTACCCTCCTGAAATATTTCAGTGGAGTCTCTTCTTCTTTTAAAAAATGCATGCATATCACTTTAAAGGCTGCTGACACCACGAATTAGATGGAAAGATGGTTCATTAACAAAGAAACAAGAAGGCAGGAGTAAAATAATATATTTCTAAATCTTAGATTTAAGAATGAACAAGAGTTATAAATTTGAGTATGTTTGCAGTATAAATACTGCAGTGTTGAGTAAGCATATGACAAAAATAAAATGAAACTATTGTTTTAGCTTGGAGGGAGGGGTGTAAACAGTGTATGAGAAAGATACAGCTACATACACTTTTAGATCTTAAAATCTTAGAAAATGGAAGTGTTTTCTTGGTAGTGAACAGTGAGATTATCTCCAATTCTTTTTCCCAGATTAATTCAATAAAACCTAAAAGTATTTTCCAGTGTTGAACTGCCACTGTGTTAATTCATATTTAGTGGTATGTTAGTGGCACTGTGAGAGGAGAGCTTGGCAAATTTGGCAAATTCACTAGCAGTTGTCCAAAAAGCTGCGCTGCGAAATGTCCTAACATAGAAGTAACTTACTCCATTAATGGAATGCACGGAGCAGGACACGCTTGTCAAAGATGCCCCACTTCATGCTGTGCCATCTCAGTGCAAACCCTGTCTCATTTCTTGTTAAACTAAGCTAATCTGGGAAAACTGAGATATGGACACTTAATTGCTGATGTCAGGGCTGTGGAGGAGAGTAGCACAAATGTAATGCATTTAGAGTATAGAACACTTAAGTCTTTCAGGTTCACATTCAGTTTTCAGTTTTCTAATTTTAATCTGAAGTAAGGTTGGGAAAGAGTCACAATGAACAGTGAAGCAATAGCCTTGCTTTCATATTGGATCTGTGTTTTGCATTAATGAGTAAGGAACAAAAGCAATGGATATGGTTGTGGGCAATGGTGTATAACACTCTGGATGAGGAAGAGGTTTGGCCAATAAGTATCAAGAGAGTGCTTTTTTTGTATGACCAAAAGGCACAGGGTAAATGTTTAATTTTGCATCATGTTCTTGGGTATTAGAGACAGCATACAGTGTTTAATACAAAGGCCTTGGTGTATTCTACTTCAAGTCACTGACCTGTCAGATTGCAGGCCTAGTGGTACCTTTTGGATATATATTACACAGAGGTTTAAGGAGCTTATTAGTAGTTACAGTAGCATTTAAGGAGCTTGTTAGTATGTATAGTAGCCAGAAATTGGCTTGTAGCCAGTTTTTATAGGGTCAGAAAAGACTGAGTTTAGCTTAGTGTTGTCATAGGCTCCTAAATATAAACAATAAAAACCAAAATGATATTTTATATTGGGCTTGGTCTTTGATAATTCAGCTAAGAAATACTGAAATCAAGGAAAGGCTCCTTCATTGCTTGGGAACACTCCAGTTGCTAAAATAAGCACAAATACATGTACACACACACACTCTCTCTTTTCCTTTCTATTTCTTTTTTTTTAACAGTTCCAGTATTTTTTTTTCAAAGACCATTCCTGACTTGTGTATGTGAGCTGCTTCTGTGGAATTTCAGTTTTACATCTTCAGAATCCTTCTTCCTCAGCAGAGCTCTTGCTTTTAGGGACTTGGGAAACATAATGGAGCTGCTTGCATACGTGATTCCTAGCTTTTGTTGGGGTCTCCTTTGTTTGTCTCTCATCCACAGACTTAAGACACAAGGATGGAGGTAGGAGAAGCACTCTTAGTAACAACTATATTGATTTTATCACCAAAACATAATGGTACACAGCTTTGTACAGACACTTCTGAATTTCAGTAGATTCCTGGCTCAGCTATGAGTACACTTCTTATATCAGACTTCCTCCTTTCATCCTTTTCCTGTTCCACAACCCCTTCTCTCACATACACTGCCTTCAATTTTATGTGATAATTTGCTTATTCTCCTTGAAGATTATATCTATTTTAATAGCAGTGTAGAAAACATACAGTCACGTTGTGTTGAATTTTGGGTTGGTTGGTTTCTTTTGGGGCATTTTGTAGTAAAGTTTAAAAAAAACCCAGCAACAGATCGCTGTCCAAAACCATTAAAACAAAACAAAAAAACCCCCTCAAACAGCTCAAAATCCTGTAATTCATGCAAAGTCTTCATTTCATGGTGTGTATAGGTTTATTTTAGAGGGATTTAGTTATGGAACAGGAAAAAAAACCCTCCATACTTAAGCTAGAACCTGAAATCCACAATTTGAAAGAAAAAAGGCAATTGAAAGAATAGTATCAGTTAAACACATAGAGTTTCAAATGAAGAATTTGGTCTGAATGTAAAAATGAGAAATGCACTTCCAAAGGTATTAAATGTTGCAGCTGTCTTATTTAAGTAATTTTCTTTCAGTCTTTTAAGGTAAATCTACAAGTTCAAACAGTATCTTTTTCTTGCTAGAGAACATTTTTCACACTCTTTTTCCAGAAAAGTTGAAGTAAATCCTTTACTGCTGGCTAGCATTTTTGTTCACATCTATCTTTATCTATACTTTCCACATTACATATATATATATGGTGGAGATTTTGTCTTTTTCTTCCCTTGGTTTATGCCTAGCACAGTTTCTTCAGGGGAGAGACCAACTGTCAGAGCATATGTTTACAGTATAGGTTTATTTTACTTTGCACTCCTGCTTTAATTCACCATGCTAAGTTGGGTAAGTCGTGCCTATTTAATGTAGTTTGCCTATTTTAGCTGTCTGATTTAAAAACAAACATAGGTAGTAAGAGGTGGGGTGTGGATAAGTGTAAATATAGCTGTGCATGTATGAAATATACTGGAAGTGGCTCTTTGATGCAGTTCCTAAAGTTAGCGTTCCTACCTGGATAAACTGTATAAAAAGTGTTGCTACTGTTACCTGTAAATTTACACTAGCAATCTCACTTTAATTGGCACATTTGTGGCAATGGACTCTTCTAGCAGATACTGCCCTGCTGTATTACTGTAAGAACAAAAATAGGAAAGGAGAAAAGAAAAACTCCCCAATCTTTCCCCCACATGGCCTGCCAAATCTCTTTTTGTGCTTCCAGATAGCCCTGTTAATTTCCAGAAGTTGTTTGTCATGACCTGACTAGAAGGCATATTGCAATGGAGTGGCGTGCTTGGGTCCGTGCTGTGTAAGTAGCTTTTGTCTTAACAGTTTAGTATAAAAATGTTAAAGAAAGTGTAATTCATGTTATCTAGGCAGCCTAGATACCTAGTAAAAGGACTGCACACACTTAAATCTCTGGAATTCTTAGCCTAAGAAAATGATACCTAGCAGGGATGTGAACTCCACATCTCTTGCCTGCTTCAAGTAAAGCAGTGTGGTCATTCTAGGCTGTGGGCAGATGAACTCCTGCTCATAGTAACAGATAAGTTAGTATTCTTGCTACCAGCTGTTATGGGTTTTTAATTTTTTTCCCCCTCTGAAATTAAGACTCTTTTGAGTCTGTCTGCCCAAAAATTGCAGTAAGAGTAAGCTGCAGAGCTAACAAATGGCTTGAGGACTGATAGAGTAGTTGACAGAAGCTTATTTTGAAATTAGATTCTTGCTCTCTTACATATGAAAGTTGTTGGGGTTTTCTCTTCACATCTGAGTTTCTAGATGACAAAAAGTTAGATGAGAAAATAACCCAGATTTTTTTGTTGTCTTTTGAAAGAAACATCTGCATAATATTTAGCTCCTCTAATCAGACACACAATTGTCCAGTTTGTGGTTCATGTCCCATTAAGGTGTTATGTACTCGTGACGAAGTCTAGAGAGGGGGGGGAAAAAAAAAGCACAAGCTAAAATGGACAGATGTTTTCTAAACATGTTTTCTAAACATTTTGTAGTTCATTAATACAACTGATTTTACTAAATGGAAGCTAAAGTTCAATAAGAAAATTCTTCATTCAGCACTGAGAGGATGTTTCTGTTTCCTTGAAGCATGGTAGACACCTTGGCATAACGTAGCAGCACATAATGGTTTGTGGGTTTTGAAAAGGTGCAGGCCATATTGTGCTGCCTCAAAAATACAAGGATTTCATCACCCTGAAGAGACATACCACTTAGGAATTAGTCAATCTTGTGATGTTGATGTCTGTCATACTTTAGCAGCACGTAAATATTGGTGTTAAGACTGTAAATATCTCCAGTATTAACTGTGCTGCTGAAGTAAGGCTAGTCACTTCTGCACGTGAGTCATGGAACAGGACATTGCATGTATTTCCTATGCCTTTTTGTTGCTATAAATTTGTATTTTCTTTGTATATGCATACTTTCTTAGCTTTTTTTGTATTTTCATTTATTCAGAAACTGTATTTAGAGCTTCATAGTATCTGATGGTAAATATAGAATAGACATAAATATAATTTTGCTTTGGTTTATGTGAAAACAACTTTTTAAAGGAGCCATCTCAAGCTACACCTGTCTAACAATGCTTTGGTAAGTGTGTTTGTTTATATATTTAAAAACTATAAAAATTATGTTCCTTTAATTGTCAGCATGTTTCTTTATTAAAACTCTTAAAATTGTGTTCATTTTTACAACCTTTTCTAAATTAGTGGAACTGAGAAGTTTTTGGTCATGCTTTTAGCAAAGAGAACTCATAAAGAAGAAGTGCCTTCCAATTTTTTAAACAAAACTTATTAACCACTTCATTTCTTAAACGACTGGGCTATAGACAGGTAGCAGTTTTATGGTTAGAAGTTTAAACTGTATATCTGACTGTGAATTTACTAATTTTTTTCTCATCTTCCACTAAGATTTTTCTCTTGCAGGAGAATCTTTCATTGAGATGATTGAAATTGCTGCAGTGAGAATGGAAATTACTTGGGCTCCTTTCCTTTTAAAAGCTGCATGCAAGAACTGTGTGGTGAGTCAAATGTAGACTAATGGTTATGTAAATGTCACTAATTTTAGATACAGATCTGAAAGTGTGTTTCCTTTTAAGAATTTATTTTCTTCACTATCATGACTCAGTATCACTTGCTAATCTAATTTTATTAGCACTGTTGTATTTTACCATTTAAAATACGCATACCTTATTCAAATAGGTGTTCACAGAGTCAAGTTAATATATCACATAGATGTTATAAAAGGAGGAAAAGAAACTTATCTGCGCTCAAGATTTATTTTGACATTTTAGCCTTCACAGGCCTGCTACTGGTACTGTTGCACAGGTACAAACATGATGTAGATGAATATGAATCCACGTTGTTACAATTCATAATTTTGCATGATTTGACCATATTTCAGAAGTTCAGACTGGTAAAAATCACACTTTGTCTACTACTGCTATGGATTTGAACTGGCAAAATTACTAATGGCTAAAATTTCTGATTTAGTTCAGACCTGAGCAGTTTTCAATAGCACAGCTATGCAGAGTTAGATAGCCTACAGCTTTTCATAAAGAACACTTGTGTGCACATTTACCTACTACATTTCTCTTAAGACACATGACCAAAACGAGGTTGTCTGCTTAGAAAAAATATCCTATCTGGCTCAAAGTTGGATAGCTTTCTCATTGAGTTTCTTCAAATAGCACTATGTAACTTCTAAATATTAAAGACCTACATATACACTTCAGCCATTTGAAGACTTAGAAATGCTTGGAAAGATCTTAAAGGTCACTGATTTTTTTTCAGCATGCTGCAGACTGGTTCTTGCAGCAGGCCATCCATCCAGTTGCTCTTGTAGAGCTAGTATTTTAATGTACCCAGGATTTTTCCCAGGGACTTCTATGAGTAGATGTGAATCTAAAGAGCTCATCAGAGACTTGAGAGCATACAACAAATAAGTCTATTTGCTTGGCTTTGTCAAAGTCCAGTGGCCAAACTGTTCCTGACTACTTCATTATGCTTGTGTTGGCCTTTGTGCAAAGAGTGAAACAGACTGTGCTTCCTCCTGGTTCACCATGCAAACTCCTATCACTGGCATAAGGGCAGGAAATAGCAGGGAGCAGGAAGAAGCAGAAGGGCAAAGGTTGGAGCGCCTTGTTTTGTGGCCCTAGCGGCTTAGAATAGTTCAGTGACATGGTGACAACACAGTTTGAGCATTTGCAGAACCAGAGTTCAAGTGAGGAACCGAAGTTCTGTCTGGATTAAGAATACTACTTCAAGTGCTTATGAAGGCCTACTCAAATGATTCAGTTCCTAAACTTTTGAAAAGGATGTTACATTTCTCACATGGTTCACAGGTGGCTTAATATTAGCAGTTACATTTTCCAGAGGTTTGCCTGTATGGGTGGTGCTGGAGACTACGGCTGGATAGAACTCGCTTTGCGTTGCAGCTCTGGGGTCCTAAGGACTGTGCCTGATGTAAGAAAGGAAGGCTTACTGTTTCCAGTTCAAGTGCTTATTTTCTGCTAGGCTTAGGAACTGTATGGGGAAAAGATGCTTAATTCACATTAAAAAAGCAAGAAAAGATGGGCCTGCTTGAAAATAAACCTAGACTAGTAGCTTTATATGAGTGAAGACAACTAGTGTTAGGAGCATGTCTAAAAATGTGAAGTTAAAAGGTTGGAGCTGAGAACAGGTACAGGAAGGACAGACTTGATTAACTGGAAAATCAGAAGGATTGAAATATACTGGGCAAAGATTTGGGGGTTTGTTTGTTTATTGAAATTAAAAGAAGCAGCGGCCTGATGAGGGTATATGGCTTGAGGCAAAGAGAATGAGTCAGGCTTAGGGAAAGGGGATTGTGCTCCTCAGATGATTCCTAACATTCACTGGGGTGCTCTGCACTTCAGATATAGAAGGGAATGCAGACTGTTTAGTAGCTTTTGCTGTCATATAGGAAATCACTGTCAATTTCATCTCTGTCATCATATTCCACAGAGAAGACGGCAAGCCTATTAGTACCTTCAGCTACTTCATGGATTTTGGTCTTGAAAAGAAATCCCAAAGTGAGAGTAGTTGAGGTTGAAATGGAGATCCCTAATTCAAACATGGTAATTTCCTTAAGGCTATGTCCAGTCAATTTTGAATAGATTGAAGGATGGAGACTCTGCAGCCTGTCCTGTTCAGCTAGAACTTCATGCCCTTAATTTCTTACTTGTTGCCTCTTTTCATGTCTCTGGACACAGCTGAGAAGAGCCTGGCTATGTCTTCTTTACTCTCACGTACCCCCACCAGCAGGCATTTAGAAACATTGAGATCACACAAACACAAGCCTTTTCTTCTCCAGGCTGGAGTCTCAGATCACTCAGCCTTTCTTCACGTGAAAGATTCTTCAGTTCTGTCATCGTTTCTGTGGAAGTAAATAAAATGCTTCGTCTAATAAGGGAAATCAGAATTCAAAGGAGGAAATGTTTTTTTGAAGGGGGGGGAAAAAAAAAGCACAAGCTAATAACTGTAAAAAGAACAAGAAGATCACAAAGTGAAACATTAAGTTGGATAACTCCTGCTTTAAGATTCTGCAATCTTCATTTGCCCCCTTGTGTCAGTATACTATGAAGCAATCTTCATGATCACACAGAATGTTTAATCTGTTGATAGGTTCAGCCTGTTGTGGTGCTGGGCCAGGGAAGATGTTTGTGGGCTGTGCAAGAAGAAACCTGATGTTGCTATAGGTGCTGCAGAAATTAGTAAAAAATTCTGTAGGCAGTGGAACAAATGGCTGCAAGTAGAGAAAACCATGTCTTCATGGCTATGCCAAGTGAGAATTCCTAAGAATTGGATGTGATGTTTATTTTTCTGCCTTTATTCTCATGTGATGCTGGACAAGTAACCAGGCCCTTATTTCTGTAGTGCGTATATTGTGCTTTACTTTAGAGGTGTCTGATTTAAGATTCTAATGTCTGAAAGAAACACTGGTGCTTCACATTGGTAGCTGAGCTTCTTAGAAGTTGTCATTTGAATTAAAATACTCTGTAAAGTTATGTCTGACAGTCTCCTGTCTTCTTAAAGGGAACTTCAAACTGTTGCATACTATGATAGTTTCTATGCCTCCGTGGCACATTTATAATAGAGGTAATGGGCACATATCTTGGGGGCTGTTGGCTACTTTTGTTTAGTAGCTGTACTACAGTAATCCATTTCTTCATGGAATTTTCTATGGCATTTGTTAATTCTGATTTCAGAGGAAGAGGTGAGTATTGTGCATCTTTTAAAGACCAGATCTGCAATCAACTTTCCTTGTTACCAGCTCAGAGTGGGAAGCAGAGTTTCCATGCTGTTTGTTCATGGTCTATTTCTGCAGTCCTGTGAACTCCAAAATACTCTGATTTGTGTCCTGTCTTGTCACTGATTCATTTTGCAAATATAATTCATTATTAAACACTTGTGTGTGCCATTTTTTGCTTGTCATCTTTGTAAGTAATATCATCAACATTCTGCAAAATCTTCTATATCCTAAGAGTAATGAACATGTTTGAACTTCAGCATATTTGACAATAAATTTACCTGTGAAGATCTATTTTCCAGAAAGAATGATCTAGTTAAATTGTAACAATTTCTTAATGTACAGTAGTAAGCACTGCATCTCTAAAAATGTAAAGTGACTTAAGTGTGAAGTGACCTAAGTATTTAGGACTTCTACAGCCATTTTCTTCAAATTTCAAAGGCAGTTTTCTTGGTGCTGCCTATGGCACACTTTGCTAAAGGAATTGTATGTGCTAGAAATTTGGATACAATGATCTGAAAGCGTTTCAGCTTTTCCCTTAGTCATGGTATCTTGTTAAGTATTGGGGGAAGTCTCTTCTAATCAGGTAGTCACATTAGCAGTAATGGTTGAATTTGAAGTGTTTTGACTCCCTTTATCTTCATTGCAATCTACTGTCACAGAAGTTGCAACAAATGACAGAAATATGTCCAAAGTGGTGAGCAGCTATTGTACCAGTTTAACAGCAACAGCAATTCTTCACGTAAAAAACAAAACATTTTAAATGTATTTGAAGTAAAACTTATGTCTGAGATATATTCAAATCTCCTTTCTAAGGTGGCAGTTGTATGTATCACAATAAAATATTTAAAGAGAAATAAGAAAAAATGGTAGAAAAATGCAATGGCATGAGTGACATTGCTTATCTTTCTGTGAGGGGGATAATAATCATAATCATAATGAGCACTTCTTTTTCACTCTAAATAGTTTGTTAGAAGCTATTTAATGGTTGTCAGGTGCAACTCACTTTTTTCCACGTTTTATTCACTTACAATAGCTCTGTATTTGTTAATAAATAAAATTACTTACATTGCTTCTGCCACTTAATGTAAAATTCGAGCCATATGTTCAAAAGTTCTGAAATTAACATATTAATTATAGCAGCATTTATCTAGTTTGTATCTTCAGTCTAAAGTATACAGTGCATAGTAGTTAGAGGCTTAGTTTCTCTTGAGATATAGGAATAATATATCCATAGTGTTTTCTTCTATTGTTTATAGCCATAGGAGTCAGACATGGATAGAAAGTTTCACATTTCCCTATGCTTCTGCAGGGCAAATATGTGGCTTTATTGCCCATAAAAGAACCTTCTGTCAGCAGCTTTTACACTTTTAAGTGGTTTTAAAAGCAAAACATTTTGGAATCTCTCAACAAATACTCAAAAAACCCTTAAGTATTATAAAATTTGAAGTATATAAGGCATAAATTATAGCATAGGCAGTCTTAAATGTATAAATTGTTAATGTTTTATTGAAATAAAGGCAAGGGAAGAGCTTCAGGGGTTATATTTGACCAGCTAGAATAGTCAACAATACTGTAAGACTATGGTTCTACAGCTTTGTGATTCTTGAGCCAGACAAGTTTGGGAATGAGTCTTCTTGTTTCCTTCACTATTACCCCAGCACTCATATGTGTTTGGTTTCACTGAATGACTTTAGATTAATTTTTGGTAAGCTCAGCCAGCTGAACATGCTTGCTGTAAGCAACAGTGCCAGCACTGAGAAAATACCCTTCATTCCTGAGACTGGCATTCCAGTTTTAAAGTCCCTTTACATTGCTTAAATCACAGGGCCTTATTCTTCCTTTCTTGACACTACTACACTCAGACTTTGCCTGTCTGCACCCTAAATCAATATCAAAGGGTCTAAAAACATTTTGGTCTATTTCTTTTCTTGTACAAAAGATTAGTATCAACATACGAAACCAGCACAAAAAAGTTCATATAGATATAGCTTCTTAGCATCTGGAAGCAGCTGTGATACGCCTTTCCTATTATCAAGGCAATGTGAAAGTCTCTCTCTTTTCCAACAAACAGTATCTGTTATTTTCAGACACATCAATAAATAAATTAAAGCTATGTTATCCATCTATAATGGAACTCTCAGATCAAAAATATGAGGTTTCCAGTAGTATGAGACAAAGATGGACAAGAAGTCTAATGTTTTGGAGGTATGATATCTGTTAAATTACTTGTTCTTCAACCAATTTTAGGAAGTGTGCATGTTTGGTAGGTTGTACAGTCAGGAAAAGGATTTCACTATAGATTTGATAACATCATGTAGCCAGACAGCCCCCTGTTGGTTGAATTGCTGTGGAGGTTCTGGAAAGGAGTTGTGCTTGAATTCAGCTGTTCATTGCATTCAGCAAGCAATTTTTTTCAATCCCATGTCACAAATAGAGAAAGTGGGGGAAGAAGAAAAATAGTGTGTTTGTAAAAACTACCTTTGAATCAAGTTTTATCTCTTATGTGTAAGAAATGTTAAAGCTTGGTTAAATCAAGTGCCTGCACACAGTTTCTTAATGCCTTTATAGAAATTTATTTTTAAATTGCTGTAGTAAAAATGTAGAGCAGTACTTTATCCTTGTGATAAAACTTAAGACTAGCATGCTTGAATATCACATTTACAGCCTGACTAAGGCAAAGAATTTAGATAAAGTTCTGTCAAGAATGCAGGGTTTTAAAACATAAAAGTTTGTAAGCTGGCAGTGAACTAACTAGGTACAGCCTTATTTAATGACTGAGATTCTCTTGCAGGCACATCTATGCCAGCTTCTGCTATTTAACAAGATATGGTTTTACGAAGAGTCGTGGGTGTTTTTTAATCATATTTGCTTTGCTTTAAGATTTTTTTGTATGTATTTTAAGTTGGTACCAATGCAACTAGCTGCATACTTGCAGTTTGTGTTTTCTCATATGTTGAGAAATGGAAGAAGTTCTTACTCAAAATGAAACTAATGTCTCATGCTGATAATTGCAGGACACTTATTAGGCATTTTGGTTTGGTTTTTTCCAAAAAGTTTGTAAAGAGAACCTAAAATCTCCCTTGTAATGGTCACTGTATATCTATGTAGTGATGGAATGCTGTAGGTACTGTATGAAATGTAGTATTGGGTGACACAAGGATTCCAGAAAGAACTCTGTCACAGTGGTACAGGATCTTCTGCTCTGAGATAAACAATACAGAAGTTATCTCTTTCTGCATCAGGTATGGCCAAGGTTATAACACCTCATCTTCATTTAAGGAATTGAATTTGTGGCTGAAAATCCATAGCTGTAACAGTGCTAGAGAAACTGATATGACAATTAGTTTTCTACTACAGCACAGAAGACTAGCATGATGCCAAGAAAGCCAGAGTGCTGGAGGACTTTTTCTCACTCTTAGAACACATTAAAAAAATCAGTGATCAGATATCTTGGAACAGCTGGCAGAAACAAGAGGGTAAGGCTACATGCTGTGATTGAAAAGGGGGAATGGGAAAGATGGGGACAGAACAAAGCTGGTTTAAAATTGTCAACTTGCTAAAATCCCTCAGAAGAGTTTTAAGAAACTAGCTGAAACAATCTCAAGGCAAGGGTACTCTTCCATGAAACAAAAAACCTGGGTATTAGAAGCCTGAGATTGAAGTTCGCATCTCCTGCTTCTGAAAAAATACCCAGTGGAAGTTGCCCACAGATGTTCCCCATCTTTCTTGTTAAATCAAAGATATGCGCAAAAAAGTCACATAACAATTTTGTTCAAAGATTGTTGGCAGTGATAACTATTGCTGTAAGCAGATGAAAGAAAGCTGCAGGTAGGATTTCAAAGGGTAGTGGAATTTGCTTTTATTGGACTAACTGTGCAGTTCCTTGCATGTTCCATATTCTTTTCTTAAGATGTTTCCTGAAGTAATGGTAAAGCCAGCATACAGTAAATATAAGTACCCATTAAAGCACACTAAAGGAATACCAAATGTTTCCAGTAGATGAACACTGAGATAATGAAGTATTTGTGAATTGCATCACAGTTCTCTATTATGTCAAAGTTCTGGGTTTTATTGCTGAAGAGAGCACCAGTAAAGGTGGCTTTAAACTGTTTTATGCTCCTACATTCTCTAAATCTGCTGAGGATGGAAAGCAGGGAGCAGCATTAAAGAATTTCAGGGCTGTTCAGCAAACAGCAAGGGGATTCACCTCTTCCCTCCTGCAGTCTACCCTCAAACTGCTTTCTTTCTGCATTTGAAGCAGCTTTTTGAGTCTTTGGGTTTCAGAGGTGTTTGGTTTGAGCTTTTTTCACAGGAGAGTTTGCAATCTCTCTCATAAATTAGCAGCATAGGTAAGAGCCTGTTCTAGGTTGAAGAAGATTCAAATCACTTATCCTGTTCAGAAAAATTAAAATATTCTTCCTCTTCTGCAGAGAGGTTACTGCATTCCCAGATTAGGATTGAACTTCAGGGCTTCCTCATGGTTCTTGGATTATCTTTAATTTTTAGTTTGTTTAAGTGATTCTAGTCACTTAGAACATACAGATAACTTGCAGAGTGGTTATATTGTGATCCCATTATTTTATGCTTATTCAGGCATAAAGTAAGCCTGAGAAAAGCAACTACCTTTTGCTATGAACGTATCTCAGTTTCTTCTAAAATTGCAGGTTATTCTCTTTAGCTGTGAGCAATTGTCCAGAGCAGTGGACATTTTCAATCTTAATTGACAGAATCCTAACTTTATCTCTAGTTTTTTTCATGTTTACTGCAGGATTCTTTTAAAAACAGCACCTGGTCCTGGTGATTTATAGTGTTCGAGTTTCTCAGTCTTCAATAGGCTCTTCTTTTGAGACATCTAGGCCTGGAGAAACTACTATGAATCCCCATAAGGCACATCCTTGAGCTAGGAATTTCTCTGTCACCCTTCATGTTAAAACCAAATAATTTATATTGAACTTTACCTGTGACACTTTCTTTCATCTGCCTCTGTATATTACATAGACAAAACTAGAAAAATATCCTCCTGAATTCTAACATCTTTAAGAATACTTGTAATTCTTCTGTGTGTGTGTGTGTTGTGCATTGATACAGGGGCACTGCATGCAGCCATTCGTACCCATGAGTACCAGTAGAGCAGAACATTTTTCAGCAGCACCTGTGAAAGCAATAACTGCATTTCTTTGTGCAAGAGTAGTATTAATCCACCCCCTTGTTCTTCAGATCACCGGTGGCTACAGAGAGCTTTTCATTACCCAATGATAGTAATTTAATTTTTCACTTATCTTCATTAGTTTTTTCTTACTTTATTTTCTTATTTGTTTATGTTAACACTTAAATAACTGTTAAGATGTGGTTTAGTTAAGAAACTAGCATTTCTGGTTTGTTTGGTTTGGGTTTTTTTCACTTTAGTTGGAGAAATTGCTTCAGGCTAGGAAGAATTCCATGTCTGTGCATATCCCATGAATGAGCACGACCTCCCTAGCATTCAGACATTTGCTGTGTAATGTAGTGGTGTCATTAAAGACTGTCTACATAAGATAGACTTGATTTGAGTTGATGAGCATCACATGAATCTTCTAAGAAGGCTGGGCAAGTGAAACATCTTGCCTCAAGATGTCACAAGTGATACAGGCACCTGGGCTCTGGTTCTAGTTTGCCTGAGCAGAAACACTTGAGAAAGACCAGAGCTCTTTTGCTTTTCTAACTTCTTGTCCTAGGCTGTCATCAAGTCTCCTAACATGGCTAGACCTTGATTAGATGGAGACAAGGAACAGAACATTTGCAAAACAGATCTTGATTTTATCCTACATAAATTCTTCTGAAGAAGTTAAGCACAGCTCAGACCTGGGAACACCAGGCAGTCCAATGATGCGGAGCTGGAGTTTTCATGGCACAGTGGTTTACATTTCTTAGATTCCTTGACAACTGTAATTCTAGAGAAACTATCAGTAACAATGTGGCACCAAAATTAATTATAGCAAGGTTGAATCACTTTTGAATCCTTGAGCTTCTTCAGAGAAATCCAGCTCCTCACTGTCAAATCAGGCTCAGAATCACCCCTCCATGAACTTCAATGGATGTCTGGCCTTCAGTATTGATTCAAACATTCTCTACTCTGCTGGTACTCAGAGATAATTTTTCCAGCATCCTGTAGGACTAGTTCCATATAAAATACTCCTGTGCTTTGTCAGAACCAGAAGAAGACTGAAAGGTTCTGTACAGTTCTGTTGAGCTGGACATCCTACACCAGTAGAGCGGTAGGTGTGGTTCACACTGGGGCAGCTTATAGAGATGGGAACTTCCTGTATTTTTCAGCATCTCACAGATTCAGAAGCATTAAGGTTGGAAAAGACCCCCAGGATCTCTAGTCCCACCATTAATCCAGCACCACCATGCTCACCACTAAGCCATATCCCTAAGTGCCACACCCACATGCCTTTTGAGTTTTCCTAGGGATGGTGATTTTCCCTGGGTGGCCTGTTCTGATGCCTAACCACCCTTTTCAGTGAAGAAAGTTTTCCTAGTATCCAATTTAAACCTACATTAGCACAACTTGAGGCCATTTCGTCTCGTCTTGTCACTTGTTATCTTGGAGAAAAGACTGACACCCACCTTGCTACAGCATCCTTTTTAATAAGGTAATTGCAGAGCACTTGTTTGTTGTTCCAGGTAACAAGCAACAGGATGAGAGAAAACAGCCTCAAACTGTACCAGGGGAAGTTTAGGTTGAACATTAGGAGGAATTTCTTCTCAGAAAGGGTGATTAGATATTGGAATGGGCTGCCCAGGGCAGTGGTAGAGTCACTATCCCTGGAGGTGTTTAAGAAAAGACTGGATGTGGCACTTGGTGCCATGGTCCAGTTGACAAGGTGTTCAGTCATAGGTTGGACTTGATCTCAGAGGTCTTTCCCAAGCTAATTGATTCTGTGAGAGCTACTTCCAATGACAGCAAATATGGACACCTAGAGCAAAAAGATGCTGAAGTTTTATCTCTGCTGCAGAAATAATTACCTTCTGAAAATAGGGTCTCAAATAGAGTATTATTACTTAGTATTGCAAGTGCTAATTTGAAATGATAAGCATCGCCACAGACATCTAGAAAGGAATTTAGATGTAGTGCAGTAGAGAGCCTTTACGGCAGTAGTGACATTTCCAGAGACAGACATCTTGATAAAAAGTATTTCTTTATGAGTTTTCTGAAGCACAAGGACTATTCAATGCTTTGCATTTTCTTTGTATAGGGAGGGTTGTACACACTCTTCTTAGATTCCCAAGACAAGTAAACACCAGTTGCCAAGTACAGGCATCACAAAAGCATAGGCTTTCCAACCCTGCAGGCCTACATGCCCTCCAGCAAAGCAGCACAAGACTTAAAGAGGAAATAAAAAAGTTTGTCGTGTGTAGCAATTCATCTGCTTCTTTCATCTACATGGCAGTGGATGTCACGAGTGCATGGCATCCAATGTTCTGGTGCCACTACACACATGCACCAGAACATTTGGAATGTTTTTAAAGTTGTACCTCTTCCTTTCAAGCATTGAAATGGTTTTATAATATGTTAAAGCCTACCAACCATCACAGAGATTTGTGTCTTCTATTTTAGTCACTCATTGACTCCCTTTGGTCACAAGATATTTTATGAGAGCATGTTAGATCGTTAGTAACACTGCTTCTTTTCCTATGGAAAAGAGATCCCCTTTTTATCTCTTAAAAAGCGAAGGGGAAAGATGGTAGTGAGCTAATTCCAATTCCAGTATAGTATTCACTTTGCTGTCTCAGGTCTCAAGAAATGTAAATACATATAGCTGAAAGACCAGATACAGAGAAATGTTTTCAGCCAGTTTATCACTACCAAGTTAGAAAGCCCTTAGAGCTCTGAGCTTTCAAAACAATTATTTCCACACTGTTGCCCACCCTGCTTGAAGGAACTGTGTGGTCTTTCTAGCAGGCGTCATTGCCTTCAGTATGAGACCTGCATGCTTGTCACTGCCTGTTTCAGAAGAACAAAAACGCACATATGCATGCATGTCCTGAACACTCCATAAGTGATCTAAGAACTGTCATTACATCCTTCACTCATAGCTTTGTCTTGGTCCTGAGGGTAGACAAGAAGTCAGCATAGATCACAGAACAGAGATGATCCAAACCATAGCACTCTGATGTTCCATTAGCCTTCTGTGACTTCACACAACGTTCAGCTTTTCTATTCAATCTCAGAGCCTGCCTCTGAAGCTCATTGAGAGCATGGATCATGGGTCAGAGGGTGATGAGGCACTGGCACAGGTTGCCCAGAGAAGAAAACCCCATCCCTGGAATTGTTCAAGAGCAGGTTGAGCAGGGCTTGAAGCAATCTGGTGTAGTGGAAGGCGTCCCTGCCCATGGCAGAGGGGTTGGAACCAGATCGTCTTTAAGGGTCCTTCCAGCCCAAACCATTCTGTGATTCTAGGGGTCAGACTTTCAATAGCTTAGCACAAGACACTGTTACAGCACAGCTTATGAGGGCAAACTATAACCAACAGAGGAGTCGCTCAAGTGTTCCTGTGCCTGCTAGGGCATTTTCCAGCAGGGAGTCTCCAAAAGATGAATCTTGCAAAAAGATGATCGTTTGCCCATCATTGTTCCATCCTTCATGTGGCCATATTTAAGCTATTCACGTATTCTGGGAATCCACAGTTTACTGAGCCATCTTCAGAAGATAATGTTTTGAACAACTATAGGTAGCAAATGAATATTATATGAATTAAGGATAGAATTGCAAATGGAGAAAACAAAAGATAAACCAGTCTGTTCCAGGAAATACTTCTTCAGTTTATGGAAAATTAGGAACTTTTACCGACAGGGTTAGTGCTCACCATAGTGCAACTGGCATTGAAACAAAGAGGACGTACCCAGTAAGTATCCAGCAGGCTTATCACCCCAGCACTACCAAAACAGTGATGTTATTCTGATCTTCAAAGTTTATCTATTTGACCTCCAAAAGCTTAGCTTGTTTCCAGATGTGAGGTATCAACATGACTAATCCATCTGATGTCTGGATCTTGCAATGTTTCACTTCACAGCACATATGCAGGAATTACCTCCTAAAGAGAAATTTTCTTCTTCAAGTATGCTAGCTATTATTGGAAGATATTTTATAGACGCATTAGCCTAACACATTAGAAAAAAATAAAACATCCGTATAGTCTCATGAACATTTAAGTCTCCTGTACATGTTATTGTGTGCCATTTCCGGGTTTGTATAGCAGCTATTACCCACCCATTTGTTCACCCCTGTGAGATCTGCTTTTCCCTGTCCAGTGGCATTGACATTTCTGGCAGCTCTGTCCTCTCCTCAATACAGTAAGTTGTGTCTCTTTGGTCCCACAAAGGCCATGACTCTTTTCAGCCTAATTTTATTCCTTTACTTCCTCTCCATAATGGGAAAGAAGTGAGTTTACTGCCTTCTGTGGATCTCTGCCTGCCCTTACTACGTAGTCCCTTCCTCTGTTCCACCAGGACCTGGCTGAGGAGCAGGCTGAAGACATAGAAAAAACACAAAGATTAAAGGATGGAAGAATTAGCATGCCTTCTGCTTATTGTTGAATACAGCATTGTAAATAAACCAATATGTCAGCAATTGTTTTATTATTCAGTTTAGGTATCACTGGGGAACAAAAACAAAAACCATAAAACAGCCTTTTCAGAAGGCCCTCAGTGAAAGCTACAAACTGTCTTTGAAATTCAAAGAAAACTCAGTTCCTGACTCCAAAAGTCCTAGTAAAACCCCAGACTTGATGTTTCCGATCTAGTGCCTTTTTTTTTCCCAATGGAGAATCAGGATGGAACAATGTTGCAATGTTTAATTCCTCACAGTTTCAGCAAGCACTCAGCTGACTGCTGTAACAGTAACTTGCTTAGAAAGCAAAGCCCTAAATTAATATTCTACAGCAGACTTGTACACATTACTGTTTCCAACCTTTAGGGCTACATTCATCATCCTTCTGACCAGAAAGAAGACACCAATTATTGAACCATTCCATTAGTATGAAAACAGAGTAGAAATGGAGGAAGGATTCTTGGAAAAATTTACACATCAGATCACACTTCAGTTATTTCAGCAGAAACTACATGATAGTCTAAAAAACTGACATGCCTTTTTTTTTTTTAATAGAAGTCAGATTTATTTGTATTTTATATGATGACTAGTGATTTACATCTCACCCACCCATTTGAGAATATTCAGGGCTCCAGGCATATCTCCAGCCAGAACCAGACTATTCAAATCATTGTTGGTCCATCCGTTTACTAGTTACAACAAGGTCTTCTGTGACTAATTATGGTCTAACTGCAGCAGGAAAGGCAGCTTCAAAGAATGGGAATCTTCAGACACACTAGCAGTTCCCTTGGTTCCCAAATTTGTTATTTATGTGGATTACATTGAGCTGACAGATTTAACTGGGCTGTTGAAGATATGGTCAAAGAAGCAGAGTCACTCCCTTCCCTTTTATTGTCTTCTGAAGACATAACAGTCATATGCATCTGTCACTAGAGAGAGGAAATTCTCCACCACTTGACTTCATTTGGGGTTTTATAGGCTGTTTCAGTAGCATTTGGGAATAGATCAATATAATATTTGGTAGGGACTTGTATTTCTTCATGATGCACTGTAAATCTTTTATTGAAGATACTCCCACTGTTTATTGTTGAAAATCAATAAAAATAAACCTTGTAAAGTTAAAGCTTGGCAATGGTTCAGCACAAATCAGAGGGAAGGAGTAAAAGGCAAAGAGCCTCCCTCCTCTTCTTGGATAATCCCCAGCTTATTTCTCAATGAATATTTAGTAACACTTTCCAGCAATCTAAGAACAAACTAAAAAAAAAATTATTCAAAATTATGAACGCATCATTGTGAACTCAAATGGGACTTTTGATCCGCTCTGGTGTCTTTCTGGTACTGAATTAAGCTGTGAATCAAAACAAAATACCACCAGGTTGTGTTGGATGTACCTGAGACTTACCCACGCGAGAGACTGACAAAAGCACATCAGCCTTGTTCGGGTTAGATTAAAGGAGTTATTTTTGAGTATTGTAAAGCTGGAAATCAATCAAAATAGGTATGAACTGGGAAGAGTTCACTGGGCAGAAAAGTTTCTCCGAAGTTAACAGAAGTTACTATCACTGGGCATGATGCAGTTCCTCCAGCATCATTGTTTTGCCCTATGGCTACTAATTCCTCATATACAGCATTGTAGGGAGGATCTTCTACTACTTCCATGAAATTCAACTATGAAGGTAACTGAAAAATGGTTTGGAATTATTTAGTAAAGGGGAAAACTTCCCAGTACTATGGCCAATGTGAAGAGATAAGTCTTAGTCTAAACAGTATCTTAGTCTATTGTATCAATTTCTAGAGCTTTATTTAAACATCTATTCTTAATAATTTATACAGTCACAATCACATGAGTGCTGACTGCAGAACCTATAAGAATGCAGTGACTGCACTTCCCAAAGAAACAAAACCCCTCATGAACTATCATTGAAATCAATAGCCAAAGAACAAGAAGGTATTTCAAAATAGACTCTGCCCTTCCTGGTATCAGCAGAATACTGATCAATTCAAATGGTAAATAAATGACATGTCCCTGAAAGGAATAAGATCAAGAGAGACTTCCCAGTGTGTGTAGAAGCAGGCAAAAGTTACTTAAAAGCACAAAAAATGTCACAAATCACTAGAAAAGGAAGCCAACATGGTGCAAGAACAGGGGGATGGAAAAAGTGTGTGGTACCTCTATCCTGTTGGGACATCCAACAGGCACCACAAGATTGTACCAGCAAAGCCCTTGACAGTCTTGAATACAGAAACACAGGATGAAACCCAACTGTAAAGGAGGGAAAAGTGATTAAAATGAGAAAGTGTAAAGCAAATGAGGCATTTTTTCTGAATTATCTGCCTTTTGCAAATCCTGCAAACTATCACCTCATTTTGGATGATCTCCTTCTACCATGTAAACTGCAGTCCCTTGAGTGGGACAGGATGATGGTGCTGCCTCACCATTCAGTTTCTTTTTCCCTTAGGGGTCTATCTGCTTGCCTATTACAAAGCCACTGAGAGCTCACTGTGAGTGAGGGGGCTGCCCCAGCACTGTGGCAGTCCCTTTCTAGCATCACAGGCAGTGGAACAGTTTGCACATTTCTGCTGAATCCAGTGAAGAATAAAAAGGCAAATACGGCAGTGAAGTTTACTGAAATCAGCAATTTTGCATCTTCACAGGAAAAATAGGAATTCTCTTGAGAAAGGTGGCAATGACTTGAAGAAGTGGATTATGTCAGGAATAACAAATTACCTTATTGGAAAATAAAAGTCTAAATATCTCAAAATCCCATTCCTATTTAATCAAAAGTAGAGCTAGAGGTGAGCAATCAGAGCTTTTGGTTCTGTCACATGTCAAAGCACAACCAAGTCACCTACTACACACTGCTAGGCTAGCAGAGATTTTGTTGTGAGATACCAGAGTTGAATTGCCTGCCAAGGTTTGGGTGGAAGTACTTACTTTAGCACATAATCTGGTTTTGACGAAGCAGCTTTTAAAATCACTCAGACTCATAGTTCCTGCCAGCCAAATTCACTTGTACAGCTGTTCCCTTCTGTGTGAACTACTCTGCTGAGCACACACCACACAGCCTGCTCTCTGCTGCATCCCTGCTTTTTGGGGGCTTCAGAAGGGAAGGTGCAGTGAAAACACTGTCCACTACTACTAAATTCCTGCCTTGGTGCCTGCAGGTTACACTGCATACCACTTCAAAGAGGGCACAGAAAAATTGTCATCCTGGCTCAGCAACACTTTACAGTAGTATAAATAACCTCGCAAAGTAGAGGCCAGCTGAAGATCCTCCTAGTAAATCAGTGCTATTTTTATATTAATTTGTCTGCAAATGAACATAATTTCACCTGTTCCTCCATAATTACTGCTATTTAGTTGTAGCTTGGAGCTACACAACACCTGTAGCTCTACCATCACTGCTTCCTTTTTCTGTATAAAGAAATCCAGTAAGGTGCTTCCCTTGAAGAACCAGCTTCAATTAATTTATTCAATCAATCTTCCATTAAAGTCACAGGTATCTTACTGGTATCAGTCAGACACTTTCAACAAATTTCTATCAGGTTGTTCACACACATGCTGTCAAACTTATTTAAGGAACCACCAGTTAAAAAAAAACAACAAAGTGAAAGCATTGTGTAAGAGCCCAGTCATGTTCTCTGCAGGAACACAAAATGACAGAAGGTGAGACTTCTCAGTTCAGAGCTAAGTAAGAATAAATGCTTGAAGAACTCTGGGAACCCAAGCTTGTTGATGGTCATGTGCTTTCCTTCCAAAGGAAGCACAGAGTCACAGCACACTGTTACCCAAGGGCGAGGTAAAGCACATATGGCTCTTTACATGACAGCAACTTGCACCAGTATATTTTCCAGAGCCAAATATTGCATTCATAAGATGATGCTGGTCCTAAATAAAAATTAACCCATGAGGGGAACCAGAAAGTGTCCAGCCCATCATAAAGTGTTACTGGAATTGTTGTATCAAACACTCATTTTGCCAAAGACATGGATCATGGATGATGGCATAGGTTAAAACTTCAGGGCTCTTTCAAAATCGAAGTATTGTTTTTTCTTTCACTTTATTAAAAAAAGAAAAAAAAAATTGAATCCAAACCTCATTTTTTCAAAGTCGCTGCTGAAGCAAGGAAAACCAAGTCCCTACTTTTGTGGCAGGTGAAACAATGTAGCTGTTACTATGAGGGGTTCTGAAACTTGTCTCGGCTTACATCACTGCTATTGGTGATCATTTAGGGCATCATGTCTAAATACAGCCTCAAGTCTTATTTTTTAACTTTCCCTGTGTAAGAAGTTGTTTTGTTTTTTTGTTTTTTTTTTTTTGTCTCATGCTTCACATTATTATTGGCTAGTCCCTCCACCTACAATATCCACAGTCAATGACTCACCCAATAATCAACATTATAGTTTCCAAACAAGGAGCATTGTCTCCAGCACAGCAACTTGTGGGGACAGTCATCCCACACAGCTTGTCTGCTTTGTCACCCAACAGTGGTCTGACCTCAAAGCCCACCATGATAGGCTTTCTAGCACAGACCTTCACAGAAGGTCTCCACAGAATCATGGAATAGGCCAAACTGGAAGGGAACTCAAAAGATCATCTGGTCCAGCCTTTCATGTGAAACAGAGCCTCCATGAAATCATTTAGCATCCTCTTCAAAACTTCTAACAATGGAGACTCCACCACATCTGTGGGGAGGTTGTTCAGTGAATGATGGTTCTCATTGTAAGAAATACCTTACTTCTTGACAAATATGAACATATTGACATTATTGACCAAAAAAAGCCCATTTGAAGTGAAAGCATTCACTCTTACATTCCCGTTTATTACATTACATAACCCGTAAGCAGCTTAGGAGATGTAGTCCCATAATCACATTATTCTCAACCTGAACAGCTCTAGAACAAGCAAAGAGGACCTCACTGTTTCTGCTGAGCTTCTGAACTTGGGTCAAGCTGAAATGCCCCAGAGCAGTAGCCAAAGAAAAGAGGCATCCGATAGTGGCACCACCAGTCCGGGAAGATCCATTTCACTGAAACTCAGGGCAAGAAACATATGGCTGAGTCCCACCCGCATTATCAAGTGCTGCAAATAAAGTAATGCATTCACATTTTAAAACTAAAGAAAAGACAGATATAATTGGTCAGCCAAGAAAGCCCAAAGTGGTTCTCCTGGGCTGTTTGAAGCCTTGGGAAGATGGTGTTTTACCAGCAACAAAACTGAGATGCAGCTAATGAATCCCTGAAGTTATTGCTATCTTCTTTCCCTGATTTGATGGAAGGACAAAAGATTCTTAATTTATAAAGCTTAATTAACTTACCTCTCTAAGTACCTGAGCTGATTTTGGCATCTTTACAAAGCTTTGTACAGGACTAACATTCCCAAGGCTCTTAAAGCCACTTCTGCTAAGCCTTCCAACTGTGTTGTACTTAACAAGTGCTAAAAAATCCTTTGCACTATTTTGTTTGACACTGTACAAACTCTTTCATCTGAAGGGCTGTTTATCATATTTTCATCCTTTTTATGGTGAAAGCACTAAAAATTAACTGACCTTCTGTTCACAAAGATCTTTATCATTTAATTCTCAGAGCCAAAGAGCATCTTAATGCCACCAGAGTGGGAGGAGAGGACAGAGGAGTGTTCTTCAAGAGACAGTCATATGTTATTTCACAGACCTCGGCGACAGCTTTCACAAAGCCACATAGCAGCACAGCTCAGGATGTTCCCCTTACACTGCTCTCAGCCAACTGCAAGAGAGTGAGTGGAAGCACTAATCAATCATTGGGGTTTGCATTCCTCCTCCAGTCATTTCTCCAAACTGTTGGGATGACAGTTGCATCAAGATGTTATTTCTTCATGTATTACCATGTTTTTAAAATCTATTTGCAGATTAGCACAGAACATAAAAACAATTTTCTAGAAAGGATGGCTGATGCATTGCGAGTCCTCATGTAAATTTTAGCCACAGAGAAAAAACAAAAACAACTCTTGGAAATGCTGAAATCTGGTGGGCTTCTTTGACTTAAAGAGGGTGGAGCGCTAAAAGGCAAGAAAGCAATTTTTGCCCCTAAATACTTGAAAGAAAATATGTTTGTTACTTTCCTTAATAGCTGCAGTTTCAAACAAGCCAAAACAAAACAAAAGAAAAAGGCCACTAGTGCTGACACATGCCTCTTCTACATTCAAAAGGTGGAAGGAAAAGCCTTTATTTCCCTTTCTGCATTTGGCTTCTCTTTGCCTGTGCTACCCCAGAGCTCCCTGCAGTTTGGTTCACCATGATGGAAAGGCCTGCTGCCCTCTTCATCCTTTCAAAAGTGTAGCATTCAACCTTCTCTTCACTGGCGACTGTCCTGGTGCTTATGAGGCGAAATCCATCTTTGAGTAAACTGTCAAGCAGCAGGCCTAGCACATTAGTACCATTAATCAGCTTTCTACTATCAGGCTTTATGGAAACATACCTAAAATCAGAAAAAAAAAAAAAAGGCAGTTACAACACACTTTAACTACTTCTTGACAGTGTAGATCAGCACAGCTGCTCTGTGTTTACAGCAACCAAGGCTCTGGATATTTTTTTCCTCCTTTAAGGACAACTGGACTCTTTCCTTCATTAAGAGTAATTCTCAGCTCATCCAGTTATGTGCTGGGGAAGAAGCACTTCTCTTTCACACCCTCCCCCACCACAAAACTTACTTTCTTAAGAAATATCTGTGACAACCCCCATCTTGTCTTACTTAAGGAGAAGGGAGCAGCAGGCTCTGCAATGCTGCAACAATTTTTCAAGTGGGAGTAAATGATGGACAGCAGAGTCACGTTCACCCCAAGAACATCACTGTCTAACACACAGGATTTCTCTCTCTCTCCAAAGTGACATTTATTACAAAGTTACTTTGTACAGCAGGTTGTGTGGTAACAAATATGAAAATCATTTTCACATGGCCTCAAAAGATTTTATTTGATATAAAGTACAGTGTAAGAATCTATCCAGATGTCTATACCAGACATTCTCAGGAGCAGAAGTCAGGTAAAAATACTATTACAAAATATATAAACTGATGGGTGAAACTGTTCCACAGTTCACAGGCAAGTACACCAAACATTCATGGAAAGCACAAGAAAGGCAAAAAAGTCCATGTCACCACAAATATTAAGACGATAGAAATTTAGCAAGGCAACATAATCAAATTTGACTTGTTCCATTACTCAAGCTTTTCTATTGATCTGCAAAGGGAAATTTTTACCAAGTCTGAATAAATAAATGAAAAAATCAGAAATATTTTCCCCACTACTTAAGTTGCCATAACCTACTCAACAAATTGCTAGTCCATTAAAATTAGTAATATGTTACAAAGTTAAAATTTGGCACACAAACATATCTATTGCTTCACAAATGCAAAGTAGTTTTTATTCTACTTGCCTAGCCAAAGAAAGCTGGAAGAAAGATAAACTTTATTTTCTTTAAAAAATAATCAAAAGACTGCTGTGTTGTTTCTTATATTCAAATAGAATAACTCTTTTGGAAATAGTTCAGTGAAATTTCCATAGAATTCCAGATGTTCTAACAGCCACAGAGGACAAATTAGGTTAACATTTTCTTATACAGTAAGAACACGTCTCCATACAATAGAGACATCGAGCGAAAGATAGTTTAAAAAACCTAAGCAGTCATTAGAATACAACACTGGTATCACAAAGATTACTGATACGCAGTTATCTTAATAAAAACAGAACCTGACTCTGAATTCAAAGAAAACCCACTGTGAAACATATAGTTAATAATCTGTCTCTTCTCCCTCCCCCTAATAAAAAGCTCTACAAAAGCTTTCCAGTCCCTGAAATGCTGTCTCAGTTCCACTGGAGTTTTAAACCCTTCTTGCCATTCTCTGTTTCCTGCTTTCCATATGAAAGCCTTTTCACGATAAGCTAGTGGAGATTTTAGGCTTCCCCTCAGTATCACCTTCTATCACGCTGTCTAGAAGGTGATACTGTCAAATTCTAAAGTGGAAAGTGGAAAAAATGGCAGAGAGAGAGAAAAACCCAAGAGAGCTCATAAACAAACATCAAGAACAGTATTTTAGAAAGCTGAACAACACACAAAAGAGTGTAACAAATTAAACTCAATGTTTCAGAACTAGAAAAAAATAACATTGAACAGAAAGAAGGAAACATATTTCTGTTTCTTTAAAATGAGCTTTGCTAGCACGTAGCTTGCACTTCATGAACTGGAAGTCACAAAGATAAGAAGTCACTCTGTGGACAGTACCTGGCCACGACCTGATCACCAGCAGAATACTCAGTACCACACAGAAAAACCATATCATGATGAGAGGGTCTTTCCAAAGGAAGTGGAAGGAGTCGTTTCTGAGAAGAAAAGGGGCTGTTCCAGCCCTGTCTTGACTGCTGCCCTGTAAATACAGTGATCTGCTCAGCTAGTGCCTCAATGGTGGTACTGCAGGAACCAAAGATCCGGAAAAAGGCCTGCATTTCTTGAAGAGAAAAACGCACTTCCAAGATCTCCAGCCTCGGCTTCAGCAAATGTTCTTGGCTCAGGAGGTTGGCCAGGGCGTAAAGTCTGTAGTATTCTGCTTCTCTCTGCAGCCTCTGATAGTCTGAGAAATCAGTTGGTAAGGACACCTGGAGAGTCCTCAAGAAGTCCATGATGTAACTAAACAAAGCTCCATCTCTGTCCACAAAAAACTCTCCATTCACCAGTTTAAATTCCGGGTCATCATCATTCACCATCCGTGCCAGCCTGGACTCAGGGAACTGCTGCAAGGTAGAAACCCGGGTTACAAATCTCACACCTCCCACACTCAGAATGACCAACTCCCGACTACTCATGGCTACCTCAGCCACTCAGGAATCGTAGCTCTCTCATCTACATGTCTGTGACTTGATCTTTCCTAAACTGCAAGGCAGCTGCAAGAACCATTGCGTGCATTTAGCAAGTGTTTGGAGTGAGGTGTGGAGCAGCAACAGGATTCCCAGGCAACAAAGATGTAAATATCATGTACAATAGTCTTGTTTGCTGGGTTGGTTGCTTGGAAACTTTGATTCTTGGAATTTAATGTTTTATTTTTGAAATTAACAGCTTGCAAGGACTACCAGAATACAGTGAATTGAAACCTTGAGAGAGGCCAACAAATATTCCCAAAGTACGGCACACGTTATGTTTGATTTCTAGAAATATCAGTTCAGTGTTTTCGTTCTATACACTGCTGTTCACAGGACCACTGCAAAAAGAGGTTAGATGTGCTTCAGGCAAGACATTTCAGAACCATATGCTCTGAAAGAAGGGCACTTCAGAGAACTCAAGCTTCAGATTCCCTTTAAATCACTGTTATCGAAGGCCAAGTCAATACAACCAGAAAATTCAACTAGCTCCTGAAATGAGATACACAAAAATACAGTAACAGCAGAAGAATCTATACAAGGTTTGTCAAAGACCACAAACATCCATATACCTGCTGCATCACACAATCTGTTCCACGAATCATCCAATCATTTTTCCTGGCTTTTGGAATTGCAGTCTGCAGAGGCAGAGAGGGACAGGAGAGCAGCTGTTGTACCTGCCACTTCTGCAGGGCTAGAGCCCAGGCTGCCTTCCTGTGGCAGATCCCTGCATGCCTTTTACTGCACCAAGTTCTTTATGTTAAATCCAGTTTTTAAGAAAGTATGGCTTCAGAGGAATATGGATCTAACAAAACAGCTGAGCTACCCCAACAATTTGATGTTGGAAAAGTAAACTGCAAAGTATGAACTATCTGCAAAGCACATACCATCCTGCAGCTTGTTCTTATCATTACCTCTAGAATTTATGCTTGCCCTGAAGGTGCATTTTTTTATAGAACACATAATCTGAATGCACAGTTGGTTATACAAATTAAAAAAAAAAAAAAAAAAAAACAAAAAAAACAAAAAAAAAAAAAAAAAAAAAAAAAAAAAACAAAAAAAAAAAAAACCAAAAAAAAAAAAAAAAAAACAACCAAAAAAAAAAACAAAACCAAACCAAAACATAGAGAAGTAACATCATCAGATAGAAGCAGGTTCCAGAATGTGAATAATGCATGCTGCATTTTGCAGTGGAAGGGCAGTCCTCAGCAAACCTGTCAGCACAGTGCTCACCTCAATCACAAGACTTCTTCCTCTTTCCAAACGATCTCCTAGCTCCTAGTTAGAATTTTTTTTTTTAAACTACAATCTTTTTATCTTATTCTACAGTTACATTAACATCAAATTAAAGATACTGGTTTGCCCTATATTTTGGTAAGAAAAATGATTTACAGTAATATTCCCATAATCGCCACTGAAAGAAGAATCTACAAAGTGTTTTTCAAAGCTCCATTTCATTTTCTGGTTTAGCAGTGCTCAAACTATGTGAACATTATGAATGTTTTGGAATAATTTTGAATCTTTGAATGTTTTCACTGGAAGTCTGAAAAGACCAATTAATTTAAGAAGTTCCATGTTTTCTTCCCCAGATCTTAGTTCTTATATTCCAGCAGACACTTCACAACAGTTTATATTTGCACACAAACTGTGCGACGTTATCCAGTACAACCAATGTGTAGTTTTTACACTTTTCTCTTAAAAGTGAAGCTCCATCTGTCATCTGTTCCCAGTAAAAGACTGCATGATCTGCTATCTCCACGGTATCTGCCAAATAGGACAAGCTAATTGTAAGGAACTGAGATTTCCAGCACTGGAGATTATCAATGACCGACTCCACAAAAGACATTCTGGTGACAGCAAGAATGAGCAAGAAAATAAGAGAGTTCACTATAAATCTGCGTGAAAAGACTGAGGGAATCTTGAATTTGAAAGTGTTGCTTTCCTGAGGCAAGGAAAGTTTGTCCACATCAACAAGTTTTATTCCATTCCACTGGCTGGTATCAAAGCTCTTCATTGTGGGACTGATGTCCACTGTGGAACAAGGTAAAGGGGTCTCTTTGAGCACCTTGATTTTTTCCCTGAACTCCTGCATCTGCTGCAGAAATATAATGGGTTCAGACACATCTTTGAAGGCCTCTGCAATGTTAAAAGCCATCCGCTGCTCCTGCAGAATCGTGTTCAGTTTATTGATTTCCGGATCATAGGCCTGCATCACTGCAAGCTTCATGGTCTCAAAGTCAGACAGAATCTCATTTCGCTTCTGCTCCAGCGTGTGCTGCAGCTTCTCAAAGAACTCCTTCACTTTGTCAGAATCTTTTGTGAGCATCTGCAGAGCTTTCCTCTTACTGGTCTCTAAGGTATCCAGCCGTGAGAGGGCATCTCCACAACGCCAAGTTTCAAAGCCCTGAAACAAGGTTTCAAAAGCCCGCTTCTCCTGGGAATAAGCTTCTTCAATGGAACAGAAAACATGCTTGGTGTGGTCACCACGGGTGGCACAAACCCCACAAATCAGCTGCATGTCTGTCCGGCAAAAAATGTTAAGGGGTTGCCCACTGTGCACTTTGCACACAGGCATTTTTGGAGTCACTTTAATTTTGTTGTACTTCTCCACTATACCTTTCAGGGAATAGTTGACCTGCAAGCTGTTGACTCCAGTGACAGGAGTCTCCTTCCTGCATGTGGGGCACTTGAAAGGGGATGGCCTCCAAAGCACATTCCGCACATTTCCCTCAAGAATTCCTTCCAGACACTTTCTGCAGAAATTGTGTGAACAGGGCAGGACGCGAGGATCATCAAACAGGCTACAGCAAATGGGACAGGTCAGATCTTCCTCTAGGAGCTCCATCATATCCTAGGAAAGAGTAAAAATACGGTAACAGAACTTACGAAACTTATTTCTCCCTCAAGGAGACCATACAAAAGCCAATCTCCATCTGAGACACATCTCAGTGAGGAAAGGATGTATTTTTTCCTCCAGTATCCATAAGACAGAGCCTCAGCTGGGTTTTTTGCAGCCAGTCCCCCTTGGCTGTGGTATCTGGCCAGCAAATGGCAGGCACAAGAATGGTGTAATGCTCAGGCAGAACCATTTTTTTGGACTCTCAACTAGAAATGCTGGAAAAGAAAGCTTGCCAATTCCAGCAAGGATTCTGAAAGAAAATAACTCATGTACTCATAATAACAGTGCAAGACTTGCATCTTTCCTTGCTGATGCAATACATAGAAATGGGATTTGCACAGAATATCTTCAGCCAATACACCCTGCTAAGATTTGATTACTTTCTACTTGCTCCACTCATCCAAAGCTTCCAGTTTCAAACCCCACGCACTGGTACTGTAGACAGTACTAAAAATGACTGAAAAAGCCCAGCTGCAGTATTTCTGCTACTACAGAACACATGATGTGTCTTTTTGCTCTACTTGCAAGGCCAAAGGAGAGTCACCACTCACTTTAAGAATTAGCTTTTCTCTTCCTCCTGCAATATTTTTAAATAACCAGCTGAATGTGTTACTATTCAGCTATTCAGCACAAAGTTAAAATACTTTAAATAACAGCCACCCATAATCCTTGATAATTCATCATGAAACAAAACTGTTAAACATTTTTACTCATCAATCTCTATTTCCAATTCCATTCTCACAGCACTCATGCCTCAGTAATTCCTTTCTGTGGAGAGAAACTACAGAAAGAATATTTATCATGTAATCCTTCCTACTGGAAAGTCTCAGTGAAAGGACCCAGCGCACTACCCACCCCCTGCCTCTAACTAAAGCCCAGTTCTCAGATGCAGACACCTTGTAACTCACAGCATGCTCTAAGAAAGCAAATAGCTAATAAAGACCAAAGTAGGTGACAGTCTGTATCATCCAAAGCTGTCAAACACTTAGTTTTGAGCTACAATTAGAAAGACGCTTCCCTTGCATAAAGTCCTTCCAAATTATACAACAAATATCCATATATATGTAATAAAATTCCTTTCATAATTGAAAGACATCACACGAAAGCACATCAAAGTACTGCTGTGGCATCAAGACATGAGAATGAGCTCCTAATTAATGTAATTTTTAAGGTTTTTGTCCCCTCAAAGAAATATGAAGTGGAAAACTTGGGAGCCAAGAAGAGAGCTGCATGGGAAGATCCACGCTGCACAGGACAAGAAGAGCAATAAACTCAATACCACCGATCCAAGGAAAGCAAAGTTCACTATCAGGAAGAAAGGTGAGGTCAGTCCTGACTTTCCTTCACAAAAAGACCAATAGTCCCAGTGTGACTTCACAGTAAAAGCCATTCTTGGAAAGTGTAAGCAAACCTCCCGTGCTTTTCAAGTGAGGAGGAGGGGTTGTCACAACCCGGAAATTCAGTAGAAATTGTCAGTGGGCTGAACAAAGACAGCAGTCCAGTATCAGGGAACTCTTATCCTTCATTATATAGCCACCTTAACTCTGACAGCTATTCCACTATTTAGTTGTAGAAGTGTTGGCTAACAAGCTCTTAACTTTTACAAAGACCTTTACCAAGCTCCCAACTCTCCCAGCAAACTTCGGCATAGAGCAAGGGGTAAGATCTGATTGCCGCACTTGCTGGGATAGAACAAGAGAGAAGAGAGTAAGAATGGAAAATAGAGAAAATGAAGGAAAAAAACCACCAGTCCCTAGATCCCACATCGGTCCTGCTACTGTGTACAGTCGAGATCTGGGATCAACAAATGCCCCGGCCTGATCCCCTCCCTTTTAGTTCCCCTCATTTTTCGCGCCCTTTGTTGCTGCTGGCACAGCAGTGAGCAGCGGCGCAGTGAGCTCTTAGAGCCATTCAGGAAATGAGTGGGGGGCTGGGGCCTGTGGTGGGCTGGTAGTCCCCTTCAGTGAGGTGCCCGGGACCTGACCCTTCTCTTGCCACAGGCACCCTAAATGTGAGCCTCCAGGCTGACTTATAAACCCAGCAATGAAAGGGAAGCTGGCTCACAACAGTGCTGCCCTGCCCCAGCAGGACCCGCCCTCTCAATCCCAACTTTCCTGTCACAGCAGAATGTTTGAGACAACCATGCTTATGTGTTTATGCTCCTCCACATATTCTCTGTGCTTGTTGGAAAAAAGAGACTTTGGAAAAGTTGCCAGCTTTTTTACTCAGAACTAAAGTCAGGAGGCAGAAGAAGCCACTACTACAACTGGGGACAAAGTCCCAGAGAAAAGGCCTAATAACTCTAACTAATGGGTTTCCCATACACCCACAGATCCCATTCAGAAACCTCATTTTCTGCAAGGAGAATGTAGTTTTGAAGCACCTCTCATGCTCTCAAAGCAACATTTCTCTTTCGTCTTTTTCCTAGTGCTAAAAATAATGGGATGACAGGAAGATGGTAATTTCATCCCTCCACTCAAGTCTTCCTTTTTGTGAGCAGCTCTCTCTTTCCAACTTGTACTCATAGCTTTTAGCCACCGTAGCAGCACAAAGATCAGTTTTGCTCATGTGTCAAGAGGATAATAAGTACAAAACTAAAATGACAGTTTTCCATCTCTTAGTAAATGGAAATGCACAGGGCAGAAAATATTTGCTCTGGTCCATCTCCTTTACCAGGGAGGATTTCACTTCCCAGTTAGGGAGCTGGAAAAACAGCTTTGCATGCCTGACAGCAAGAACTGCAAGCCAATGCAGAAAATGCTTACTATAACACTTTCCATCAAAATTGCAGGACAAACACTGAAGATTTTCACACTCCTAAAAATACAAAAAACATACACCAAAAGGCTTCATGATCCAACTAAAACTGTCCTGTTGCATTCCAACCCCACTTACTGAATTACGTAATTATGCTTTATAAATATAACTGAATTTCAAACCCTTTGTACAACATCATTAAAACCACTGGATTTAAAAAAAATAAATGGGCAGGTCTACAAACTTCCTCCCTCCCCCTCTTACAACATCAGAAATGCCAAACCAAAAATACTGAAGACTTGTATGACTGGTTGGACAGATTAACTTCTGTCTTCTTTAGGATATTTATTTCAGACAGTAAATCATCTGTGGATTGAAAGACTCCTTAGCAAACTGGTATTTGAGTGATGAGTTACAGCAACATTTCAACTTTTCCACTGGGAATTTCTCTGCGTAACTTCTGATCCATGTTTGGGTGGCCCTGGAACTCCCTACTTGTAGCGCACAGAACAAAAGCATCTCTGGGTACAAACCCAACATATGTCACCCATCAGCAATAGCAACTTGCACAGTTTTATCATTAGGAAGAATGGCAAACAACATCAAACCATAAAAGCAGAAACAACCACAGTAGCTTTTTCCCAAACTCCAGAGAGAAATTCATTTAGCATGCTTCTCAGCACAGAAGTTGGGTTTATCAGCCAGTAGCATGCTGAAAGCAAAACCAGAATTTCACCAGGCTTCAAACAAAACAAAAAGGTAACTCCTGAATTGCAAGTTTCCTTGTGTGTGTTTTCCTGGTGTGTAACTATTCTAAATGAGACTTGACCAAGTCAAGCTACATTTCTGATCACCCTTTCTTGGCAAGGACCCCAGTATGTGTCAGGACACCCTGTGAGCAATTTCACCAGCCTTCTGTCAGACTGGTGTGTTGAATCAGCCCTAAAACAAGTCCCACACAGAGGGGAAGCAAGATGGAAGACCCTCCTTCCAGCAGCAATGATCTTAACCCTGTTCACCCCACTGAGAGAAACTCTAATCTAATGAAGGGTCATTGTATATTTTAATTTGGAACAACTGACCTCTATGAGCATAGGTAACATAGGATCATAGAATGTTAAGGGGTTGAAAAGGACTTTGAAGATTATCTTGTCCCAATTCCCCCTGCCATGGGCAAGGACACCAACCACTAGACCAGGTTACCCAAGGCCTAACCTAACCTGGCCTTGAACACTACCAGGATTCAGGCATCCATAACCTCCCTGGGCAACCTCACCACCCCCACAGTAAAGAATTTCTTCCAAATATCTAAACAAAATTTCCCCTCTTTCAGTTTGTACCCATTACTCCTTGTCCTTTCACTATAGTTCCTGATGAAGAGTCCCTCTCTGGCTTCCCTGTAGGCCCCTTTCAGCTCCTGGAAGGCTGCTATCCAGACAACCAAAAAAGACCTGGGTAAATTGCCCATGCTTTAATCCTGATATTTCATGGCCAGAAGTTTTTCCAGGAGCACCAGGCAGATCCAACCCGTTCAGACTCTAGAAAGGCAGGAAGGCCTGTAGAAATAAGCAATTTGTGCTCAGTGCATTGACAGCCCCACGAACACCATTTCACCCCCAGGGCCGGACGGTCTGTCGAACGCAGGGGCTGCCCCAACGCTGGCCCCCGTGCTCACCCCCACTGTTCCTTGACCTGGCAGAGGTTCCCTTGCTGCTCCTGGTTACAACCCCCCTGTCCAATTCCAGCGGGGAATCGCCCCTAAGCGATGGCACTGCAGCCAGCCGCCGGCCCTGGCCTCCGCGGGGGTCACGGCGCTCCGCGGGGCACCGCAGCCCGGGGCAGGGAGGCCCTGCTGGTCCGCCCGCGCCCCGCGAAGCACAGCGGGGCTCACGGCGGATGGCGGCTGCCAGCGGAACCGGCGCCTCCGGCCGCGGCGTCCCCTGGGCCGGCGCTGCCGCCGCCTCTCACAAAGCCGCGGCCTGCGCTCGCCCGACCGCGCCCGCCCGTCCTGCTGCCCCCGGGCCCCGCTACTCACCATGGCAGGCCGGGGCCGCGGGGAGGACCCGCCGCCTCGGTCACTCGCACGGCTCGGCGCCGCTCCCGCCCCTGCCGCCGCCGCCCGCCTTCCGGGCCCGCCACCCGGCCCCGGCCCCGGCCCGCCGGAGCGATCGGCTGGGAGCTGCTGCCCCGCCGTCCCACCCACCTTGGCCCGCGGCCCCCGATCCAGCCCCAGGGCAGGAGCTGCTGCGGCTCTTCCCTTCCTCCGCTTGCCTGTGAGCAGCCAGCAAAGCCTCCGGAGCTGCCGGGAGAGAGGGCGGGTGGTGGATGCTGCTTGCCTAAGGCGGCGGCCGAGGCTGCAGCCTGTGCCTCCGCCGAGATATATACGGGTTTCTGTTGTTTGTTAACTCTGTTAAAATTACTCTTGAGCCTGCAGCTTACAGGCGCACGTTGCACAGCGTAAGGAGAGGCGCTGCCGGGTGGCAATCCTGCTGGGCATCTGCCACCTTCCGAAAGCACTTACGAAGAAAAGTAACATAATTTGAGACAGATAGCCTTGTGTGCTTCATAAAAGAATAGCCACTCATTCTTATTTTGCTTGAACACACTGGTTATACTGTTTCCAGCTGGTGAGAACTCGCTGTAAAACGTGCAGGTTTTCCACAATAACACTGACTAGTCCCAGGGAGATGGAGCAGAACAGATCCCATGTCCACTTGAAAGAACATTCTAGTTACAGGTCTATGAAACTGAGTCTGGAAGTGCTGAGCTGTCAGAGGACATTTATGTTTTGCAGTTGTTAGTTCTCAGTCAATAGAACAGGTCTCACATCAAACTGAGCTTTTTTTCAAGTTAGACTTTGTGAAATGCTACATCACAAGTCCTTCACAAATGTACATACTCTGCCTCCTGCATCCCTTCACTCCCCTACTCTGCAGCCACTGCAGTCACATCACTCATCAGCACAGGGGAGACTCTACACCTCCAGGACTACCTACACAAGGAACCTCACAAATCAGACCATATTTCTATCAAATTAAGCTTCCTCATACATCTGACATATTTCTTCTTATTATTTAGGAATCTGGATCTTAAAAGCCATTCAATAATATGCCAAGGTTATGCTTCCCCAATTTACTGCAGTCAGTTGCTCCTCACCTTCTCTCCTTGCTGCCCCACCCACGCTGGCCTGCCTGCTCAGCTGAACTCAATGGGAACAGTTTGACCAAGGACAAGCATTTTTGAAAATCCCTTTCAGAGTGCCTACACACTGAGGCATTTCTTCCACTATCCACTGTAGAATAGCCCCAGGAGGTAGAGTTGCTGTACAAAAGCAACTGAGACCTTCATATGTATTTCAACATCCTGCTTGTTTCTTCTTAATTATCCAGTATCTTGTTTGCTGTTTACTAAAAACAAGTAATTCCAGGTAGTTTCCCTCAGCCACCTAAACTGCTTTCAAGTGATACCCCAAAGCTTGTGCATTTACATTTGCTGAGTACTCCTTGTCTACACTTTCCCAACAGTCACTTTTATAACAAGCATTTCTGGGTCCTATTGATCTTCTCTGTAATTTTATGGTTAAAGATTAACAATGACATGGCATTTTAGATTTCTCATATAACATTTTTCCCTGATGTATTTTTATATGTTTTATATGGTTTTTTTATATGTTTTATTCTCTATTAATTCTTCAGGATGGTCCAACTCTGTCTCCTTATAAATGAAGAAGGAGCTGAATGGGTGGAAGAGTGGTTGCCTGCCCACCTGTGATAATGCCTCTTTATTTCGTCCACCTGAAAATGTTCTTGTCCCTCCTTGCCTTTGATTTCTTCTGTCAAAGAGGAAAGTTTAAACTTCTGGGCAAACACACAGCAGGATTTCTGTGCTTGGTGGATAGAAACACGGCCTAGCCAGCACCCTACTTAAGTGCCCCACAGCTGTCCTGACCATGATCAAATAGAATTTGGACGGTCTTCTACTTCTTATCTGATTGATAGCGTCACACACAACCGTTCTGCACACATACAAGTCCATCTTTCTATACTTTTAAACTCTGGTTCAATAACAGCACTTTCAGTAGCAGTTTGTGTATGAGCTTGCATTCCTGCATCCGAGAGCACGGTGTCTTCCCAAGGCAGCATCAAAGGCTAGTTGTGGAAACTTCAGAGAAAAGCTCTGGCTGATGGAAAAGAACATTTGTAGATCTGTAGAGTAATAGATGAACAAAGCCAAGGGAAATCTAGGCTTAAAGGAGAGGCCCAGCCGGAAAGGAGGTGTAAGAATAAATGCCACTTAGTTATGGGAGGGTTGAAAATACAGGGGTAGAAATTTGGAAGGAATTATACAATAGTAGCAATTTCCAGATGTTCATGACAAGCACCATATTTGTTTTAAGAGAAAGGGCAATTGTCTACTGTCGTCTTTAAACTACAGAGAGAACCCAGATCATGGCTCTTCTAATAAGCACTATGCCCGGAGACTGGAGCACTGTTTCTGAAACTGAAGCTCTGTATTGTGGTTCAGTCAGCGACCTCAGAGTTGACAGCTACTACTCCCCTTGCCTGTCCCAGCTCTGCCAGCCTCTGCAGATGCTTTTCCAAGCTGATTCCACCCACTCAGCCAGCAGAACGCTATTCCCTTTTCTTTGTCGAGGTGAGTTTTGTGCTGATTCAACAAGTTAAATCAGTCCAATGCAAGATTAGACAGTCACCAGGTCTAATATCAGAAGAGCGAGGAAAAAAGGAACAAGATTTTTCTCATTCAGTGGAAGCAAGCCATTAACATGACTCAAGCTGTAACAGGTAACTCTACCCTGACAGGCAGATTCTCAGGGGGTTAAGCCAAGACGAGACTGTGCTACTGGCAAAAGTCATCATTCCATCCTTTTCCCTTTCCTTAGTCATGCTTTCCTGATGCCTCCTCTCTGCTGCACTTCATGCAGACACACGTTAAGCCAGATCAGCTTGCCAACAGAGCTGAAAGCTAATCCAGTTTAAAAAAAAAAAAAGTTTCCAGCAGGATCAATTTTGGCAGCCAGCTGATCCTGCAGCCAAACAAACACCAGTGCCAGGATGAGCCAGTGAGAGGGCCTGTTTCGGTGGCAGCCTGCACACACGTCAGCATAAACCAGAAGTGCCCCCACAGGCCATAATTTCACAAATGCTTCCAGCCAGCTATTGCCAGCCCTGCTGCCAAAAGTAACACAGCCTTGCCCTCGGCCACACCAGCTGCTCATTCCAGGCTCCAGGCACCCGCTGTGCTTTGCTGGAGAAGAACTGATTGATAAATATAGCTGGAGTTAAAAGCAGCATTTTTTTTCCTCCCAAATTTGTATTCCACATCAGTAAAGCACCTCTGAACCAAAGACCTGTTGGATTGTAATTGTTTCCTGGGGTGAAGCTCCAAGGAAAAGAGGTGACTTGAGGGCATTTTACAGTCTTATCCTTGGCTGCAAACCTGCCTTCCCACTAAGGCTAAGGCTTCCCGTCCCGTTACAGAGGTGTCAGAGCACACACAGAGTACACTCCAGCTTCAGGACAGAGACTTCTTGAAGGACTCTGCTTTGTTCTGCTGTACTGGGGTGGATAATGTGGTCACTGTGGGGACCTAAATATGGACAAAAATCTGTAAGAGCTTAGAGCAGCTTGATAAAAAGACACCATAAGATAACACAGATAAATAAATAAATAAATAAATAAATAAATAAATTCAAAACAGCTCCACGTATCAAACACCTTACTGATGTATAAATGTTTCACAACTATATTGTATCTGACTACATTTCTTTTCAACAGATACATCTGGACTATATTAAACACTCCAAACAAGGGATCAGAGAAACCAGTTTCTTGTTATTGTTCCATAAAAGCTACTTTTAATATGGACTGTAGAAATACCAGGCATTAAAAATCCATGAAGGATCATCAGCGATTGAAATTATCAACTCCTGTTTTGAGATCTGAATTTCAGAGACTGCATTGATATCTGCAGGTTCTCTGGTGACTATTTCAGCAATACTGAAAAGCTCTGTAGTTTTGCATACAGAACTTTGACCCACAGAGCTAACTAATATTCAGCACTTTGCCAGATTTTTCTGCAGTGGGACACGGGGGGGAATCGATGATGAATTCAGTCAGGTCCTTAGCGAAATCCTATTTATTTACAAAGAATGTACAGCCACGTCCCATTTCCTCGCACGCAGAGGAAGCAAATGGGAGGGAGAACTGAGCAGCAGTCCAAGTTTGCTGCTCCAGCCAGGATGCTTGCCCAGAAGAAGCTGTCCCTTGGCTTTTTCTCAGGGCCGTACACCACTGCTTCTCCCACTGTCTGCTGGCTCTTGCGTGGTGTTTCCGGTCCCGGACATGCACACAGGCAAACACAGCTGCAACCAATCTGTGCTCTTGTTGCTGCGTTCACAAGCAGTCCCTAGAAAAGTCTCCCTGACTTTCCTCACATTAGTGCTTGTTCATACAAGTTAGCTCATCTTAGCACTTGGCCATGCACCCCTGCACCATGGGAAGCAGTTTCTCATTTTTAGCTATCTTATGCCATAGAAGAACTTAATTGCTCCTTCCTGAACAAAGCATGGCCAGTGTGCCTATCAGTTTTAATGAGGTTTGGGATTGCCTATAGATCAGAGTTCTGCTCCAGTGGCTTTTGCTTATATTGCATAAAGAGGAAAGGAGAAGTGACTCCAAAGCAAAGAGAACAACAATGAACAAAATTAATTTCCATATGTAATTTCTTCTTTGGCAAGTGCCAGATTAACTGTGTAAAACAGAGGACTTCCTACAGAATGTTAGTCCTCACAAGAACTACATTATGCTGAAGATTTCAAAAGTACAAGCACAACCTGTTTTTCATCTGAGACCTTGTCTGTATCATCTTCCAAACCACAGGCCTGACCCTGGGAGTGGAAGGACTGCTTTCAATAAACAAACCTTGATTTTCCAGTCCTGCAGCATCATTTACTTCTGTGCAAGCTGCATAGAGACATTACTAAATCCATTCCAACATACATAATAACTACTTTTTTTCATTGGTTTTCACAGGTGTAAATGCCTCCACAAAGCATGTGGCAGTGGAGAAGCAAGTCCGATTGGTTTTGATTTGCAGGACAAAGAGGAATTCTTTTTCTGAGAACGGATTACTCATGTATTACATTGTTGTAATGTGTGCTGCCACACGGGAGAGAGCTGCCCTCTCCTGCAAATTTGGCGTATCAATGAACCTTTCTGAAACATACTTGTCTGAAGCCAGTAGATGTACTTTGCAGGGCTAATGAGAGACAGTTGTATTTTGTGAAAGAAGCTCTAAGCCAGAGAATGAAACAAGTCAATAACCATCATTTTCCTTCAGCAGGTCCTCCAAATAAATCTGCATTTGTGAAATGGATGGGAGTGGTTGTGTTCTACTAGCATGCTTCCCAGACAAAATGTCTCTGCTGCTACTGTTCAAAGAAATAAAGTTAAAATGCTGCAAGCAGCAAACATGTCTAGGCATGCTAAGCATAATTTTGCATCCAGTGTGAGAGGGTCCAAAATACTTGGCCTACCCAAGTGAGAGAAATGAACATTCAAGTAAGGCAGAAGCTGAATTAACCCTTGATTACCAAGCACAATTATGCTTCTAAATATTGGAGGCAAGATCTTTGTTTCTTTGGGGCAGTTCTTTGTACACTGTAAAGTTTTTGGTGTTCACACACTCTATAAACAGGCCGACAAGCACATTTACAAATACAGTGCTATCCTGCTGCAGTTGTTCACCTCGTCCTTAAAGAAAGGCATAGAGTAAGCCACATTTCTTACCAGCTGACTTTTGCCTTACTTCCACCACACCAGCGAATGTTCTGCTTCACTGTGTCCAGTGCCACAGTCTTCACTCAGGGCACACAAACATCTCTGGCGCCGTTCCTGCTCATCATGACACCAACCTGCCACCAGCTGCTGCCAGGGTGCTCAAGAGCTGGGCTCTGCATCTGCAGGGAGACCGGATGGGTGCAAGGATGAGTTGGTCCCCGAAGCTTCCTGCCTGCCGAGCACACGTGTGCTGGAATCAACGTGCTCCAAAGCAGCACCGGCAACCTTTCCAAGCTGCGGCGTGTGCTTTGCCACACGAGGGCTGCAGTCTGCTGGCCTGTAAAACCAGCCTCTCCAGTTCACAGAGAAGTGGAGCAGGAAACTGGCGGGGAGGCACAGCAAGACGCTGCTCCCCAAAGCTTCAGCCCCTTGAGTCCCACAGATTTGGCAATGCTGACTTCATGTGGTGAGATATGTTTGCATTCCCAGTGTTCATTTTGGAGAAGAAAGGACAAGGATGTAGTGGGGCAGAGAAAAACATAGGATAGGGAGTCATTTAGAGCTTAAATCTCTATCTACATGTTTTTTGGTTTTTTTTTTTCTTTTTAAAACCATGTTAACATTTATCTTTTAGCATTTACTGTAACAAACCCACAGGCAATAAAAATCCCACAGTGACTTAAATGAGACTAAATTTGTGAACAACAAGCTACCAATAAGAATCCCGATGCCCTCCATATGAAATAAATAAACATCAGTTTCCACCTAATATTTACTTCCTGGAAGTTCAAGACTAATCCCATTTGGCATATTTTAAGGAAGTAAGCTCTTGACCCCAAATGTTTATGGGCTATAACAGTAAGTCCAATAAAAAAAAAGGAAGCACATTTAAAAGCTGCTCTTAAAATCCGATTGGCTTTAGGCACAATTTTGAGAAAGACAGCACTTCACCTCATGTTTCAAGTAAAAGGGGGTAAGTGTGACTGATACAGCCCATCCAGACCAGCATGATATTTGTGGCTATGAAAGTTTCTTTTAACAAGGATTTCTGAATATCTGTATTAACCCCCTGGCCCCCATAAGACAGATAACATAATACCACATGGGTTACATTACTTATGTCATACTTCATAGTGTAATAAAATGTTAAGGGAGCCTTCTAGGTGAAATGCCACAAAATAATACACCAACTGAAATAATGAGAAACAACAGTTTCATCCCAAACTGGTATGGAGACAAATAAGCCTTCAGATGCAAGTAATCAAATTACCTGCTGTCTGCAAAACATTCTACATCAGCAGCTCATGGCACAACATTCTTTTGACATTTTTCTGTAGATAAATAAAAATGTGAAGTGGGCACAGGAAGGCTTCTATAGTCATGTTATCAATATTTACTGTGTTTGTTGGAGCCCAGTTTGTAGGTCCTGCTCTGGATGCTTTATGTGCTGTAGGAATGCAGAGGTAGACATAGAAATGCTTGTATAACTCAGAGACCAAAAGTCATGTTACAGCTTTTTTAATTACGTGTATTCTGCCCCTGTGAAACGGACACAAAGCTGGCCCCAAACTGTTGTTTTGCAAAACAAAATGGTAAGTGGAATGATAGCACACTGTAGCAGTCTTTGCAGTTGAATTTAACTGAGTAAATTAGGAGAGGTTTTGAACACATGGAGAAGTACTCTAGAAGCAAAGAGTACTTCTTCAAACACTCAGGGTTAAGACTCAGAGATGGACTGGTCTGGAAAATAAGGAGAAAGAGCAACTCACAGGTGCACCTGGCTGTCCTGGCTGTGTGAACCTTTCATTTCAGTGAGCCACGTCTGAGTTTTCCAAGAATTACAAAAGAGAAAGGTGGAGGGGAAAAAAAAAAAAGGAAATAAAATAGACGGGCTTCTTGTTACTCGGCGCCACGAATAACTGAGCCGTAAATTTCCATGAAGGAGTCCCTTCTCACGTGTGAAGTTCCTTGATGCTATACCTACCACCTGCCCATAATAATCAGCGTCCTCTTTTTTATATCCGTATATATGCACATATACATGAATTACCCTTTATATGCATGTACATACGTACAACACCTCCTTTAGGAAGCTGCGCCCGTCACCTCACACCACGGCCACAACTGCGGAAAAAGTGCAGCAGGGACTGCACTCTTCGTCCACTAGATTTTAATTTCCAGAGGAAAGATGGGGCGCTAATATTGATTTTTTTGTTGTTTTGTTTTGTTTTTTTTTGTTTTGGTTTGGTTTTTTAATTTAACTTTCTTTCACTTCAGCCCGCGCTCTGTGCGGCGCTCCCCGCCCGCCATGTCGCGGCGGGGCAGGGCCGTGCGGCCGTTGCGCCTGCGCGGTGCGGGGGTGCGGCCGGCCATGGCCGCCTCCGTGTTCTGCTGCTTTTCCTGGTGCCGGGATGGCGGTGCCGGGCACATCCCGCTCAAGGAGATGCCTGCCGTGCACCTGGACACTCAGCGCATGGGTGAGCGCGGCAGGGTCGCTGCTGCCGGCGGGCGGCTCCCCGGCGGGCAGGGCCGCAGCCCCGGGGCGCGGCACGGGGTAACCGCTGGGAAAGTCGCTCTGGGGCTACTTTAGCAGGAATTTGGGCTATTCTTTAGCAGGAATTGGCAGTTTTCAGGGAAAAAATAAGGAGGTTTGGTTTAAAAAGTGGTTTAAAGCAGTTTGTGTTGAGCTGGAGTTCATCGGCACAATGAGTGTGTGAGGTACCCGAGGTGGGCAGGCTGCCCGGCGGGGGCTGTCGTGGTCAGGATGGGCACAGGTGGTTCGGAGCCGAGGGGCTGAGTTCACAGAAACACGCCATCTGTGAGGGTGGAAAAGACTTCTGAGGTCATCGAGTCCAACCTGTGACCCAACACCACCGTGTCAGCCAGATCAGGGCACTTAATGCCACGTCCAGCCTTCAACGTGTCCAGGGACGACGGAGAATCCACCTCCAGTTCCGGCAGTGGAGATTAAAAGGGAGTCAAGCCGTGCAGTCTGGTCCCTGCTGCTGTTTTGAGGATCACCCTTAGCATGAGCTATCCACAGAGCCGTGCCTGGGCTGTGTTGAGGAGAGAAGGGATCAGGGCCAGCAGCAGCAGAGCTGGGGAGGAATAGGTATGGTCCAGTGCTGGGGTACAATTGTTAGCCACAGCCTCCCATGTGCTTGGCTATGGCAACAGTGCCTAAAGATGAAGTCGTCCAATGGAGAAAGAAAACTTAGTGGAGGACTTTTTTTCTCTCAGTATTGGCAGGCACATTTCTAATAGAAGGACTGTTTCTGAGACTAACTAAACACCTGGCGATTCCATCCATCATTTCTACCCGATATGCTTTTCCTTCTTGTTGCAGAATGCTTTTTCTCCGATGTTAGAGAACAGAGTACAGGGCTTTGGTCTCACAGTGAACCCTTTCTGACTAAATTGTAAGTTATGCTTCTGATGTGGCTAAGCAAAGGTTGTAATCAGCATGGTGCCATAAAGCCCAAGAGGTGAAAATTAGATCAGCTTATAGATTTTAAATAAATAAACCCTAGTGAAAAGATGAACTAGCCTGTAAACAACCTTCCTTCTCTTGCTTCAAAGCATGGCCCATCATCATATTTCTCACAGACTAATGAAGTTTTTACTTGGGGCAGAAGTAACAAAAACAGGTCTCAGTGTTTAGGGCTTTTGAGGGCTGCTTTCACATTTCTGAAACTGTTTTGAAGTTCTGTGGGTTTTTTTTCTTCTTGCAGGAACAGATGTTGTCATTGTTAAAAATGGCAGAAGAATATGTGGCACGGGAGGCTGCTTAGCCAATGCACCTTTGCATCAGAACAAGAGCTATTTCGAGTTTAAAATCCAGTCTACAGGTTGGTCAGCAAAAAATATGCAACTTTAAACTTGGGAGTTATGTTACATTGACTGCTAGTGGCATATCACAAATGCTTAGCACACACATCTTTCTAATTGCATCCTTGAACTTGTGAACATTAGAGAGATTTGTAAGTTACTGTGTGAAAGGAATTTTTTTTTTCTTTTTAAAATTTTGACTCTAAAATATTAAAAATAATAGTAAGTGTGTTACTAGAGGAGTGCAAATCCTAAGCCCCCATTTTGTTTTGTATGCTGTTATAGGCATGTTTTTCAGGTGGCGTATTTTAGAAATTATTTTTTGCTCAATAAATGCTTATAACCACATAAAACACTGTAGCTGTGAAGTATTTTTAAGGAGTGCAGTTTATCCAGTGAGACTTCTATCTATTTGTCTACCCTCATTTGCTCTAAGCAGGCACTGTTTGCCCAAGCAAGGGTAACACTCCTTGTGCTACCCTTTGCTCTTCAGATCAAGTGTGTAGCACTTATTCTGACACTGCCTTATCCATAGGAGCCTTTCAGCACCTTGTTCCTTTATTTGCTCCTACAAATACGGTCAACTTCACTACTTCAGAGAGCACTCCAGGCTTGCCTGTATTCTAGCATGAAAAATCAACCTGTATTTTTAAAAGCTGCTAGCAGGTGCTCTGAAAATGAAGCTGTGCTTTCCCTAAGTGTCTGTGGGGAGGGAAGTAGAAGGGAAGTGTTAGTCCAGAGGCAGGCCTTATGTGCCTGCTGGAACTTGATTCCGAAACTTTTTGGGTAAGAGTTGTTTGCCTTCAGGTGTGTCGGAGTGCAGGCAGCATGAGCACAGATTTGCCTACAGCACCTTGCCATCCAACTAGTTGGTTAGTTTTAAGCTACATGTAAGCCCATATCCATCTTAACTTGGCAATTTTATGATCCGTTATATTGAGAAGAATCCATTGCAGGTGTTCATACGTGGTCATTATTCACACAGATAGTATATCTACGTTCTTACCCTTGATAAACACGGGAAATAAACTCTCCTGGTCCCAGTGAGTCTTTTTTCCTCTATTCCTGTGCCCCAAGGCAGGAGAACTGTAGAAGACTCAAAGTAAATCTTTGATTTCCAGAAGTATCCCTGCACAGTTAATTAGAGGTTATCTGTGGGGTCACCCTGACTGTTGTAAAGTTTTCTGAAGTTGAATCACACTCTTGTCCTTTTCATTCTTGGCGTTAGAAAAAAATATTCTACAGTTTCATCTTTTGAAAATAAGTTTCTTAAATTTTTGTCTCATTTTAGTCTTCTCTAGACTAAACAGTTCCGGTTTGTTGGGGTTTTTTTCATTATCTCCTTATAGATGAAACTTTTACACTTTTGGTTGTTTTTGTTGTTTCTTCTACAATATCTCTAGTCAGCCTAATTTGTCTTGAAGTACAGCTTAAAATGGAAGCTCTGCTTCAGCTGCAGCAGCAGTAGATGACTTAATCTGTTTTAATACATGCCACACATCCAGAAGTTTTCCACAGCAGGAGGGCACACTCACATTCAGCAAGTGGTCTGTGATCTGGCTACCAAGCCACTACTTTATTTGTGCCACTTACTGTTCCTACTTACCTGCTCTTCTTCATAATTTAGTAAAAACAGATGCGTTTTCTTTATTTCTAACCAATTAGTCAGGATCACCTTAAACTTGAAGGGCCTCTCAAGAGCTTGCAGTCCTGTCAGATTGGGATTGGCAGCACGTTTAATCAACACATCATCATGTTATTCAAGTAATTGATGGAAATACAGAAAAGTATCTGACCTTGTGCATTCAATGCAAAACCTCAAACCCCCTTGAGTCATCTTTTTTGATTTGACAGGGTGCTACTGATGAGTAATCCTGGAATAGTTTTCTAACCGCTCGTGCCTTCATATTGCTGTAACTGTCTAGACCATGTTTTCATCATTTGACAATTTCAGTGTTGTATAAGTTTCAAAAATATTACCAAATCAAGGTCTATAATATTAACACTTTCTTTTTTTCCATAAGCCTAGTCTAACTAGCTGAAAAAGGAAAATGTGTTGTTTACAAGTCCATGCTAGTTGGATTTATTTTTTGTATCCTCCTACAGTCTCAGAGCTTGTTTTCAGTATTTTTCTGGGAATAAAAGTTAAGCTGAGTGGTTGCAATTCTCTTTTTCAGAGAGCCTTCTTTTTCAAGATAGATGCTGTTTGTCTTCAGTCTCCTGTGGCTGCTTGTGCTGGGTCTGATCAGGATGAAGTCAATTATTTTCATAGCAGCTGCTGTGGTTCTGTGTTTTAGATTTGTGACCAAAGCAATACTCACAACTAAACAATACTGGTAACACACCAGTATTTTAGGTATTGCTGAGCAGGGCTTGCACAGCATCAAAACCTCCTCTGTTTCTTGCTCTGCCCCTCCAGTGAATATGATTAGGGTTGCATAAGAGCTTGTGAGGGGACGTAACCAGGTGGATGACCCAAGCTAGCCAAAGAGATATTCCATACCCATACCACCTGTCTTGTTCGGGAATAAATGGGAGAGGAGGGGATTTAGGGAGATAAGCCATATTTGCTTGGGAATTGGCTGGGCATCAGTCTACCCATGGGAGGTGGTGAGTGATTGCCATTGCATCACTTTGTTTTGTTGTCTCTTTCACTTCTGCTTTACTTACTAAACAATTTTTATCTTTAGCCACAAGCTTTCTTGGTTTGAATCTTCCTTTCCTCTTCCTCTGTTCCATGGGGGCTGGGGGGGAGGGAAGAGAATGACTGGGTGGATAATGCTTAGCTGCCAGAGCTAACTTAAAATAGTTCTGGTATTTCCAGGAGATGCTTACTGGTACTACCATCATGGCATTTGTTAAAAAATGAATTCTTTATGCTGTCCTGCTATAGTCAGTCTTCAAAATAATGTGTTTTTTTCTTACTGTGTCAATGTCACATTTTAGGGATTTGGGGTATTGGAGTTGCAACCCAGAAAGCAAACTTGAATCAAATTCCACTTGGTCGAGATGTCCACAGCCTGGTAATGAGAAACGATGGAGCTCTCTACTATAACAATGAGGAGAAAAATAGGCTACCAGCAAACAGCCTTCCTCAGGAGGGCGATGTGGTGGTGAGTTTCTTAAGGCTTTCTTACTTCCTCACGTGTTCCTAAATGCTTCTTATTTACAGCTCTGTGGTCAAACTGACTGTTTTAAGTCAAATTGTTCAGTTTGCATCTCCCAGTTTGGAAAGTGCTGGGATATAAATTCCTGTTGTCTTTGAATGGATCAGCAGGCTGGATATGGGTGGACTTCATTCTTGGTATTGATAGGTTCCTAATGAGGGATGGGCTTGACCAGAGTTTGAGAAATAGTTTCTGATACTCTATTGCAGTATCTACTTGACTGATAACTCCCATCATAAGGATCTTAAAAGGATTGTTTGAGTTGGGATCTGCCTGAACAAATAATGTGTTGGAATGTATTACATGGCTATGCACCATGCCCAGCTGAACTCAAGATCCCTTAGCTAACTGGTTAATGATTAGAAGGACAGGGGGGAGCAGAGATGCATCCTGGGTGATAAATTAATTGTATTTTGTAGTTTGTGGGGATATTAAGTGGGGAGGGCAGTAATGTTCACTGGAAAAATGATTGAGAGTAAATTTTGTTCTTTTGTACCTTACTATTTCAGGTTTCTCAAAACATCCTTAACTGACTTTGTTCAAAGTGTTGTTTTTTCAGTTATTGTCATTTTCTCCATGTCCTTTCAAAAATACTTGAGAACAATGCAATGAAATTGAGACCATTTATCACCTCTACTTTTTCATGCTGGGTAACCTGCCTCTCTATAGCTGTAGTTAGAAATGCCATCTTTAGAAGCCCCAAAGAGCTAAGGGTGACATCTCCAATCTTTACCCTCAGATACAATACTGTTCTTTTAATCCCCTTCTGAAATTGTTTTTTGAAGGGTTGCAGACTGTTTCAGGGTTTTGGTGAACTAGTGTGGTCTGAACAGCTTCAATTAATCACAAAAAAACCTGATTCGTTACTGCTAACTCCCCCATTTCCATAAATATCAAGCGACTTTGTTCTGTCATGGAAACAAATTTTTGAAGTCCTGCATGAGCACACAAATTGTCACACTCAGACATACCAAAGCAGTGAAAAAAGTCCTTTAGCTAACAGATAAGTAAGTTACTATCTTAGTGTTTGCTTTCTGCTCTGTGGTCAGCATATTTATAGCATTGTGTGTGAAACCACGGTCTGTTGCTGCCAGCAGAGTAAATGGACTGAGAGAGGTTTCCATATGGAGGTATGGAAGGGTGAACTTGGTTCATAGCATCATTATTTATTAAAGTTATTTCCGTGAGAAGATACAAACAATAAGATTGCAAACCACCTCATACTCAAAATCTTGAACATCTTGTGTTTCTTTAAGGTAGTGAAGTTTGGAAATTTGTTCTGTAAACTCAGTAAGATGCGAAGTGTATTGTGCAGTACTGAGCTGCATCCCAGTTGAACGGGCTGTTAAGGAGTCTTTGAGAATACAGATGTTACTGGTCGTTTACTGACTTCTAGTCCTCGGCAGGAATATGTCAAGTGAGATCTTCTAGGATGCTGTGGTTTGCTTAATGGTGTTAAAATCTGCCTATGGCTAAGAAAGCTAAGTTAAGTGGCAGTCTTACGTGTATAAACTTGTTGATGCTTTTTTTTGTTGGTGGTGATGGTGGTGTTTTTTGTTTGTTTATTTTCTGTACTTTGTAGGGCATTACCTATGACCATGTAGAATTAAATGTATATTTAAACGGCAAGAACATGCATTGTCCAGCTTCAGGAATCAGGGGGACTGTCTATCCAGTGGTCTATGGTAAGTCAGAGATTTTCAAACTATTTCACATTATGGAAAGTATTTTCATTCCAGTTTTATTTTGTGAGCTGTGTATTCTTCTCACTTAAATGGAACGCACATCAATCATCTATTCTTGGCAACTACAACAATTAATTACATTAAAAAGCAGACCTAGGGAATTGCAAAAGAGTGTTTTGACCTCATTTTTAATCCTGCTTAATAGGAAAAAAGGCACTGCTTACAGTGTCCACCTCCAGCAAACTGGGGAGTTGCTGCACTCAGTGTAAAAGTTGCCAGGTAAAAAAATTATGAAGCAGATGGCAGACTTGTGGGTTAATCTGATTTATCTATGAAGCTTGATATTTGTGCCTTTCAATTTCAGGTACTTCATAAATGCCTTCAGTGTTGCATAGCAATAGAATTGTTTGTATTTTCTTGAACTTCCTGTGCAGTTTCTGCCCATTGCTGTTTGTCCTATTGCTCAGTACCACCAAGTAGTGCCTGGATCCCCCCTCTTGGCACCCTCCCTTCAGATAATTGTAGATATTGATGAGGTCCCTTCTCAGTCATCTCTTCTCAAGACTGAACAGTCAGCCTTTTCTCATAGGAGAGATGCTCCAGTCCCTTCATCATCTTTGTCACCATCCTCTGGACCTGCTCCAGGAGCTCCATCTTCAGTTTAGTAGTAGTAAACTCATCCAAGTAGTAGCCAAAATCGTTTTCGTCTTAAGGATAACCCACAGCTATATGATGGGGATAAATTTTAGTTTCTTGCTGGGTTCCTAATGAACTTTTGGCATATTCCCAATTATATCTTGATACATTTTGATTGATACAGAATTTTATGAGCAGGAAGAAAATACTCCAGGTGTGTTGTAGAGTCTTTGAAGTCTCTAAATGTAGCTGGTGAATTACTTGCTTCCAAGCCCTAAGGGTGGAATCGTCCTGTATGGCCAAGTTGTGAAGTGTCCTTCAGCCACGTGATGGCGCTGCTAAAATGCGGTGGCAGCTCCGCGGGATCTCCTCGTGCAAAATCTTCATGAGCAGCTGCAGAAGAGTTACTGCGTGGTAACTGCATCTTCCCTATATTTTGGAAGGTGTCTTACACACCATGAAGAATGAAGGTTGCTTTCAGAAAATACTTGGTGGCATGTTAGTCTACTGTTAATCTTTTTTTCTCTGACTGAAGAAGTTCCATGCCTGGGGAATGCAATGACCTTTTATTGCAGGCTCTTTTTGTCTTCTTCCACAAGTGGGCATAATTTCATCATAATTATCATGTCTTCTACATATAGCTATAACTTGAAGCCTGCAGGTTGTTTTTGTACACTACTTACTTGGTATAAACTTCAGCTATAAGTGTCCTTAATTTAATGTGCACTTCTAGTTCTGCGGAAGGATTTGGCCATACAGAAGAGAGTTTCTCAAACATTTAATCTATTCAGACTAGAACTATAGATATCTTTTTAAAAGGAGCGTGATAGATCAGGCAGACACAGTGTCACACTTGAGAAGGTAAAACAAAAACATGGACTTAAAGGTTCTGTACTCAGGCACTTTAATGGAAGCAAGACATAAACACTGCCTAAGTACTAGAGAACTGTACAAACACATTGATAGGAGTTTTCACAAAGCCTAGGAAGGAAAGATTTTGACCTTGTCTCTGAGATTGCTAAATTCCAAAGTATGGAGATGAAGCTTTTCTTGTTTGAACTAATGTTGATAGCCTGCCAGGTTCGTCTCAGAAGCTGTCTTTGAAAGAGACCTTACTTTTCAGACTGGGTGTGTGTTTCAGTTTGCTAGTGAAGTACACAAGTGTTGCTGTGAAAATACTCAGCAGTTTCTTTTTTATATTCTACACTGAAAGTACTATTGCAGGTGGGTAGGTTTTGCAGGGTTCAAAAACCGGGAGAAGTTCTGTAAAAAAACCACATTAAGTTCCAACTTCAAGAAGTCAAAGGAGCCCTTTGCTTCTTTGCTTAAACTGATGGTTTGATACCAACCATCACAGACATGTGAAACCTTGTAAACCTCCAAAAATCCACTGCAGACAGTTGAAACTCCAGCAGAATTAGGAACAGAAAAATACGCACATGAAGAGGTGACATTCCTCCAGCAAGGTTTATCTGGTAGCATCTTTAATTTGTAGATTTCTGGAGGAATGGAATTGAAAATTTGTAATCAATAACCTGAAGCTCTGCTAACACTCCCAATGAAATTAGACATTCTCATCAGACTCTCAGCAGAAAAGAGAGATGGTTTGCTCTCCTGGCATAAGGCCTACCAAATTCATTGAAGAGATTTCTTTTAATTTTGTATATGTAATGGATATATTGAAAAAATTCTTTGTGGTGTGAGCACAGTCTACAGTCTATTAAGATGGTGTAAAAGAGGATCAAACTGTAAGTGTCCCTTCTCTAATTCCTTCTTTTTGGTTCTCTTCTTCAGTTGATGACAGTGCCATTCTGGATTGCCAGTTCAGTGAATTTTATCATACACCTCCACCCGGGTTTGAAAAGATCCTCTTTGAGCAGCAAATCTTCTGAATGTCTTCATACTGAGAATTTGCACCCTGCACTGTTACAAAAGCTTTGTCATCTTGAAGTTTCACTTTACCTTTAGGAAACATATCTGTATTTTTAGTAAGTACTTGTGTCTGTTGTCTGCAGAATAAATATGTTAACTGCAACACCAGGTAAATGTGTTGCAAATAAGAGTTTTATGGCATTGTTTTGTGGTTGAAAATGAGTGTTTTGCGGCAGGGTTTTTCTCTGATTTGTACTTGATGCATAAGGAGACTAAGGCGTATTGCTTTTGTCAGTATTACATTGAATATTTTGAATAAACTGGAGCTGTGTAAGGCAAACAGTTCTTACACATATGATACCTATGGAGATGGGTAGTTCTCATGATTTTTTCCCCCAGCCTTTTTCTCATAGAAGTTATGTAATTTCTTTAAAGGATGCACTATGTTTCTAGTCTTTGATTTGGAGTTGTAGTGTCCCAATTGTGGCCTATGGCATAACTAGCAGCTACTTTTATTTTGGCAAGGTGTAGGTTATTCCATTCCCTCAATCTTAGACCAACAAATACAACTTACCTGTTTCTTCTAGCTTTTCATTTGCTTTTATTGTGACAAAAAAAATTATATTTTCTAGTAATACTTTTTGTTGTACCTTAAAAGTAAACCTTAACACTACCTGTGTGTTTGAGGACTGCCATGCTCTATTACTCCAGTAAGAGAGCAAGTACAGATCACTCAGCTTGGGTAAGCAAAGATCAAGGTGAACGGTATGAGATGTTATGGTAAAGCCTTACATCTAAACTGTAAATTAGATTATTCTCTTATGGAATAGCATATTTAATTTCTTCGTGAATCATTTATAAACGGCTAAGACATTGTTCTAAAATGTGATGCCCTTGAATATACATTGTGAGATGCTATTTTTCCCCTCTTGTCATATTTAATATACTTCCTGGAAGAATTTTTATTGTAAAAAAAATCTTCATACTGAATGTTTTTGTTTTTGTTTTGGCTTTTCCTGGGTTAATGTGTTTGCATAAATGATTTTATTTAAATATTTTTAGAAATTACCTTATTCTGAAATTTTCAAATACAAACAGCTTTCTCAAAGCCTTTCACCTTAGGATTTACTGCATCTGTCTTAATTCTGTAGCCCATGTTTACCTTCCTTTTAGCCTTGCTGTCATGTGACAGTATTGGGTAGAACTTTCAGCCTTGCCAGCATTATGGTATAAACCTCGGGAGATTAGAGTGCAATTTTATCGTTTTCCTTCGAAATCTGCTCAGATCAGAGTAGGGTAATGAGAAATAACCCCTAAATCCTAAAACACCTTCCCCCCACCCCTCCCTTCTTTCTGGGCTTAAACTTTTTCCCAATTTGCTCTACCTCGTTCCCCCAGCAGCACAGAGGGACAAGGAGTGGAGGCTGTGGTCAGTTCCTCACATGTTGTCTCTGCTGCTCCTTTTTCCTCAGGGGAAGGATTCCTCACGTTCTTTCCCTGCTCCAGCATGGGTCCCTCCCTTGGGAGACAGTTCCTCAGAACTTCTTCACTGTGAGTCCTTTCCATAGGCTGCAGTACTTCATGACCTGCTCCAGTATGGATCCCTTACAATGGGTGTAGTCCTTCAGGAACAGACAGCTCCAGCATGGGTCCCCATGGGACCTGTTCTGGGTCATAGCCTCCTTCGGGCATCCACATGCTCTGGGTGAGGTCCTTCACAGGCTGCANGCTTAAACTTTTTCCCAATTTGCTCTACCTCGTTCCCCCAGCAGCACAGAGGGACAAGGAGTGGAGGCTGTGGTCAGTTCCTCACATGTTGTCTCTGCTGCTCCTTTTTCCTCAGGGGAAGGATTCCTCACGTTCTTTCCCTGCTCCAGCATGGGTCCCTCCCTTGGGAGACAGTTCCTCAGAACTTCTTCACTGTGAGTCCTTTCCATAGGCTGCAGTACTTCATGACCTGCTCCAGTATGGATCCCTTACAATGGGTGTAGTCCTTCAGGAACAGACAGCTCCAGCATGGGTCCCCATGGGACCTGTTCTGGGTCATAGCCTCCTTCGGGCATCCACATGCTCTGGGTGAGGTCCTTCACAGGCTGCAGGTGGATCTCTGCTCCCCCGTGGATCCCCAGGGGCTGCAGGGGCACAGCTGCCTCACCATGGGCTGCTCCAGGGACTGCAGGGGAATCTCTGCTCCGGTGCCAGGAGCACCTCCTGCTCCTCCACTGACCTCGGTGTCTGTGGGGCTGTTTCTCTCATGTTCTCACCCCTCACTCTGGCTGAAATGCAGTTTTTCCCCCTACCCCTTCTTAATCTGTTATCCTAGGGGTTCTACCACTGTCTCTGCTGGGCTCAGCCTTGGCCAGCAGTGAGTCTGTCTTGGACCCAGCTGGCATTGGATCTGTCAGAAATGGGGGAAGCTTCTGGTATCTTCCTGTGGAAGCCGTTCCTGTAGCCCCCTGTTACCAGAACCTTGCCATGCAAACCAAATACAGCATCCACACAGCCTGGGCTTCAGATGTTCAATGCAGCCCTCCAAGTCCCAGGTTGCAGGGATTGCCTGTGACCTTTGTCTGAGGCCAAGAAAAATAGCCCTCTGTCCTTCCAGAGCTGTGCTGGCAACTGGATGAGTTGAGGAGGCAGTGAGCAGGTGGCACATCAGAGAACCTGAAAGGGAGACAAACGGGATCTTCTCTGAGTCTTAACAGCTTGAAGAGCCCTGGACCCCATCTGTAACAGGGAAGCTGGCAGTGTCTACCTTGCACTACCAAGGTAAGCAAAACCTCTGGAGAAAAGGGTGGATGGAAGGTGATGACTTGCTGGTACCAAGAGGAATGTTCTTGCCACACCTATGGGTTTACAGCTGCAAAACAGGTTCATTGCCCTCTTAGTTAAGAGAAGCTAGATGAGCATGGGGGCTCAGGTGGTGGACGATTCTTTGCTGGTGAGAGGAAAGGGAGTGAGAAGGCACTAATAGGACAAGTCAGTAATTAACTGTAGATATAGTGTTGGGAACTTCCCATAAGCTCCTAATAGACAGGTTGTGGTAAGAGCAGACAGTGAGATGGACTGAAAACTGGATGAATGGCCAGGCCCAGAGGGAGGTCAGTGGCACAAAGTTTATTGGGGGCCAGTAACCAGCACTGTACTCCAGGGTCAATACTCCCATCCTCTTAACATCCTCATTAACGTTCTGGATGATGGTGCAGAGTGTACCTTTAGCAAGTCTGCAGTTGACACAAACTTGAAAGGATTGGCTGGAATGCCAGTGGGCTGTGCTGTCATCCAGACGGACATAATGAGTTGGAAAAATGGGCTGATGGGCAACTTGTGAAGTTCAATAAGGAGAAATGCAAAGTTCTGTAGTCAGGAAGAAACAACCCCATCTATCTGAACAGGCTGAGGGCTATCCATCTAAGAAGCAGCTTGGCAGAAAGGAACCTACGGGTGCTGGTGGACAGCAAGGTGAACTGAGCCAACAATGTTCCCTTGCAGCAAAGAAAGTGAATCCGTGGCTGCATTAGCCAAAATATTGCAAGCAGGTTAATGGAGGTGATTCTTCGGCTTTATTCAGCCCTGATGGGGCTACGCTTGGACTGCTGTGTCCAGTCCTGGACTCCTTGGTACAAAAGAGGCAGAGACACACTGGAGAGAGACTGAAGAAGGGCCACAAAGATGATTAAGGGTGAAACATCTTCCCTATGAGGCAAGGCTGGGAAAGCTCAGACTGTTCAGCCTGGAGAAAAGAAGGCTCAGGGAGATTTTATCAGTGCATATAAGACACATGAAGGGAGGGTGAAAGGAATGCAGAGCCGGGCTCTTTGCAGCGGATCACAGTGACAGGACTTAAGGCAGAAACATGTGCAGGAGACTCCCTCTTGAACATCAGGAAGCATTTTTTACTGTCAGGATGACTGAGCACTAGCATAGCTTAGCCAGCTATGGTTGTGGACTCATCGTCCTTGGAGAAACTCAAAAGCCAACTGGACATTGTCCTGGATACCTGGGTTTAGGTGGCCCTGTGTGAGCAGGAGGGTTGGACCAGATGACTTCCGGAGATCACTCCCCAGCTCATCCATTCTGTGTTCATTCAAATGCTTCACCTGGAATTAGATTTCTCATGTTCAGGGGCAAAGGAGGAAGTATTTAAAGAAATTCTAATCATTGTATCTAACTGCATCCAGCAAACAGCTCTCAAGACTGCTGTGGTTAAGAATATATAACAGTAGAAGCTGTTACCTTAAGCTTAATGTAGACTTGCTTTAAAATAGAGTGAAGGCTGTCTTCATCAAAGCTGGTGTTTAAAATGGAAAACATTTTGGTAAATATAGAAGACTCAAAATAGCTGCAACATTCACCAAAAATATGGAAAGAGCCTGCTTTTGTGGCTTAAATTTGCTCATTTCTCATCATAAAGAGAATAAGATGCATTTGTAATACTGCACAATGTAACTGCATCTCTTTTATGAAAGTCAGAAAACTTGTTTTATAATTGGTGACACAGGAAAACTCCACCAAAAAAAAAAAGTGAATAAAATCTTATTATAATCTATTCATCAAAATGGAAAGACTAATTTTCACCTGAAAATAAGTTTTGTGATGAGAGTTCTTAAAAGAAGCAAGGCTAGATTTAACTCCATTGGCCACAGAAATAGAATGTGAGTTAACTTATGCCTCAGCCTGTCATTTCAGCAACTGACCATGAATCCAGATGTTTTCCCAGAATTGTTCCCAGTCTCAGCTTTGCCTAAAGAAATGGGATGCAATACCCATTTCTAAAAGTTGCATTTCAGTATCAAGTAAATTTCAGTTAAGACTTAGCAATATATTTACTAGTAGCAAATTTATTTTAACAAGAATGAATCATACTTCCCAGTGAAATGGTTGAGGTATTTCCACTAATTGTTTATACCCAAAATGTTTTCTTAATCTTTGAATGTTACAATTTTGACACCCTGTCTCTTTGAGTAGAAAACTTTGTATTAACTAATGTTTCCTGGGTCCTTTTGACATTATACTGTGGCAGCAAGATATGAAGACTGAAGACAACTTTATTTTCGCATCCACAAATCTATGGAAATGGCAGGACACATAATACAGGTTACATATAGATCAGAGGAGTTGTTATTTTTATAATACTAGATCTGCCTGTGGTGCTTCAGGGGTAGATGAAATCAAGTAGTACTATTCCAACAAGATTAAAATCCCAATTAGATACTAGAAGGTTAGAAACACCTGTCAAGGATTTCCTGAAAAGGTGCTTTTCCACAAAAAATCAGGATCCATGGATTCTCTGCAAAGAGAAACTTCATGCCGTGCATTGGGTCTCTTAAATGCCATTCAGCACAGTTCTAATCCCACACTCTAAAAGGGAGCATTCAGAGATGGCAGGACATGGTATTCAGGTGCAAATGTTCATGAGAATACAGACCTCCATGAATATTCAGGCTGTTTTTCCCTTCCTCAGGCTTTCTTGGTAGTGCACTGCCGTTCATACAACTGTGTGCAAAAACAACAGAAGGAACCAAGTTCTATAGTGGGAATTTCTTTGCTTCATCTGAGTTATTAGATTATTTTCGTGTACTCACTCATCTTTCTTACCACTATGCGTTGATGTTGCCTTGCATACTGGCAACCAGTCGAGCTCATGGCTGAGATAAGGTTCCACAAAGGTACACAAGTAAATCAGTAAAACATCGTTTCATACCTTTCTCTCTGAATCCAGGCTCTAAGGCCCAAGGATCCAGCCCCCCAAGTAACCTATGGTGTTCAAAACCACTGTTGCTTCTGGCAATGGAATACCTCTTGCTTTAGTGAAGAACTGCTTGCATAAACGTGTCCAAAACTAAGCCACTAAGGTACTTACAGGAAGCCTGTGACCCAAGATATGGAACAAATTTAAGTGCCTGTTCACTTCTCTTCACAGATCCTTCCCTTGCCCAGTTCTGCAATAAAATAGTTTTCAGTATAAATATCTTGGACTTGATAAAATTATAGAATCACTTAGGCCGGAAGAGACTTCTAAGATACTCAAGTCCTACCATTAACCCAGCACTGCCAAGTCCACCACTAAACCTTGTCCTCATGTGCCACATCTACATGTTCTACCTGTAGGAATGGGGACTCCACCACTTCCTTAGGCAGTCTGTTCCAAAGGTTGACAGCCTTTTCAGGGAAGAAATTTTTCCTAGTGTCCAATCTAAACCTCCCCTGATACAACTGGAGGACATTTCTGCTTCTATCACTTGTTACCTGGGGGAAGAGACTGACCTCCACATGGCTCCACCCTCCTTTCAGGCAGAGATTGACAAGGTCCCCTCTGAGCGTCCTTTTCTCAGCTAAACACCTCCAGCTCCCTCAGACTGCTCAAAAGACTTGTGCTCTGGACCCTTCAACAGCTATGTTGCCCTTCTTTGGATACTCAGTCACCTCAATGATACAGATTTCTAGACAAAAGTGCAAAGGATTAGGGAGAGCTCTCAGGTGTACAGTGCTTTGTACCTTTGCTTTCCTTGAGTGCTTCATGTGTAAGCTCTCTGTTGAGGGAAATCTTGGTGGCTCAAATGTTGAATTTTTGTTCATTGAATATTTGTAAGAACAAAGAGTTGGAAGTACCATTTCCCACCTCACCTGGCTCGTGCAAGAGCCCTTTTATATTTTCTTTATTGTAGTTTCCCCTTCCAGACATTTCAGCTTTTCCTAGCTCATTTTCTAGCTCTGTGTTGGAGCTAAGAAAGCTGACCTGATCTGGCTGCCAAGATGAGTCAGCAGAAGAGCTCTTTGTCCCTCCACACAGTCCTATCGTTTGACACTTCCTGGGAAGAAGAATAATTTCTTAGACACTGGAATTTCCTTTGCTGCAGTCAAGAGAGGTGGGCTGGGGATTAAATGAGATTGAAGGAACATTCTTATGGGGAGTCAACTGGTAAAATGCCAGAAATTCAGTGTGAAGTGCGTAAATAAAACTAAGGTCGCTATTCTGTAATTCCAGAGCATGCCAAGAATAGAGTTTATATCTTGTGTATATGTATTTAGGTTGCATTGTGCCTGCAATTTAATTCAACATAATATAGGGAGAGAAAAAAATTGAAGCCAAGTCACATCCATAGAAAACCCTGGCATGTTTAGTAGACAAGACATTTCCTAGCTTCAAACGTGAAAACTTGAGTCATTTTTCTTGGATGTGCTCATTATATTGGCAAGCAGTACATGTTAAAATCCCCATTGTTAAGAAATCTAAATTATCTTTTCCTTTAAAATATCTGTACTCAGTATAGGAGGGCTTGTGACCTTTTCATAAGTGAACAAATATTATACTGAATAATGGTTTCAGTAGTTCAGTGAGGATTTTCTGTGGAAAAAGTGCTGCCCTTGGCTAAAGTAAATGCTGGCAAAATCAAGATAAACTGGTGGAGGAGGCGTTTTTCATGGAAGTTGGTAGCTTGCTCCAGACAAAGTCGTCTTTTCCTGTGTGAAGGATGGAAATATAACGCTTCCCTCTTCAGAGGGATGTCAGGAGAACACATTGAAGGAAGGTGAGGCAGCCAGGGCCATGTTAAGACTGCTTGTACCCTAATGCCTGTCACAACTTCATCTCTCCATTGTCTGAGGAATCAAGTCTGAGCAGTCTGAGTCACTCATGACTAATTTGAATGTAGTAGTTATAACTCCTAAATTAAGCTCCCAGAGTAGGGAGTGTGAACACACCTTCAGATGTTACAGTAGAGCCATCTAATTATCTTCAGAGTCTGTACTTTCCCAGAGATTTCTTCAGGAAAGGATTGGGTTGCTTGTAGTCTATTTCTTCAGTTCTCTCTCAATTCATAATCTTTTTTTCATCTGCTCTAAAAGCCCATTTTCCCATTAATGTTAATATAAGTGATACACCGGCCATTTATTTGTTGCAGGCTGACAGTTCCCAAATTCTGGAAAACTTTGTCTCTATTCAAAAAGTGATGGTCAACATAATCCTGTCAGCTGAAGTCCCTGAGGGAGATGCATGTCATGCAGCAAAAGATCTCTGCTGATGCTGCTTGAATTATTTCCTCAGACAGAGTGAGCAGTAGTGACAGATGGCCTTTTTTCCTATTCTCCATGTATTGCTGGAGGTTTGCCTTGCAGAGCCACACTGGTTGGGATAAGGAAGCGAACAGAGCTGCCTCGAGGCTTCTCAAGAGTATAAGCACATTGAAAGTTGGGGCTCTGGGGAGAGGAGCCAGAGCTGGACCAAATGCTGAGGACAAAACCAAAATCCTCTGCATTTCCTGTCTTTGCTGCTGCTGCTGTCACGGTGGGGTGGGAAAGAAGGAGGTGGTGACTATAGCTGGTGTGAAAGCACACCTTGTCCATGCCAGCAAGGCTCCGGTAAAATTCTACCTTAAGTATTTTGTCCCAGGTCACACAGAAGCTCTCAATCAGGTGAACAGGCCAGCTCTGTTGGTGAGGAGAAGGAAGAGCTGATATCCCCAGCTAACACAGCCCTGCAAGTGGGAAGGAGCTTCTGAGCTACTGAGTGTTAAACTGTCAAAAACATTGCTTTTAGCTGCATCACTGCAGGAGGGTGTTACACTGCTGAAAAAAAAAAATAGAACCCCAGTTTTACTGAAATAGCTCTGTCCTCGCTAGACATGCTTTTCAGGATAGCACACTGCTCTTCCGGAGCTGATAAGGCCACCCTGTCGTGCAGATAGCCTTGACAATGCTGCTATTCGTTCTCCTCTGTGGAATGGCAGTCATAATATTTCACCCTTTGTCTTCATCCTAAGAGCCAGGGATGTCAGATCCATCCTGGGGAAACAGCCAGATCCCCCAGGTTTGGCTGTCAATTCAGCTCTGCATCCGTTGCTCCACAATGAGCCTCCCACTGCGGGTGGTTGTGGGGGAAGGTAAACTGTGACCTTGTGTAGCAATGAACTGCATAGCTGTGCCTTATTGTCAGTGCCTGGTTGTTGCTTTCAGGATTGGTCTGTAAGAGGGTTCCCTTTTAGAGCCATCTCTGTTTCTGCCCTTCGTTTCTCTTCCTTCTCATTTTCCTGTATCTGAATCTAGCAACGCACATGATTTATACCAGTGCAAACCCTGTTGCATTGATGTGGAAGGATCTGCAGCTGCTGGTGTTAGCTTGACTGGTGAATTGCTCAGTGGCTTGGACTCCTCCTAGAGCCTGGAGTCATTCTGCAACTCGACTAAGTTAAGCTTCAGCAATTGCTGCCCAGTTCCTCTCTTGGGCTGCATGATCTTGTCCTTGTATGATGTTGTGCTGGCCTGCATCCAGACTGCACTTCTTTGTGTCCATGTGCTCCAGAAAACACATTCCCCTAGTTAGCTGGATGCCCTACCTAGGCCCAGTGCTTGCTTTCACCTGGCTGTTTTCTTTATCCTCTGAGGAGAGGAATAAGCACAAATCCTGATCTCTCACCAAGTTGCTTTGGCCATCTACAAAGACATCCAGACCAGTCCCAGTAAAATTATGGAAAAGATTATTCTGGGTGGTATTGAAAAACACCTGGATGACACAGACAGTGGTCATAGCCAGCATGGCTTCATGAGGGGCAAGTCCTGCTTATCAAACCTAATCAAATCAATCAAATGTCCTTCAACAGGGTAACCCACCCAGTTGTCTCGAAAAGCCAGTGGATGTAATCTTGGGCTTCAGCAAAGCTTTTGATACTGTGTCTCACAGTATCCTTTAGGATAAAATATCTGGCACACAGCTGAATAAACACACCATGCAATGGATGAGCAGCTGCCTCATGGGTCAGGTGCACAGGGTTATAGTGAATGGGGTGACATCAGAGTGGGAACATTCACCAGTGGGGTTTGACAGGGCTGCATCTTCAGCCCTGTGCTCTTCATCATCTTCATTAATTACTCGGACGCAGGACTAGAAGGCATACTAAGTTTGCTGACAATAAATTGGGAGGAGCTGTTGACTGCCTTGACAATTGAGAGGCCTGGCAGAGAGACCTTGACACATCAGAGGTCTGGGCAGGCACCAATCATGTGAATTTCAACAAGGGCAAGTGCCAGATTCTGCAGCTGGGATGGGGCAACCCTGGATGTATGTACAGACTGGGGATTGAGAGGCTGGAGAGCAGCACTGAGGAAAGGGACCTGGAAGTCTTGCTCAGTGAGAAGCTGAACATGGGCCAGTAGAGTCCTGGCAGCCAGGAGGGCCAACCCTGTCCTGGGGTTCATCAGACACAGCATCACCAGCTGGGCAAGGGAAGGGATTGTCCTGCTCTGCTCTGAGCTGGGGCAGCCTCACCTGCAGTGCTGGGGGCAGATTGGGGTGCGACAATATAAATAAGACATGAAGCTATTAGGAGTGTCCAAAAGAGGGCTACAAATGTAGTGAAGGTTCTTGAGGGGAAGCTGTGTGAGGAGCAGCTTCGTCTGCTCAGCCTGGAGGAGACTGAGGGGAGTCCTCACTGCAGTTACGGCTTCTTCATGAGGGGAAAAGGAGGGGCAGGCACTGATCTCTTCTCTATGGTGACAGTGACAGGACCCGAGGCAATGGCACTCCTGTGTCAGTGGAGGTTTAGGTTGGATATCAGGAAGAGGTTTTTCACCCAAAGTGTGGCTGGGCACTGGAACAGCTCCCCAGAGAAGTGGTCACAGCACCAGCCTGACAGAGTTCAAGAAGCATTTGAACAATGCTCTCAGGCACCTGGTGTGACTCTTGGGGTGTCCTGTGCAGGGCTTGGTGATCGTTGTGGGTCCCTTCCAACTACATATTCTGTGATTCTATGATTCTATTATTAGTTGTAGCTAAAAGCTTGTTAAAACTTGGAAAGAAAACTGATTATACATTTTTTCAGTACAATCTGAACACCGGGGCTATGCAGGATATGTGATGATTGAGCTCTGTGGACCATCTTCAGTCCTGTAGCTAGAAAAGAGCTGATCTTGATAATGATTTTCTGGAGCCAACAGTCACCTGTACAGTGACACCAAGCCTTTTTCCTGCAGTGCAGGCAGAGGCCAGCCTGGGAGTTATCTGAAAGTACAATTCTTCATGCCAGCTTCACGAGAGGATGGTGAGTGACAGCAACAAGCAGGGACTTGCCTCTTCTCCAGCACTTTGCTATTACATGAGGCTGCAGCAGCCAAATAGCATTAGGCCCAAGGTTCATCTGTTCTCCAGGCAGTGCTCCTCCCAGGCACACCTTCCTCTGTGGCATCTCCTTGTGGGGCCACATCAACATGCCCTACCCATAATAAAGGCATTATTCTAAATAATATTTAATAGTCATAAATGTTATTGCATATGGGTACTTTATGCCATTTGGATATGTTACTGTTGAAATATTTTCTAATGCTGTTAATGATATTAGTGAAGAAAAAACCCTCTCTTTTTGTTTTTTTTAATTGCAGGAAACAAATAGCAATCCTGATGCTTTCAGGTAGGTTGTAATACTTGCAAAATTAGCTTCTAGCAACACTCTTTGCATTTGCAGAAGGCATTCCTGCCTTTTTTTCCTCATTATATTCTAGTGATTTTTTTTAATAATCGTAACCCCTTCATAAGTATCCCACAGCTTGGTAGTGGCATTTTAGTCAGCAAGCTTTGGTGGGAGGTATTCTGGGGAATAGGCTGTTTTGGAACAGGGTGACCTTCACAACCACATTTTTAGATGACCCTTGTGAAAACGGTTTTTAAAACCTGTGCAAATTAAATGAGCTAATGTAGCAGTCTGCAGGAGATGATGGACTTACAGTCAGATGGGAACAAAGGCCACATGAGAGGAAATTCAACTCAGAGGATGCTAATTCACACCTATAAACTACTGTGCACAAAAGCACTTTGGGTTGAATTCCCTGCTCCTCTTTGGACGTGACAAAAAATTTGTAGCAATAATGGTTTAATCACCCTTCAAGAAAGGCTCTCAGGGAAACTGAACAGGGGCAGGGAGAGAAGAGGAGAGTCAGGTTTAAGTTCAGCAGCAGCACCAAGAAGTCTGGCTATAGATGCCCAGAAAGGTGCTGCTGCCTCTGCTTCTGCTCCCACCAGTACTGTGGCAGTGCAGCTGCTGGTAGTGGCAGAGTCTGCTTCTGCTCCAGTGATGAAATGGAACATTTGAGGAAGTGAGCAGTGACAAATCCTGCTAAAATTCCAGATTATTATTATTATTATTAGTGGTAGTAGTAGTAGTAACTCTCTGATAAAACATAAGTATGCCAGGCTCTCCAGTGAGCAAGCCCAGTGAATGCAGTTGATGTTAATTTTGAATGATACATCCCTGGGTGTGCTTCAGTCTCCACACCAGCATTTAGCTTGGAAAGGAGCAGGGTGCTTTAGAGAGGGTCAAGCTGCAGCCTGTCCCAACCCCTCACAAAGCTCAGAGGACTTGTGGTGCAGGGGTGCTTACCAGTGACCTGTAGTTTGGCTCAACAACTCCTCATTCCTCCTAAAATCTCATTCATCCAATCCATACTTTCCATTTTTCCTTGAGAGATTCCCTGTAACTGCTTCAGAGCTTCAATGCAAACACCTTTGTTTGAAACACAAAATGACAGCAGCAGATGCCTTCATAGACAGCAAAAGGCTTGGAGAAGGGCAGAGTAAATAAACAGCAAAAATTAAATATATAGTATTGCCACACAGAGAGGAGCTTTCTCTTCAAAATGAAGCAATTAACATGTATGGACTCATTCTGCTGGGCTGGGAGGAAGCAGGAGGCACGTTATTTAAACAAATTGCCATGTAGCCCGTGATTATCATTAGGATTCATTCAAACCCAGGCATTCAGTAAAGCTTCTGCTCTGCGGCTGGCTCTGTGCTGCCTCTCTATCAGTACCTATTGTTTCATAATCTCGCCATACTCGACGCTTTTTTTATCCCAACCAAGTCTGCCTTGTTTATTACCCTCCCCACTGACTAAGCTGGAGCACATTAACAATGCAGGGTTTCATTCGTCTCTTTTTCTCCTGTTAGCTGAAAGAGGGATGTCTTCTCCCCTAATTGCAGAGGATCTCTTCAGCTTTGCAATTTCTGCATTGAAGATTGTTTAGGGGAAGGCGTGGGGCTATACATAAACCCGAGAACTCGCTGGCAGGACAGATAATTGCTCTTTCCCTCCAAGCATGGCAGAGCCCTCCTAAACAGCTCTGCACAGCCAAGCTTCTGCATGGCAGACGGGAACCTCACACGTGGCACAGCAGCCACAGGCTCTATCCCTCTGTCCCAGCCAGATGGCTTCCCTCTGCTCACAGCAGCACAGTTCAGGTGGGCTATCCAAGACTAGATCTGGCCCTTCCTAGCCATGCTGTGCCCACCTCATCTGGGGTGTGAAGATGAGTGGGACAAGGACGTGCTGCCGAGTGTGCCTCTTGCCCAGGCACCACCACCGCATGCTTCCCACTGGGAAGGGGAACACCCCCCTTTCAAGAACAGGGGGCTTGTCACAAATATTTCCAGGTTTTTAATTTTTTTATTCCCTCTGTTCTGATCTAGAACAAAACCAACACCTTTTTGTTGCTTTAGGAGTATTGACATGACTGAGGAGGAATCTTGCTTCCTAGATGCCAGGGGGAGCAGCCTGGTCATCCCTAAGGAGCCCCAAACTTTGCATGGTCACTTTCTCCATGGCACATCTGCCAAGTCCCCAGAGTACACAATATCCTGTGGAGATGAGCTGTTGCACCAGGAATCCATCTCTGCCCAAGCGTCAGCATGCTCAAACCTCCCTAGGCATCTTCCCTCACCCTTTCTCCTCCTTATGGGTATCTGTGTCTCCCAGTGTGGACCAAGCATATCCAGCATCCAGGACCCCACTGCAGAGACACACAGACTCACCATCACTCCCTTCTCTCCTTCTGCTAGGAGCACATTGCAAAACCACCAGTCCCTTCTCCGAGAAAGTGGCCCCCTCTTCCACAAATCTCTGCCTCCCTCCTATTGAAACCTCAAATCGATGTTTGCAGGAGGAATTTGGAGTATCACTTAGGGTGGATTAATCCAGTCGGAACTGGGCTGTGTTTCCCTTTCTGCATGCTGCGTTTCAAAGATGCACCCAGCACAGTGTCAAAGCCTCTCCACCCACAACTGAAGGGAAAGTGCAACACCAGGTACATAAAATGCAAAAGCTACCATACACAAGTACGTATTTTGCATATAATGTGTCCATATAAACAAAATTTATAAAGATTATATAAATATATATATACATGTAGAACATTTATATATGAAACAGATATCAATAGTACATAATGAACACAAATCTATATTTCTACTCTATGCATTCATTTACATTTATAAAGATATATTGTGGCTATACAACATACTTGAGCCACTGGTTTTAGCTCAAATAAGACATTTTTCAGACTAACATTTTCACATATGTCCAAGAAGAGAAGGCTGTGTCCAGAGGCAGATGCCTGTGGTTCAGGTACTGCAGATGGGGATGGAGAAGGGGTCTCAGAGAAACTTCAGTACAATGAGCCAGGAGACCTTTAGCAAACTCAGGCTCAGGGCTTTGCTTTAAATTGCAGCTGTTTTGTGAGGGGAGAAGGTGCTTCCTCAGCTCGCCCCCCTTGCTGCTGTCTGAAGCTGTTCCTCTGCAGTTTAGGGTAACCCTCTGGTAGCCCAGTCCTGGCCATTACAGGAGGAGGACCATGTTCAGTGGGACAAGAAGCTGTGCTCAGCACAGTGAACCATCACCCAAAGCAGGTCTCCAGCAGCACCCCTGCAGGGAGGACTTGGCTGGGCTGCAAGCCACTGGCTCCTGATGCCTCTGCTTTCTGTATATGATGTGCATTGAGGCCACATCCCCAAGTCTGAACCCTCTCCAAGCTTCAGCAGCAGCTCGCACAGGATTTTGAGGTTCACATTTCTGGATTTAGGCTCAGGAACTGGGGGCTGAGCTAACCATAGCCACTAAATCCCCTTCTGGATCTGCACCTTGGTGTGGTGCAGCCTAAAACATACCTTTCCCCTGCAAAACAACAACTGGCTGCTATGGGACCCTGAAGGGACCTGGGCCTGTGCATGGCATGGCACCTGGAGAAAAGGAAGCTCAGGGGGGACCTTATCACTCTCTACAACTGCCTGAAAGGAGGGTGTAGCCAGGTGGGGGTCAGCCTGTTCTCCCAAGCAGCTAGTGAAGGACAAAGAGGAAATGGCTTCAAGTTGCACCAGGGGTTTAGATTGGATACTAGGAAAAATTTCTTTTCCAAAAACATTGTCAGGCATTGGAACAGGATGCCTAGGGAAGTGGTGGAGTCCCTATTCCTGGAGGTATTTAAAAGATGTGCAGATATGGCAAGTGGGGACATGGTTTAGTGGTGTACTTGGTAGAACTGGATTAAAAGTTGATCTTAGAGGTCTTTTCCAAGACAAACAATTCTGTGATTCTATGCACTCGCCTGTGCTAAATCAGCAAAAATGCTGAGCTGTAAGAAGCAAGACTAAATCCAGGTATCTAAGAAGGGTTTTTACTTTCTGTTTGAGCCTTGAGAGGGCAGGGAGCTGTGCCAAACTAACCTTTCTGTCCTAAGGTTGCTCGAGATAATACAGGCAGATGAAGCCCCTAAACAGAGTGAGAGAGGAAAATGTAAGAATCAAATCAGAAGTGTTTCACAATTTCTGCTTTCTGAAGCATGCAGACATACTAATAAGGACATCGAAAGTCTGTACTCTGTCCAGAATGGAAAGTCACTATAAAATGCTAACAAAAGAGTCTTATCATCACCAAACGTTGATTTGCCCACTCCACATTTTCTTATCATTATCCCTTGTTAATTTTGAAGTTATTTTCCATATTTTCTGAAATTTCTGTGCATCATCTGTAACTCAATTTCATAGCAATTAACTCCTCAGGATGTATCAATTGTGTAAGGGAAGCCTGAGAAATAAGCTCAGGGCATTCCTGAAGATGAACATTGAACAGCTAATGATTAATCATAATATGTACAATAATGAGGATGGTGATGGCCATTTGAAGACTAATATATGACAAACGATAGTGTAAATATTCTTCATTCAACCTTTTTGCTTTTTGTCTTGAAACTTGTTTTGCTTCTTGGAATGTTAATATTGAGAAAGAATTAACTAACAGTTTAAATTACAACTCCATCAGTGCAAAAGTGCTGTGTTCATGCAATTTGGATGTGAAAAAGATACAAAAAACTTCCTAGCTAGTTATTTTAAAATATTTAAAGTAAAATAGTAAACAGGTATTAAATCAAACACTCCAGTACTGATTGATGTTAGGTTATCCAGGCTCAAAGAGGTTTTTCTTCCTTGGATGAAATGAGCACTGCAGTGTGGTGTTGCTGAAATGAGGGCTGGCTACAGTTCCTTTGGCACCACTGATTCCATCTGAGTTTAGCTTTCAGCTCCCCAAATAACCTGTGCAATCTCAGCTCCCACAAGGGATTAACCTGCTGCTCCACAGCTCAACATCTTGCTTGGAGCTGGCTCTTAGCATTAAACCCACAGCCCCACACAAGCAGTGATGCTCCTCATACCTGCACAAACCTGTCAGAGCTCACCCAACCTGATGTCTCAGGACCTGGCATGACCCATCACATCATTTCAGGAATCCATGTTTTCCCATAAGAAATCCCATGTTTGCCCATCATCTCTCTTTGCAGCAGGCCACAGGAGTGCCCTTTGGGGACAGCTGTGTGGCACATGACACAGCCCAGGCCACCATGTTGGCCCCAAACTGGCCACCCCAGAGGGTTTGCCCTCTTTCCTGGCACACTGGAGAGGACAAGAGAGCATTGTGAATCCTTGGGGTGGAGGTTGCCAGCTCTGGGGCAATGCTCTAGCACATCCAAATAACTGTGATTGGGGCAGGATGGGGGGATTGGCCATGGGAACAAGCAAGGCAATGCAGGGCAGTAGCTGCCACCCCAGCAAGTACTGGGTGTCTGCTGTAAACATCAGCCAGGCAGGAATTGCTCCAGGCTCCCTGTGATGGCAGAGGCTTTGGAAACCCTCCTCCAGCTTAAACCAGATTCACCTTCTTCAGCACAAGCCTAATGGGATTGCAAGCAGTTAAATCCCTGTGACTTTCTCAGACGGTGTAATTTCACACAGCCTTGCTCTCTCCTCCTCCTTTTTATACCACAGCCTTAAGATCGTACAGTTTTCTTTCATTTCAGCTTGTGTTTACTCAAAAGAAAAACAATTACTCTCTAGCCAGTTTAAACAACTGTCAAATAACCTGCTGTGACCAGGCAGAGAGAAAAAGTGTGAGGGAAAAATACCCTGCCTTCCCATGCCAAGTCGCCTTCCAAAGCAGCATCTGCTCCTCCAGCCGATTATAGGTGTCAGGCTGCCTCAGGATCTCTTGGAGATTTTATAGTGATCCATCAAGGAAACACATTATACAACTCTGACCTGATAGGTTTATGCAGACAGCTGAGAAATACATGCATGCAGAGACACAGCCCAGGCCATGGCCCCCCTTCTGATGGCAGGGAGACTTTGCTGGGGACCTGGAATGGGCTCTGTGGTCCATGTCCTGCCTGGTGACCTGGGCAGTTGGAGCCATTGCCTGGGCAGAGCCACCAGCGCTCATGGGGAGAAAACTTGAGAGGAGAAGGTAATTCTTTCTAGGGCAGCATATGAAGAATGATGTTAATCCATGGCAGTGTGGAAACCTGGAGAAGATCCTTTTATTTTGGATAAACCACAAGTTCTCAGCTTATTGAAGTTAAGATAGCACATAGTTATCAAACTAGGGTAAACCAGTGTGACTTTTGTATAACATTGGTTTTTGTCACACAAAGAAGAGGTGCAAACATAATGTAGCTTTTCCTGCTTTCTATCCCAGACACGCTGATGTTTGCTGTGCACCAGAAACAGGACCTGCTTTACAGTGTCTTCTGTGAGATTAGCTCAGCAGGTTGAAGCATGGCATAATAACTCCAAGGCTGTGGGTTTGACCCCCATATGGCTCACTCTCTTAAGAGCTGGACTCGATGATCCTTGTGGGCCCCTTCCTGCTCAGAATATTCTGTGATCCTGTAACTCTATGAGCTCACCTCAAATCTGACAGGGCAGCAGTTTGCCGTGTCTGTCACCAGGAGACATGTGAGCACTGAGGCATTGGTGCTGTTGTGAAGCCCCTTTGGTGCATAATTCAGCTTCTTTCACGTTTTCATTGTGTGTTGCACCAAGAGCCATGGAGAATTTTAAGAGGATGACTCGTGTTCCTCAGCAATTTCCAAGGACACTTGTCTTTCAAATAATGGGTTTGTGATTCATGGCCAATAATTTCGTGGTTTATGTGTGCTTTTCTGCTGGGTCGAGGATATTTAAAAAGTCTTTGACTCCAGAGTGTGTGTGTCCATGTTAAGAGGCTGAAGGTGATGGGTGCCACCCATAACGCCCATGTTCCTTGCTTAGGCAGGCTGGCAGTGGCTAAAAGAGACCATTTAATCTTTAATCTTCCTACTTTCTCCCCAGTTTAAATCAATACCAAAAGCAGAGGGGATACTCTTGTGATTTGGCTTAATTCTGCTTCTGATCTGGGTAAGCTGGGTGGAGATCAGGCATTTTTATGCCAAGGCATGTGATTTCTTACATATAGCCCCCATCATTTCAAGGAGAAGTTGGAGAAAGGAAAGGTATGCAAAGGAAAAATAGCAATCCAGTAGTGGCAAAGCCATTCCTGTATTTCCTGGGGAAAATTGCTATGGGGTCCCATCACAGTGGTCCATAAAAAACCCCACGCCAGCCAAACTCACCATGAAGAGACAAAAGTGCAACTAAACTGGTTGCCCATGCCCTTTCCAAGGCCTGATAAATCTAAAGACAAAAGAAGATGTTTGGAAAATTAATTACTTGCTCCCTAATTGGGTTCTTTGCACTTCCGTGTGTTGGCTCCTTGAGAAGCAATTTGTAGGACTGGTTTGTTGAATCCTGCAAAAAAACCCACCGTAGATGAGAATGGTGAGTGTGTGGGGTCTGCCAAGGTGACAAAAAAGGGTCCCTGGTGGCACCAAGTCCATGGCAGATCAAGGAGCAGAGCAGACACCGTGCCTCCAGAGACAAACTGTAATTAAAACCCATGGGGCAGTGTTCAGAAAGGGACTGACACAGTGTTACCCGTTATTTTGAAGGATATGTAGGAAAGGAAAGGTAGCAGCCAATTTAGGTCTGAAGCAGTCCAACTTGTGGCCCCTGCTTCATTAGCCGTAGGCATCTACTGTGGTTCTCCTTCCCATTTTTTAGCTTCTCACAGGTGAATTAAAAAGCTGTTCTTTGGGCCATGGGCACAGCTGGCACTTTGAAAAATCACTGCTGCAATAGACTGGTTTGGACCTGTGCTCGTGACAGTTATCCAGGTTGCTGCTGGTGTTTCACATGCCCATCACTGTGACATCTTTCATCACCATGACTGCCCTTTGCAGAGGTCTCCCTCCAATCTGCCAGAAATGCAACCTGGGTAGCAATTAAGGACCCTTGATGAAAAGCATCTGCCCTCTAATTCATTGTTTCATTTCTTGGCAGCCTCTTGCAGAGTGAACTGAAATACAGATGCTAAATAATACTCTCTATGAGGAATTTATTACTTTTTTAATGCTATAAGTAACATCCAAAACTATAGCTCCAAATAACATGTATATTGGTCAAATATGTCTAAGGGGTGAAGTTTTATTAACTGCATTTGTTGTCCTGCGCTGCATTTCTACTAGATTTTTAAAATGTAATAATGTTTTACTCTGGTCCCTAGCAATACAGGTTTCTAATGATCTGCACAGAAATCTTAAAATTTCTGCCTTAACTGTTAAATGCAAAAGTTAAATGTAAAAGGAAGATGAAAAGTGAATGGTGTTCTTTCCTCCTCATAATCTGCAAGGATTTCCCCTCCAGCTTTAGGACGCAAATCTATCTCCCAGTGTTTGATACCACCCAAAAATGTAATTGTAATTATTAGCAAACCACCACCAGCACCTAGTGAGAGTCTGAACAGAACCCCAAATGTATTATCTACCAAACCAAGTATTTACATCTGACTGCATCTCAGTCTTCTGAGATTCTGTAGTAAGCAAAAGATGCTTATTCTGGCACTTTCCCCAAAGCAACCCACCAGGTTTCAGATATTACAGCCATCAGTCAATGCAGGTTGAGCATATTTGCAGCAGAGACCCCCTGCACTGCTTCATGGCTGTAAGATTAAATTAAACAGCACAGTTATCTTTTGTAGCCTGGAGCACTGTTGTCTTTTCAAACACAAGGAAGCCCTATTCCTTTTACACTGACAGAGCAATGCCAGGGACTCATCAAGTGTGCTCTATGCAACACTTCTAAAAAATTAAAATCTGTGGCACTGAGATAATTATCTGAACTCTCACTTATTATGTGGAAGAAGAGAAATCTGGCAGGAATTTTGGTAGATCTGGCACTGATTTTCTGCCAGGGAAGGAATTCCCCATAGCCAGCAGGGAGGCTTTCAGTTTCTCATCCACTTGGCCTCCCTCTTGTTTTAATATGAGCTTGCTGAGTGCTGACAAGGGACACGGTGATGAGCAGCTCAGCATTTCATAAAGTGAGCAGGGCTCCGGCCGAGGGGCAGGAGGGAGCACATGGGTCTGCCTGAGGGGCCCCACCCAGTATTCCCCCCAAACAGAGTCCCCTGTCACTACTTTCTAAGTGGATGGAGGAGGCTTGTAGGGTTTTGGGGTTTATGGCTGTTGTTTTCCCTCACTGCTTGTATTTACCTTGGCAGCTGGGGAAATACTGATCCGTGTTGCTGAAGGTTTGCTGGAGGGTTTCTGGGAGGCTCTGTTGGTTTCTCACTTAGTAGCTAGCTGAGGGCAGGATAAACAGCCTGGGAAAAGAAAAAAGACCACCACAGACACCTTTCTCCCTTTTTTTCCCATGGATCAGTTCTCTGATCTGGTTCATGACAACCCTGCCAACCACCCATACTGGCACTGGCAGGGGCCTCTGGGAGCAGAACTAGCCCTTGTGCCTGGGGCTGGCAGGAGTGATGCCAGCCCAAAAGGCAGTACCCCTCTCCTCACCTAAAACAATTGGTGTAAAATACCAATTTCAGATAAATTTTAGTAGCCACACCAGGCTGGCTGATACCCAGTTCAACTGAGCCAGATTTTACATCAACTGTGTTGAATCATTGTAAAACTATCTGCAAATGATTGCTTACAAAAGGCTCCCTCCTCTCTCAATTAGTCCACACTCACATTTTTTGCTTTTGCTATGCTGTCATTGTCATCTTTTAGCTTAGATAGAGCACTGCCAACACTCATACTGCCTGAGGTTGCACTTTAAATCCACTGTTTGAGACAAGCAGTGAAGTAGGAATTACAGCACTCATTCGTTTTCTTTTGCCCCTTTTCTCCTCTCCTCTCCTCTCCTCTCCTCTCCTCTCCATCATTGCCTATTATTTTCCTGCCTTTTCTTGCCTCTTCCTGCTTTTTCTTTTGTCTTGACTTTCATTCCTTGCTTGCCCCTTACTTCTCCCTTTTTCTTGCACTGCTGAAGAAAGCTTAAAAATCCCTCCTGGCCTCATCCTGAAAACAAAGCCAAACTCAGAACTGGCTTAGCTCAATCCCTGCTGCTGGAAAACAGCAGCTGGTGAATGTGTTTTACCCGTGGGTTGGATGTCCCTGCCCAGGATGACAGCATCCATTGGTGGATGCTGGAGACAGGAATGGCAGTCATCTGCAGTGATGTGTCCCCACTGCAGCCAGATGCCCCATGCTGAGCTTGGAGTTAATGGACCCCAATCTCCTCCAGCAGGGTCCTGGCAAGTGCAGTGCAGCACCTGGCATTGCCCCATCCTGGTCCATGAGCCATGAGGCCTCAGTCACCTCATCCAAGTCCCACGGGATGCTTGGGATGCCCTTGTTCCAGCTGGCCTGTGAGAGTCAAGCAAGGGGATGAGGACACTCGCCTGTAAGCAAGCTCGCTCGCAGCTGGCGAGATGTCATCGTAGCGAGTAGTTGTCATCACCCGCTCTGCTGGTTGTGATAATAAAAAGAGACAATTTAGAGTTGTACAGCTCCAAATGGGAGTGTTTCCCAGCTGTGTGTGCTTCTCAGCCATGCCACAGCTTTGCTCTGGGTTGAGCAGAGCTTGAAGTGCCTCAGCCTGTGTGACATGAAAAGCTCCTGTCTGGAGCTCTGCAGGCTTCTCACTGCTCCCTGCCATGCTACTGGGATCTCTTGGACCCCCACGCAACCCATGGTGGTTTTGTCTTATTGCCACAGCCCTGCACCTGCAAGCCCTGTTATGACAGTCTGACATGAAAAGTAATGGCCACCAGCATCAGAATCACTTTCCTTTCCCTTCTCTCTTCCTATTCCGGGGCTGTTGCTCTCGACTTACATTAGAGAACACAACAAAATCTTAGAATCATATAACCATTTATAGAATCATAAAATAATTTAGATTGGAAAAGACCTCTAAGATCATTGAGTCCAACCAGCAGTAAGTTTGAGTGGGTCCAAAAAAAAAAAACCTAAATCCCCTATATACTTACCATGGGAAATTTGTCTGCAGAGAGATTACAGATATCAACACAGAGGATGCTTAGGGGAGGACTCTCTTCTGAAGACCTCCTGTACCTTCTCCTCCTAGCTGGTCATGGGGGTGAGATTTCCTTTCCCTTCTGCTTCTCTCCTTTCATTTTTTTACCTTTCCCAAAGAGTAGCTGTTATCTCTGAAGTCAATACACATTTCCAGCTACAGACCCTGTGCATAAAGCTTTGTGTGGGTCCAGCTGTCCCAACATCCTCCACTCAACAGCCTGGGCGAGGCTGCAAGCAGCTGAATACCAGCCAGCAGGTGAGCACCAATGGTAAATGGTGCCCAGCTTCCTGAGGAACACTGTGTCTGGCAGCTCCTGGCATTCTTGCATAGGGATCACACAGGAGGCAGGCTCCAGAAGTGATTCAGAGTTGGGTAACCAGGAGAGAAAGTCCATGTGTTACCTGGTGGCCTGCAGGGAGAGATTAATCCAGTCACAGTCCTGCTGGAACACTCTCAAAGGACTAAATGAAGGTCCTTCAGTATGGCAGAAAGCCACTCTTTACTCAAAGTGAGTAAAGAAACTTACTGTGTAGTTGATTCTTCCTCCATCACACATTATCTTCCAACACCTAAGGCAGCTCCAAAGATGGAAACAGATTTCTATTCTTAACCAAAACAACTCACAAGGCTTCCCATTTTGATTAACAGCTCCAGTTCAAAGGGGGAGCATATGATTATCCAAAATTAAGTTAGAATATATTTTTCTCCCTCTCCTCTTCCACGGCACCATTCCAGCAGTTTTTCTCTGGGAAGAGTGATGGGTTCCCGGTGCACGTATGGCACATCAGGTATCATTAGAAAGCCATGCAAAGGGGTGAATGCAGATCTGGTTTAAAAAGTGACAATATAAAAGTGTCACTCCCTCACTTGACACATCTGACCAAGCAGAGCATATCTTTATGTGCACTTGGAAAATTGCTGTTTCCTTTCATGACTGAAATGAAACTCTCACCCCACAAGCACACACTGTTACACTTACCCTTATGCATACGTGGCATCTGGTTTATTCAGTCAAAATAGCTGTGCACATTGTTATTTTCAGGCTTTGAGAAGCTATTGCCATGGGGACTGAAGATCCAAATAGATCCTGAGATCAGATCACAGGAGGTTTTAAAATAAAATTGAGCACTTTTGCCAATAATCATGTGAAACTAACTTCAATGTGTAAGCACAGAGACTCACCACCTTGGTGACTCCTTACAAATCATAGTTACTGAAACAAGAAGGATATTCTATATTGTTCATAGCAGCCTGGTACCAAATGTATTTTCAGGATTTAAATATACAGAATATCTCCTCAAAGTAGAAGGAGATGGTGGTAGCCAGCTGTAGAGGGTTTATGTACCATAACCATAACTCCAGCTGAATTTTCTTCCATCAAGGAACACAAAGGCAAGTATCTCTTGTTCCAGATTCACACAGAACTGCACTTGTGACTTTCTTATCTCTGCAGGAAGACAAGCTATTACACAGAGAGAGAGAATAAATAATATAAATAAATATAAATATAAATATAAATATAAATATAAATATAAATATAANATAAATATATTTATTAACTTATAGTGGAGCAGAAACTAGAACTTATTTTGCAGAGCAGAAGTCACTGGAATCTGCCTCTACTTCTGTGTAATCTCTGTGGTGAAGCAATCTCAAGCTGTGCTATCAGGCTCTGGCAAATGAAACTATGTCAGGGCAGGTTAATACTTGGATATGAGAATGTGAAAGAAAATCCTCCTTTCTAAGGATGCTATAATCAGAGCTGCATTAACCAGGGACAGAAACAGCCTGCTCTGGCTGCGTGCAGGGGGGCACTGGTTGCACAACACGCACACAGTGAGCAAATGCATGTTGGGATGCTGGGGTCAAGGGAGGGGGGTTGGGGGCAGGGTGGAATCAGAAGCCCCCCAGATCCACCTCAGTAAAGTTTTTGCCTTTTTTGTCATAATTATTGTCATTAAATTGCCTTTGCTTACACACAAAAAAAGTCCTAGTCTGAGTTAATGAAATCAGATCAAATCCAAGTGAAGGCTTTGGTGTCACTGCAATTCCACTTTGAGATACTTCTGCCTTTTTTCTGCAGTGCAGATGTAAGTCCTTCAGCTCTCAGCAACTGTGTTTAGGGGAAAGAGTGTATTGCTAAGCTGTACCAAAATCTGAAACAGGCCATCCTGCTTTGTGATGGTGTGGTGGGTTGACACTGGCTGGACCCCCAGTGCCCACCAAGTCACTTTATTACTCTCCCTTCTCATCAGGATATGGCGAGAAAAACAGGACAAATGCTCATGGGTTGAATTAAGGACAGGGAGGGATTGCTCACCAATTACTGTTGTGGGCAAACCAGACTCAACTCAGAGAAACTCATTTATTGCAAATCAAATCAGAGCAGAGTAATGAGAAATAAACCCAGATCTCTGCACACCTTCCCCCCACCCTGCCCTTGTCTGTCGGGTCCATCTTGGAGCCAGCTGGCATTGGCTCTGTAGGACACAGGGGAAGCTTCTGGCAGCTTCTCACAGGAGGCACCCCTGTAGCCCCTCTGCTGCCAAATTCTTGCCATGGAAGCCCAGCACAGACGGTAATGTGCTGGCTCTTCACATCTGTGCTAGCTAAACACAGCTGACTATGGTTGATCAAACTACTCTCTCCTATCCCTGTGTCAGCTACTGTGTATCACTCATCACCTCTTCAAAGCATCAGTGTCCCAGCACCGTGGCATTTAGGAAGCTGTCAGTATGGCTTCTCATCATTTTTCTGGACCTGATGAAAGTCACCCCAACCACAGAGCTCTAAACCTGCAGTTAGGTTATTTCAGAAGTGATCCTCCAGTGTCACCAAATCAGAGGCTACAAGAGAAAACCCATGCTTTTCCCTCGAGCTGCCAAAATACAAGACCTTGTCTGATATGCAGGGCCAAGAGTTGGACTTGATGATACTTGTGGATCTGTTCCAACTCAGGATATTTTATGGTTCTATGAAACTTCTCATTGCTTGGGGTTGTCAGCATGAGGGAGTTTGCAAGTTGAGATTTGACCTCGCAGTCTACCAGCACTCCAGAGACTTTTTATGTGTTCACTGAAACAACATTGACCTGTCTGGATCCTCTTTGAGAGACCAGCCAGAGCCAGCCAAGGCTCTGCTGTGTTTCATGGTTCAACCGAAGCCCTGAGGTGAGTGTACAGGCTGGTTCGCAGAAGCTTCAATAGTTCTGGGGAGCACAGGCCATGTGCTGCCAGCTGTCAGGAGTGGGCTGTGACAACAGAGCTGCCTGTCCCTGCTGAACCTCACCAACACCAGGCCTGGGCAGCACACCCAGGTCTGAACTGTCCACCTTGTGCACACTCTGTGACCACACAGACATGTACAACACCAGCACTCTGCTGCAAGTGATGCTACAGCTGTCTCCATGATCCCAGCAGCCACCTCCTCTGGATAGATGGAGAGCAGTAACCTTCATCTGGCCCATGGCTCTTCCAGGATGCAGTACAGGGGCTTTGGGTAGCTGATGTGAGTCCCAAGACAGGCTTTCCCTCAACCACTGTGACATTCTGCACTTGCCACCGTCTCCATAACTTGCATGAAGACTTTGAGGAGCCCTTCTGCCCAGAAGATGCAGCAAGGCCAGGAATAGGAAGAGAGATGGCAAAAGACAGTGATTCTCACACTGTTGGCCACCATGTCTCATGGGAGAACATCATAGCAGGGTTTGCAGGTGCAAGGCCATGACAATAAGAGAAAACTCCCAATTATGCCAATTGAATTAGCCACTTTGAAATATAAATTAAGAGTCATCCTGCAAACAGTCACTCCCAGGTCCTCAGGGACCTTTCCTGTAAATTGCATTCCTTTAATATCTTCTTCAGCTACAACATTACCTGTGCCAGAGATTTCCTGGCTCTTTTTGGCTCTGGAGCTGGGCTTCAACCAGTGCATTTCCGAACTGCCTGTGCCAAAGGCTCTGGGCCATGGGGAAGACCGCCCAGAACCATTTCTACAAAATGTTTTTATAGAAAAAACAGTGAGCCCATCAGGCTTTGCTGTTTGTGGCACAGCCCAGCCCAGCCCAGCCCAACCCAGCCTCCTGAGCACCTGCATCTCAAGGCAAAGCCAAGAGGGTGGTGGGTCCATGGTTCTGCAAGCAGTATTTCAGAAGCCCTGCTTGGATCCTCTGGGCAGAATGACATTCTGACTCCTGATCATCATCTACCTTAAATTTGGAAAAGCTGGTGGGAATATCCATGACCTCTCAAGTTTTGGTGGCTGCCTGGAGCTCAAGCATCAGGAGAAAGGGATATCTTCAGCTCCAGGTGGGTGCCCTGGCCCCCAGAACATCCCCCTCCTCCTGGGGCTTGGGCTGCCTGGGCCCAGGGCCAGCTTTGACAGTGCAGCTGCCTGGCCTTGAATCAAAGAGCTGTTTGAGAATACGCTGTGAGGAGCCTTGGCAAGGACTCACTCCCCTTATCTCAGACACTGTTTTTAAGTAGGGCTTTTGCCCTTGGTCTCTGCCAAAGCTACATTGCAGCTATCCCTGTACCTGGCCATATAACTCCTTGGTCTGGGCCCGGACGTGACCTGGGACCTGCCTCAGCTCTTCTTGCTTGGGTACCATAGCAGGAGATCCTTGCCCATGAAGCCCCTATTTCATGCCCACCTTGCTGTCACCCCCAACAGCAGCTCACCAGCTCTTGTGTGGAGCTGCCTAAAAACAGGAAACAACAGAAGATGAGGAAATTTCCTCTGAGAATAGCAGAGAAAGAAAGTGATGCTCGGAACCAGAAGGAGCAGAACCTAATTCTCCCAGTTAAAAAGCATGTACAAAGATGCTGAGACAGCGACTTGGCTCAGACAGACCACAGATACCCTATGAATAACCAGAGGTTTCACGGTTCCTCCTTCACTAACAATGTCCCCAGATTCTGAAAATCCTAGCAGACTATCCAGCTGCTCCCTCAATGCTTCTGTTCCTCATCTGCAGATAATGAGGCATTTGTAAATCCTGACCCTGGGCTGTTCACTGGTTCTCCCAAAGCCAGCCTCATGCCAGCTCCCTCACCAGCTCTTTGTGTTGCCCCCAGAAGTGACTTTTTCCAGAAGAAAGGGCAGCTCTCTGGGACTGGTCCTGGCACAGAGATACTGAGGAGGGCCCTCATTTCCCTGAGCCCTTTACCAGCCTGCACAGCTCCTGAGAGCCCACTGGAGCTGCTTGTTTTTTGCAAGGTGCCATTGACCATGCTGCCTATGGGTGGTGGGATAAGGTGCTCTGCTGCACAGAAGAGACTTTCAGACTGCCAGGTCTGCTGAGACACTGTAGAAAGACTGGGAAACAACATCAGACATGAGATGCACAGCCCTCCTGCAGCCAGACAGTGCTTCCTTGTGTGTCTCATCCAAACCTATGGCTGGAGTTTTCTTCCAAAAAAGCAGTTGTTTTCATCCCAGACTGGAGTCTGGCACAAGGTAAGCTGCCTCCAGGGTGGGTGGCCAGAGAAGGGACAAAGTAGCAACAGGACAACCAGGTGACACCCATAACCTGCTGCTTTGAAACTGGAGGACCACACTGTACTCTGGGACTACTTGGGTGTCAAAATCACACTGACATGGTTCACTGAGCACTAATTTTCTACTATGAATATAAGAACTATTGTGGGTCAGACCAAAAGCATGTCTGAATAAGAATTCAGTAAGACTGTTGCATCTCCAACAGTCACCAGTAAACGGATGTATTAAGAAAAGCATAAGAACAAGAAAAAAAGTGATGCTCCCCCCAGCACTTCCTCAGTGTTTCAACCGTTTTCAGCTTAGGGATTTCCTGACCTGGGGGTTGTGGATCTTTCTACACAGCAACTTACCATAGGCTTCTCTTCAATGGATCTATCTCATGTGTGCCTTACCCCTTAGCTCACACGGCATTTGTTGTCAGCCTTTGACAAACTGGAGCATCTACCAGGATTAGCTCACTGTCATTACTAAGCCATCGCTGCAATGAGGTAAGAACATAACTCTTTTACTATGAAGACAAATTTTTTACCTCAGTGATGGAGAGAACTGCAAACACACATTAATGGTCTCACCAAAACAATACATGTACCTTAAGGGAAAATGAGTGTCAGAGGTATTGCTTTAATTTACAAAATGGGATGCGTTACTCATCCCATTTTGCAAGAGAGGAACACCCAAGGGGACGCTGCTCAGCCAGTTGCCAGAGAGCTGTGCATATGGGACAGCCACAGAGGGCCTGCAGTGGTAACACGTGGTTACAGCCTCTGCATCCCCGGTCACAGTTGCTCGGGTATCCCATTCTGAGGTGGGCAAGCAAGGCACAAGACCCATGGGTGCTTTAGGTAACAGCTTAAACTTAAGTAGCAATCCTTGTACCTTCCTGTGATTAGAAGTTGCACGATTTTACAGATCGTTCTTGACATGTGGCTTGTAGCCAAGTGAGCAGCAGTGTTTCAAGATGATCCCACCTTGCCAGGCATCCCGCTTCTCTGCCGGAGAGGCATCCGTACCTCCTCCACCCCAAAGGTCTTGGCTTCAGCTGCTCATGGCTGTGATCAGAGACTGAGGAGCTGACACGTTTTATTTGTCTCTCCTGCCTTGCCTTCTAGCATCCACTAGCAGGGTGGGACTGCATCTTCAAGCAGTGCACCTAAACCTTCCCAATCTTTCTTGAAGGGATTGCCAGCAAGAACATGACTCAGGTTCATTACATTTCTTTTACACACTGGTTTTCTTGCAGCTCTGCTGACAGACAAAATCGCTGACTGCAAAAGAACAAGTGGCTGGCAACCACAGGGTGAGTGGCCTCTGACTCTGACACTGCAGGTGGACTCCTGCGGTGACCACATGCTCTTCCCAAAATATAGCAATATTCATTGGGCTGATCCAGTTTTGCTGGAGCCAACAGGTCATCCCAGAAACAAGCACTACTCAACTCTGTCCAGTAATGGGATACCTGAAAAGTTCTTCTTGTCCCATATCTTTGAAAGATCTTTCCTTCTCATAGCTCTTAAAGCTACAGGGTTTATGTTGTCAGGGTGCTGAAGGCACCCACAGCCCTTGGTGGCCCTAACCACCCTCTCTTGCTCCGCTTCACCCTTTCCCATCACCCAGTCAGGACACCCAGTGCCCACATTTGGGCCAGGGCTGCAGTGGAGCTTGAGACTGGCACCACTGTAGCACCACTGCAGCAAAGGATAGAAATGGAGCACAGGAAGGCTGCTCAGGGTCAGTGTGTCCTTTAAAGGTGCTCATAGCCCTGACACATATCTTGCAGATCTTGGCAACAAGAACACACTGATATGAAACTCATGGTGATGAAGAACGGCCACCCAGATCTACATGGTTTGTTCTGTTTTCAAAGTAGCAAAGTACTAATTTCTTATATTTTAGTAATGACTGTTAAAAGTAGTATTTGCTTGACTGCATCAAAATGTGTTCTCTGAGTACATGGAACTTCAATTACCAAGCCAAGAGCTCCACCACAAAGTTTTATTCAGGCAGTAAAGCCAAGTAAACTTCCAGGTAACTCTGTCTAAGAGGTGTTCAATTCCTGAGTGTCTACTAGGACTAATGAAATGCACAATAGAAACTCTGAAGGGCTTCTATCAAGGAAGAAATGGGAAAGAAAATAACAATAAATCCTATCTAGTGGAACGGGTATAGATCTATGGATTGGTAAATTGAGTTATCCCAGCCTGGAGACACTTGATTATTTAGTTGCAAGTTTTCCTTTTACCTCTCAGTTTACGCTGAGTGGTGCTGAATAATAATCTTTTGTTCATGGTAAAGGTAACCAGTTCCTCCAGAGGAGAGCAGATCCTGCCTAGCAGGGATCATATCAGCATTGCTCTGCTGTCCTTACCAGGCCTGAGTCAGCCACAGCTGGCAGCTGCAGTCACCTTCCCCCGGGTGGGGACGGGTAAAACAAAGTTCTCAGCTGCTGAATCTGCTATAGGAGCTCTCCTGAAGACAGCTGGACAGCTTGAGCCAATTTTCTTTCAAACATGCAAGTGACAGAACCTAGAAGCCACCTCTGACAAATGCTGGCCACACCGGTTGTGCCTTTCTGGCTTTGTCTGCTTCTGACTCCTCTTCCACTCCTAGCAACAATGGTGCAGCATGCACAGATAAAGCTGTTGGGAAAAGGCATGGAGGAAAGTGTATTGGGAGTCAAAACTACTTGGAAACGAAAGAGATTGAAATGCTATATTGATCCGTCAGATAAGAACATTTGGCACGCAGCTCAATGAGGGTGAGGAAGAATATTAGTCTTCCAGATTTTTACTCATCTCCATCAGGCTGCAATCCTTGTTGTGCCAGAACTGTGAGGTACAAGTTACAGTCACTTGAATGATCCAAAGTTGGGAGAAGGCAAATAAAAAGCTGAGCTGTCAATTAGAGGGAGAGAATCTGAAAGAGGTCTGTGAAAAATTTATATATAGCTATAAGGATCTGTTGCAGAACCTGATGTGGTATAAGATGAGCTAAATTTGAATGTTACATGTTTGCATCATTTTGGGGGTTTGTTTTTCTTGGATAATACTCTGCTCTATGCAAGGTGTTAGATCACTGCTTACCACTATCTACAACTACATCACCCACATACATCCACTTTTCTACCATGAAAATTCCAGGTCTGACTTCAGGGCACTGTATTTGACCCAAACTGCTGTGCCAGTGCTGTACTCCATCAATCTGGAGGTGCTGGGTCTGTCTGCAGTCTGTCCGAACACTCCCAGAGCTGCACATGGGGAGTTGTGGTGCAATAATTTTGACAGTTTGGGGACAATTTGTAGGGCTGGCAGAGCCCCTTTGTGCTCTGTGTTACACCAGGTACAGAACTCCAGCTGCTACATGCATGTGTGGTATGAGGGATGTGTTGGCAAAGCGTTGGGTTTGCTTTTTCCAGGCAGGGCTTGCTTGCATGGCAGACTCACTCACCAAAGGGGACTTGAGGCTTCCCAAAACACCTGGATTTCTTAGGTGCTTGTTGTGCAGCGTTTCCCAGGCAGCATACAGCAACCTTAGTGCAGTCATGAGGAGCAGAGGGAGGTGCAGAGCAGACCCAGGACACAGCCTTGGCTGGCAGAGCTGCCTGAGGACACTTTGTGCATAAGCTGTGCCAGTGGGGTCACCCCAGAGTGCACTTGGGGAGAACAAACCCACAGCTAACAGGACCAGTGGAATCCTGGAATCCCTGCTGAGGCCACATCTGGAGTGCTGTGTCCAGTTCTGGCTCCTCAGCACGAGAGAGACAGGGAGCTCCTGCAGCAGGTCCTGGGGAGGGATACAGAGATGATTAAGGGACTGGAGCATCTCTCCTATGAGGAAAAGCTGACGGAGCTGGCCTGTTCAGCCTTGAGAAGATGTGACTGAGAGATCTCATCAATGCCTATCAATAAGTGAAGGGAGGTTGCCAAGAGGATGGAGCCAGGCTCTTCTCAGTGGTGCTGAGCAATAGGACTAGAGGCAATGGGAAGAAACTGATACACAAGAAGTTACATCTGAACATGAGAAAAAATTTTTTTACTGTGTGAGTGACCACACACTGGAACAGTTTGCCCAGAGAGGAGACTGTGGAGTTTCCTTTCTTGGAGATATCAAGAACTGTTTGGACACAATCCCGTGCCTGCTATAGGCTCACCCCACTCGAGCAGGGAGATTGAACCAGATGTCCCACTGCAGTCCCTTCCAACCAGACCTATTCTGCGATTCTGCATGCACAGCACCGTTAGGCCCTCGGTTCTCCCGGAGCCCCAGAGCGCCCGGCGTCGAGCTGGAGCCCCGCGGCCGAGCCGCTGCTCCACGTGCGGAGCCGCCGTCACAGAGACTACACACCCCAGAATGCCACGCGGGACGGGGGCGGGGCCAGGGCGGGGCAGAGGCGGGACCAGAGCCGGGATGCCGCGCCGCGATTGGACGGCGTCCGCCCGCCCTGCGCGTCACGTGCGCTCGCGCCCCCCGTGCCCCGCCTTCCCACCCCTCTCCCAGTCACTCAGCAACGGCGCGCGCGCGCGCCAGCGNGCCCCTCCGCCGCCTGCCCGGCTCGCCGGGGCCCGGGCAGAGCCGGCGGGATGCGGCACCTTCTCCTCTCGCGGCGCTCCCCGCTCCCACTCTGGCGGCCTCCCCGTCCTGCCGCCTTCTCCGGGCCCGGGGCTCGGATGGGGCTTCGGACAATGGTGCCGGCCGCCTTTTGTGCCGCCCCCGGGGCGGTGGCGGCCCTTCCGCCGGGGCTCGGGGCTGCCCTGCCCTAGCCCCGCGGTGCCGCTGCTGCACACGGCGGCCTGTGCTGGTACCGGGGACCGCTCCCACGCTCTGGTGAGCCTTGTTATAGTGTGCTGTGCTGCCCCGTTTTGTTCCCTGTCCTACCCTTTATCAACCCATCTTTTCTTTTCAGTTTTTATATTTTATTTTCAAATGCTGGTAGGCATATCAGTAATGGTCTGCTAGGCGTCTCCATCTAAATGGGGGAGGAGTGCGGTGCTCGGGTAGTAGTTTACTCCCCGAATTTGAGAGTTTCAGGGTTATTGGGAGCTTATTCCCTAGATGTGTTCCAGAGGTCTTCGAATCTGTGTCATTATTGGACGCATCTTCACTTCTTCTCGCAATTGAAAGAGGAAATCCCAAATCTCGTGTTTAAGTTTCTCTAATAGGAAAAGGAAGGGGGAGGGAGCTCTGAAATCAGGCTAGGATTGAAATCGGCTTAGGATTCGCTAGAGTGAAAACCTAAATATGTGTCAGATTACTTTGATTTCACCTGAGGGTGTTTTCCAAGCTTCTCTTGATTTGATCACTTAACTTTTGTAATCAGTAGACTGGAATTTTAGTCTTCTGAAAGCATATTTTGTATTTTAGCAGAATTCACACTTCTGCTGCTATTGTTTGGGTGGAGACAATTTTATGCAGGTCAGCCTTAGCAGCAGCAGTGTCTTTAAGATGACATTCACAGTGTAAAGTAGTCTTTAATTTTTATTTAAGTCTGCAACAGTGAATCTTTCTCACAGAAAATATTGCATGTATGGAGTCGGATAACTTCGACACTTCTGGCTAATGTTAGTAGATGTTAGAAAGTAACTAAAAATTGCCCATCTTTCTGTTTAGCAGTTGCTTCTCAGGGTAAGGAGGGGGCGTGGTGCGGTGCATTTCTCTTTCCCCTTCTCATCCAGTGAGGCTCTTCCTGCTGCTCCTCATTCATTTTGTCCTTGTCTCATCTCTCCGTATTGGTTACCGGCTTTGTTGCTGCTTTCTCAGTCACTGGCCTGAATCCATCAGAGCTCTAAACAGGGAAAGGTTAGGTATGTTCATGCCTAGTGTGAACTGATCTGTCATCCAGACTTGCTTATATTATAGCATGCCCAGGACTAGGGGAATTGAATGTCTGCCTCCATGGGTAGGAAGGAGGGAATGGACTGCCTAAGCTTTGCTGAGATTACTTCTGCCAGACCAGCTAAGGTAACTTAGCTCTCATTTTCCCCTGAAGGGGAGTAATTATTTTGGAGTAGTGTATTTGCTGTTGTGGAGAAGTATATCCCTAGGGTTGTCTTCCAGTATGCTGACTGATTTCCTTTCTGTGGCTGAGGTTAAGACTGGTGCAGAGCTGCAGTAATGGTAATGTGGTTAAAGCTGTCATACCTGCTTATGAAAAGGGTTAAAATCTAGGTAACATACTTATTTTGCACTAACAGATAGAATGCAGAGGTATTTTAAAGTTGTATATCCATGGAGATATGCTAAAATGAAATTTACAGTCACTTAAAGGACTTTGAAAGATTGGAAGTATTTCAGTGTCTTTCAAAGCAACTTAATTTGTATTAAATATCAGAGATTTTCTACTAAACCTGCTTTTTGACTCTTTTCTGATCTGTGTGTTTAAAAGTTCACGTTGGAAGTACCCTTCTGGAGTAAACTTTATCTAACTTAAGCCTCTAAAAGTAAAACAATGTAAGTTGAGTTTAGAGCGGAGATTGGGTGAGCATAGCAGAGCTATATAATTGCCATTAGTTACTGTGCGTCTCTTGAGGAACTGGTACGCAGACTGACCTGCTGATTGCGCAGATTGTCTCTATGTAGTGAAAGTTACTGGCTCTTCACAAAGTATTTGTTTTCTAAATCAAATATACCTAATTCCCAACTGTCAGCAATTAAATACACTTGGTTTGCTCCCTGTACTGCAATAAAGAGTTTTACATAGAGATCTTGCCTCCAATTTTCTGTACTCAGCTTTGGTAATCAGGAGGCATCAGTGCTTTCATTGGCGTTGATCTACATCTTCTCATTTTTCAATTTTCAAATTTCACCGAAGAGAAATGAAAGGTTTAGAATAATGGCATAATAAGTCATGGTCTGGTATCTAGATTATATCCTCTGGAAAATTTAAAATATTCAAAGCTGTACAGTTTCAGCTTCAGTTTGAAAACAGTGGCGCTTGAGTCACCTTCTGCCTGGAAACAGTCATTGCCTTTCAACACATTCTTTAGTAATCTTCCTTTGACTGCTATTAAATACTTGTGAGTTACTATTGATCCCCTTCGGGTACAGACTCTTCTGGCAGACCAAAATACTCCTTTAATTTGTAGTTAACTCATATTTTATTACTGGGTTTGCTGAGCCATATAATTGTCTTTGCTTTTTCTTAATGCAACTTTAAGGGAAACAAAAGATCAGTAAGTACTTTGAGATTTTTTTTAGGTACCCCGTGCAGCTTCTCATTGTGCTTTTCTAAGAGCAAAGGAGCGGATCTGTTGAGCAGAAATCAAAGCTTCTGAATCTTTGACCTGCACAGGTTCCTTCTCCTTTTTCTAGTTTTAGGTTTGGGTGGAAGTTCCATACCTCTTTGTTGTCTTCCTCTTTTACGGAGGTGCAGTTCTTGATATTGAACTGGAATTCTGATTTTGGGGTATTAATATTCCAAAAAATATTTAGCCCTCAAAAGGGGTAATAGCAAAATCAAATGCCAGGAATCAAGTGTTCTTCACTTAATATGAGTTTCTGTGCTTTGTTTTATTAGTGAGATTTTTCTATTTTTATAGGTACTGGCATGTGATTAGCAGCAGACAAAGTTAAGCTCAACCTGCAGAACTGATCAGTAAGGATCATGGCTTCATCTGGACAAACAACTGCCAGTTGTGTCCTCACAGCCTTCTGAAATGTGTGTTCTCCTGAGATGTGATAGAGGTTTTTGAACTGTTACACATAAAATGAGAAGGCTTTCCTGTGTTGATTATGGACATGAGTTTTAAGTGTCAGTGATTTTTTTCTTCCTAAATATCCAGCACTGATTATTCCAGTACAGCTTAGGCTTTACAGGACAAAATTAAACAGTTGCAATCACTTAATTTGTGACACCCATTGTAACTGTGTTTATTTGTTTATATTGATATCTAAGCTAGCCTGGCTTTTAGAAAACCTAATTTCAGCCTTCTGATTTTTGCAGTTCTTCAGCTTTATTCTTTGCTTAGTAACATCTTTCTTAGCCTTATTTACTCCTTCAGTGTCTTGGATTAGAAATGTAGCTTATTCTTCATTACGATAGCAGGCACCCATTTGTTGACTCACAATTCTGATGTTTAAAGTGATGGATCAAACAATCAGTCTATTTCTTTTTGTCAGGATTAGTCAGCATCCCTGACTAAAACTGAGGAAAAAGTCTTGGTGAGCAGAGGTGTTATAATTTGTAGGGCTGTCTGCATGACTTGATGGTGTTTTTTGTGTGTCTGATATAATGAGACTGTGCGGTCATTAGCAAAGTACATACTAAATTAAAACTCTATGTGCACTCATTTAAAAGAAAACCAATCAGAGAAAGAAACTCAAAGCCTAGAAAGGAGTTAGTGTGTTATAAACTGAATAACTTTATGTAAAAACACTTAAATGACTGGGATTAACATTTCCCTTTTGTATACTTGCCATACCCCTAGTTATAAGTCAAAAGAAGACAAGTCCTTGATCTTCTGTTGGTTAGGCTGTAGTGTTATTGTTCTGAAATTTGTTGAGGGCCATTTATCAAAAGAAAGTATAACCACTCTGTCATCTTTCACCTATTCATGCTCTATTTGATTTTTAGTTTCAGAAGTCCTGGTCACTGATGTCTTTTTCCCAGTTACAGGCAGTTGTGTCACCTTTAAGTCTCTATCACCTTTGAGATCAGGAACTTTGAAGGATACGTTTTTATTTTGTACCTTCAGTATCCTCTCCCCAAATGAGGCAGAGGAAGAAAGTGGGCTTAGCCGAGATCTCCATCACCAGCTCTGGCAGATTGAGTATTTACCGCTCCTACGTTGATAGCACTGGGGGTTTAGTTTTTGAGGATGCTTGAGTTCAGTCCCATTTTTCTATCATGCTGCCATGAATTTTTTTCAAGCAGAGGAGCATTATTCTGGGGAGGCCAAATCTGCGCAGTCTCTGGGCATCTGGGAAAATATACAGGTTGACGTAAAGCCATGCTCCTGTCAAGTGTCAAAGGCTTTTTGTAGTGGTCGTTCCATACTTTCACAGTGTTAGTGAATGAGCAGATGTGTTGCTGCCAGCTCCTTCCTGGATGCTGTTCTGTGCACCAAGTAGAGTTTTTGATGTCTCCCTGTACTCCCCTCTAAGGCTTCATGAAACAAGTACGCCTTGTAGCAGTCCCAGAAATCCTGTTACTCCCAGCTACTTTGCACCAATGCAGTTTCTTTTGGGATTTCACAATACTGATTGATCACCTCTCTGCTTTTCAGTTTGACACAGGAAAGAATATCAGAAGAGCGTAGAGCTTTAACAGCTGGTTTAGGTAGGTTTAAGGTACTATGGACCTGCTGTCTTAAAAGGTTCACTGGCTTGCTAAGTCTCAGTAAGTAAAGTGAAAACACAGGTGTCAGGTAACTTCCTGTTGGGAACGAGTTGTAATACAAGATGCAGTATTCTCTTGTAGACTTTTTAACTCTTTCTGCTTCTTTATTACCCTTTAAACCCAGTATATATACTCTTGGGAGAATACAAGTGTATGTGTTTGTACCTTGGAAGGAATTACATGGGTAGGAAGTAAGGTACAGATGTGGGAAGCCTCTTTGGTTGCTATTGCTGCAGAGTTTTCCAAGCTTTAGTCTGCAGGTAAATAGTACAATGCTGTGAAATGTTCGTGACTCTTGGCAGAAAGCAAACGCCTAATAATTCCATTTAGATGTACTGTGTAGTGTTTTCCTTGAGGTTCAAAATCAGTTGAATGCATTGCATTTTAAAAGATTTAAATACACAGATCTATTAGGAAATCATTGTTTATTTCCAAAATACCTGTGGAGAATGCAATTTGGAGATGGTATCTCATGATGAACATAATCTTCATAAGCTGATTGAGATCCATGCTTGCTGTATTGAGGCCCAATTATTGCTGTTTGGTGTTGTGATATACCAAGCCTCTGGTAATCTTCCTGTAATTACAGAATTTGTTTTTCTTCATTCTTGTATCTTTCTAACACTACAGCAGTGGCATTGGTACCTCTAAAGCTTCTTTTATGAAAGAATTGGTTTTTAATTTGTAGAATATTGAAGTTTGATCACAGCTGGTAGCAGTGTAATAGTCTAGTTTTAAAGAGCTCTTTAACTCTTTTTTACATAAGTTCTTTGAGGCTTTTACAGTCGTACAGTTCCAGCACATATCCAAGCAGGATGCTTTGCCCTCTAAAACTGTGCTATATGAAAAGATGACAGTTAGGAGGATACACCAGCTGCAAGTAACTGATCAGGTTTGTATTTGTTGTGGGATTAGAAGTGGAATGAGGCATCTAATTTATAACAGGCTAGAGGAGGCAATGAATGAGTAAATAATGGGTTGTGTCATCAAGTAGTAAAGACAAATTGTCAACTGACCTGATTTGAAAAAGAAAGTCAAAACCTATATATTTTCCAAGAATAGAGTCTGTCAGTTGTTTCCAAAATACCTGTTGTGGGAAACTCTGATACTGAATTGATCCTGATTACTAATATAATAGCAGAAACTGGGCTTTGTATTTCATTTCACAAAATTTGATGTGGGTAGTCAAAAACACTGGTTTTTCTCAAAAAGTTAGTCCTCCATCAGAACTGTCTGTGCCTTGGAGTGAACTAGTTGCAAAGCTCTTCATGTTTCTTTAATTTTCTGCTCCCTTAGCTTCCTGAGCCAGCCCTTCACATCTGGAGAAGACCAGTGGTGGCTCAAAGAGGTCAGTGTGAAGGGGAGAAGGTATATCTTGTCTAGTGGTATTTAACTGTTGGATTGTTATCCCTTCACAATCAGATTAACGTCATTAAATCTACTGGGGAGGCTCCTCTGGGTCACTTGACACTTGTTTCCTTTCTCAGGCTAAGCAAATGTTGCAGTCAGCTTTAAACTTGATTTTGTGTGTATTTAAAAAGTAACAGCAAGTACAAAATAGGAATATATAATGTACTAGTGTCTGTAGAGCAGGAGACAAATTTGTATCTTCTTCATTCAAACACCTGTTACTGAATTACTCATTTCCCTCATACTCTGTCATTTCTCATCAGCTGAGGACCTCTTCTTGGGCATTTTTAACCTTTGTTATTGTCAGTTCCCTCATACTCTGTCATTTCTCATCAGCTGAGGACCTCTTCTTGGGCATTTTTAACCTTTGTTATTGTCAGGTTCAGTAACAGGTGGACTTTGGAGGTGGTCATAGAGTGATTTGCAAAATCAGTTTGGAGAAAGAGCTTCCTTTCAAGACTTGTAAGCCTTGATGGAGATGTGTTTTATTGAGCTTTCAAGCCCTGCTGCAAACTTATTGGTGTGGAACATAGTCAGAGTTCATCTGTATGGGGAGAAGGTTGTCAGTCTTACAGGGTGCTAGGGTGGCTTGTGCCCAGGTTTTCAGAGGTGCAGTAGGGGATTCCTGACGAGGTGCAGTGTCAGATTTCAGGTTCGAAGTTCTTGGAGTCCTAGTCCTTGTGTTTTCTTAGTCAACTGCAGTGTAAGTCCTAAGGTTGATGAAATTCTGCGGAGAGATGATGTCTTGCTGGGGTAACTGAAGTCACCCTAACCAGCAGATACTCTTTGCATGCAGCTTTTTGGCATCAGGGCCTCTCACTTCTTTTCATGCACGTATAATGTTAGATGCAAAGTCAGTGACAGTGATTTCTCTGCAATAAAAATCTGACTTTCAGCCAGATACAGAAGGCTTTCCATATCAGGAGAGGGTCCTGAAATGAGAACCCTGCTGCGATTCGTCAGGATCCTGCTAACCACTGTTCACCAGGTGTGCAAGAGGAATCCATAGCGTTCATAGCACTGATCAAACAGCACTGAGGAGCAACCTTCCAGACAAGAAGAGGCATTAAAGGAGCACTGACATGTGCAATCAATGTGACAGCACCTTTTTTTTTCATGGAAGGATGTATAAAGTGGAATATTGAGAAACTGAAGGAATCCTCAAGGAGAGAAGTATGATACCCAAAATGTTCAAGTAATGTAAGCACACTGATTCTATGTTTCTGTCACATTAAAAAGTGAGGTAGAAGCATCTAGAATTCAGAATACTGAAATGATTAAACCAAAAGGGCAACTGACAAGGTTCATAAGATTGTGGGATGTTGCTAGAGTGTATTTTCTAATTCCTAATGCTCCATCTTCTTCCTGCGTTGTCAGCTGGGTTTGTTGTTTTCTCTTGCATCTTGAGCAGAATGATCTCTTCATAGATTTAATTAGGCAGCTAGCACATGTTTAATCTTTTCTTTTTTGCCTTTTGATTATATATTTCAAAAAACAGCAAAGAAAATCTGATTTCATTTGAGCCATGTAATATTATTACCAAAAAAGTTTGCTGTGGTTGAATATGGCCTAGCTCTCCAGGGACTTGATTTGTTGTGTTCTTTTTCGTGGCACCTTGTGAGTGTGTACAAGTGGCAATTATTTTCCCATTTTATAGATGGGATAACAAAACTTCTTTCCTCACTTCACAGGGAGGTGCTTATAAATATATCATGGATTCATAGAGTGATCGTCTGAGGTAGTTTGATATTACAGCTGAAGACTGTTTAAGTATCTGAAAAGGGAGTGTCTTTATTCAAATACAGATTGCACAAGAAGGCATCAGACTAGTATTTCGCCTTGTAGGTTTTCTTTTTTTTTTTTTTGTCTTCCTAAGGGAAACTAGTATAAATATTTGGCAAGCTTGAGAATCTCTGGTCTTGTGGCATTTGCCCCATAAATCTGTGAAGCCTTTCTGACCAGACACTTAATTTTATAATGAATTTCTTGAAAGTGGTTATCTACAATTTCATCTAAGTTTTTACATTTCAAAGTATTTAAATCTTTTATGTTGATCTGCAGATCAAAATTTTAGTCAGTTGTTTTCACCTAGTTACCATGAAAGGTCCTAATTTTGCTCTGCTGCTTTGATGTCTGTACACAAGCAAATATGGTATTTTGTCTGTGAAATATGATATGAGGTGGTGGGTTTAGTTTCTGCTAAAATCTATTATTACAAAAATGAAACTGTACCTGAGTTGGTCTTCTAGACTCTTCTTCAGACTCTTCTAGTCTTCTGGACTGTGGAAGAGAAAAAGGCCTCCTTGTCTTTTGTGGAGGCAGTCAGGTTTTCTGCTTGACTAGACAGGTCTGCTGCTTTCCCTGCTCGATAAAGGGATGGGGAGGAATGCTTGCTTAGAAACTTTAGGAGAGGACACAGGGTGTGTCTTGTCTTGGGCAAGATCAAAGAGTTGTGTAGGTACTTCATTTGTTCTCCCTCGAGGACAGGTTAAGCTTCTCTTTCCAGGAAACTCTAAAGCGTTTACTACACTGCTCATGCAATATAGGAAAGTAACTAATTACCTTTTTAGAAGTTTGTGTACTGACAAAAGCAGATTCCTGTAACATAGAAGTACCAAATCTCAAATCTTTGTACCTATTTAATGTGTCAAGAAGCCTTAATTTTCTAAGTTATAAAAGAAGTATGAATAAGAATCACTTGTAATTAGACTATCTTGGTTTCCACTGTTCTTGGTGTTTATTTAGTGTATTACAGTATTCAGATAATGCAGAGCTGGCATCTTTGTGAAATTCAGTATGCCTTTCTCTTTCCAAAAGATACAGCAGGAGAAGAAAAACTTGATACAGGTATCCATCAGTTTATTTTGGGTTGCAGCATAAATGACGAAACACGGTTAAGTTTTTCGGGGTAGACCTTGTCAGAATGGAGATGGCAAGTGACTGCATTGCCACTGCTTTTTGTGACATCCTGTGGAGAGGTTCGTTGTAGTGTTAGGATCAACAGTCAAAAACAGTACTTGGAATTAGTTGGTGATCCTTGCTGCCTGCCTGTTGGTTTGTGCAGACCAGCTGTTGCACAGTGATGAGTTTCTCTAGGGATGCTGTTGAATTAGCTGGAAACTTGATTTTGCTTTCAGGTGAAACTCACATAGGTGCGTTGTGGTTTTTGGTCTGATGTCAGGAAAGGTGTGATTAACAGTGTTAAGATCTACATCTGAATGGAAAAGCTATACAACTTCTGACAGGAATGTAATGTTCTTGATTCACACAACAGTAGTAACTGGAAATCGACTAGATTTTGTATTCCTTCCTTTAGTTTTGATGTTGAATAGAGAATTCCAGCTCTTTTATTCTGTATCAAACCAGCAGATAACATGTTCATTGTATTCCAGACTGCTTCATGTCATTCAGTATTGATGCAGTTTGTGGTGAGTGCAACCAACTAACTTGCTTCAAGTCCAGTCTCCTGAGGGTTGTTTGATCGGTTTGTGCTTATAAACTGGGTAATTGGTGTATGGGAATAGAAACATAAGTGCTCACTTCTTGCTTCTTTGCTCGTAGTAACTCAGTGTGGAGGTTGAACAGTTGCAGAGAGGATATCAGGACCTCAAAGAATATCCTTACAAAAGAGTTGGTAAGAAATAAACATAGTAACTGCTTTTCTTCCAAGATCTTTTGGAGCAGTAGAAGCAGACAATGTGGATGGGCAGCTCTGTCTGCTTCCACAGGGCTTTCAAGTGAGTCAGCATCATGAGCGGTAATAATTGGAGGTTTGTGGCTTTCCATATTGGCATGAGAGTCTGACTTCAGTGAGTCATTAACCACCACTAAGTAAAAGAGTTACGGTAGATCTCTCATTCATCCAGTTTGCTGAGGCTAGCCAGGTTCAGATACCTGAATTATCTTGCCACAGACTAGTTAACAAAAGGCAGCTAGGCTTAATTTCAGTGGCCCCCAACTGAGAATTAAAAAAAAAGGTGTGGCAGCTCCAACTGCAAAAGAACTAGTTTTCTTTTAGAGGCCTTTATTAACCCCGAGGAACATAGGTCCCAGACAGATCATGGCATAAAATACAGTAACATAAGTACTGCACTCTGCTCTTACTGCACTCTCACAGTACCTAGTACTGTGTTAAGTGTTACAAGCCAAAAGGAAGCTTTAAAATATAAAGGTGCTACAGTACACAGGGAAGCTCAATTAAGTTTTAGTACCTTCTGCAAAATGATAGACTGTTTACCTAAAAGAGGAGCAAATACCTTTTGAGTCAAATAGTAATCAAATGAAATACACTGTCTTGGAGTATCAGATTGAGGTACAGACAACATTTTAAGTTTTGGCTGCTTTGGTAAATCTGTTGCTTGTACTGTGGAATCAATGCCCCCTGCCTGCATTTTTAACTGGGTCAGCATAATTTAATGTGGAGCTATGATAACAAAACCAGAAGTGACGTTGTTCTAACTTTGTAGTCTGTACAACTGGGGAAAAAAAAATCCCTTTTTTTTCTTAGAAGGACAATTTGGAGCTTTGTATAGGAGCACTTGGTAATTAGGTGAATCTCAAAATTGGGCTTGGGGGAGAAGTGTCTGCCTAGAATGTGCACTAAGGAAAAAAAGATGGGTAATAATCCATGATGCTTGTAAATAAGGGAATAAACATAGCTAGAAGGGTTAATTTGGACTAAACGTTTTGTTTACTTTGGCATGCATGTCAAATCTATTTGTATGTCAAAAAGAACTAGATGGTATTGGTGTCCAGAGCATCACTGTTTTTAATTCCTCCAGCTGTGCTTAAGATCACAGCTTACATTCAGATCATCATGATGCAGTCCCAGAATTCTTCCCTCCTGTATTGTGATATACTTGCAATTCTTGGAGTAAGGGATATGCACTTTGAAAGTGTGAGCAGGTAGAATAGCAGTGTCACCTCCTGTCAGTCTTCTTTGTCTTTGTTTTTATCTGAAGCCAGCTGTTATCGAAACAAGCAGAACAATATCATCAGTTTAAGCCTCAACTTCACACATACTAATTATATGCCTATGCAAGTTAGGAATATTTAGCTTCTGATGTTAAAGAAAGATAGGCAGCTGACAATCTTAATCATCAATTGTATACAAACAAGCGTTTTGATGGGGATTTTTTTCTGCTCCAAACCAGCCTGGCTCCTGAGGCTTGTGCATTTTCATGTACATTACAGTATTTCATACTTGTTGAGAGCTGTCAGGGAAGGAATAGGGAAAATAGACCAGTAAAGCAGTTTCTAGGGAAGAACAGTGTTTACTTCATCAATACAAACATCACCTTTTAATGTCTTGCACCCGCACCTATGTTGTGAAGTATATAAATTCTACTCAAGGATATGATCACATGCAAGAGCAAAGGCAGTAGTTAAGTCCAATCCAGCTGTTGGAACTGGGCCAGTGTTCTTCTTTCAGTTAGGCAGGTGGAAGTAGTCTAGAATTGACTTGCAAATGGTAAACTATTTGGGCACCCTGTATGTTTAATCAAGCTGCTTTACTAACCCAGGTATGTGTTCAAGGTAGTTCTTTCTTCTAAGCATGTAACTTCTGATTTTCTGAGACCTGTTTCTGTAATGTTGAGAGGCAAAAGCAGAAATAAAGAATTTAATGATGTTTGTAGATTCAGAGAAATTAGAATTGGTCAGTGAATTTGTTCTCTCCATTTAATAGCTGAATTTTCAAAGGAATTAAACGCACATCTTACTAAAGTTCCTGGAAACATAACTTTTGTATCATCAGAATAGCCAAAGCTGACACTGGGCTGTGGTGTTCATCTTGTCAAGATGATCCTGGCTTTCCCACTTCCATGGGCTAGCTTGAGGCTGGTATGTGCTGGCTGGCCTGCAGGAGAGTGAGGGTAGGCAGCTAGCTGGTTGTGGGGCAGCTGGCAGTATTGACTTGCTGCCTGGATAAAAACATCTGTTTCCTGCCTCTTCATTTCTGATGGTTTGTGGACTTGCTTGCTCAAGTTGTAATGGAATTGGTCTAGATGTGTTGATTAAAAGTTGACAGTGCTGAGGTATCCCACGTGATGAGGTGGGTGCTCAGGATGAGCACCACCCTGAGTTCCCTATTTTGTTGTTACAATGGTAGGTAGATTTTTAGTTGTTAAATGCTGGTTATGCTTTAGCCTTCCTTCTGACACAATTGGTATAGCTAAAAGTAGTTAAAATTATTAAAATTCATACCACTTACTGTTGCAGCATTTGATTATTTTTTCTGTGCAGCGAATGTGCATTATTAAGCACCCTGTGCATGAAACTTAATTTTTAGTTTTGCTTAAGGATGCTGTATGCCAGCATACAAAATGAAATGTAGTGACCTGACCTTCTGACTACTTTTATCACCCACACATTTAAATAGTTTTGGTTTGCTGATTTGTATAGTAACTGGGGATGAAGTAATTTTACCAAGTGTCCAGAATTCTGTGACTCCACAAGTGATATACTTAAGGGACTTTAAAGTGTTTATAATCAATTAAGATTGAAGTAGAATGAAGTAGAAACTTAAAATTAACAAAAACCCTAAGACTAGTTCTGATATATAATTGTGGATGAGATTGAGCTTGCTCAAAGTAGTAACATTGTTTTAAAACGTTCTTTCATAAGTGGAGGGTTGTTCTGACTGCTTTGTCTAAGGTGTGATTTTTATCCTTTTGGATTAGCTTGATTTTATTTTTTCCTGCAGGCTAGTATAACTATAGTAGGGTTTGGGTTTTTGCTCCCTCACACTCTGGTACAACACTTTATGTATTTGCTACAGAGGATTTTGAAAAATATCATCTTGTTCTTATGTATAAGTACAGCTGATTGGTTTTGGGGTTCCTTGAATTTTTTTCTTTTTTTTTTTTTTTGTCTACAGAAACTATATGGGTTGCCATTTCAAGTTTTAGATATTACACAGTTAAATGTTTTTTATATTAAACAAAGGCTCGAAAAGCTTGTTAGACTTACCTCCACAGAATCTCAGTGTTATTCAACACTTCAAAGTAATCCTTCATTCCAGAAAGTATCCATGGTTCGTGGTAAGGCACCAAGTGGCAGTGTGACAGGAGTTGTATTGGCTCTTTAACACATAATGAGCATCCTGTGCACCCTCATATGTAGTTTCATGAGTGGTACTTGGGCGGCATGTGTGGTCCAGTGAAAGGTTCCCAAATATTTGGTCATTGAAAAATAATTCTTTGAATGTGCTGGCAGTACAGCTTAGGCTGATAATTCAGAATTTCAGAGGCCATTGCTTTTTGATATCAAGAGTTTGATGCAGTTTTATGTTCTGTCATAGAACAAGTATCAAGTGAAAAATAAGGAAGACATTTTCCCTTTGCCTCAGGTGGCTGAAACTGAACTTTTGAGTTTCTTGTTATCTTGATGAGAGAGATACCACCCTTGTTGAGAGATCTAAAACGCTGATCTAATGAGGATAGCTGTATTCTGTGTTCCTTCTGTGAGTGTGTCAAAGGCAGTTTTACGGGGACTGTGGCATTCTTTTCCTCTTTTTTTTCCCCAAGGTCTAGTGTCTCTTAAATCTCTTGTCTTTTGTCAGCTTAGCATTTTTGTGTTCTGTATCACAGTGAAACAAATTTCCCTTGCAGCCCTTAACACAGCAGCCCTAATGTGTGCAGTGATTTTTCTACTTTGGCATATGAAATTAATTTCAGACTTGAGGGAAGTAGGAATTATTTTTCCTTCAAGTGGAAGGTGATAAGGAGAGATTGTTCATAGGTAACTGTTTGTATCTGGCTTTGGAAGAATATTCAGAAATTCAGGGTAGAAATGAAACACTGATTTATCTAACAACATCTTGCAGATCTTTTGGGGCTTTTTATGCTTTATTTTAAAAAATAACAAAATGCTGAGGAACTTGAAATTAGAAATACTGCTCAGCATCTACTTTTGGCTTACAGTACTTGGCACATAACTGTGGTTATGTCAGCCTATTAAACATACTGGTAAATAATTGTTCCTTACATACGGTGAACTGGGGAGAAGAAATCTCTTGTTACAAAAGCCTTATGAACTTAAGTTTGCCTTGAGTCGTGTATAACAATTGAGATGTAATGTTGTGGCGCAGCTTGATGAGTGTTGTGTTCTTATTTCTTAATGCTGACTGGTAGTTACTCATTTTTACTGTTTGCACTTAGTGCATGGTGCATTAATACCTTGTGTTTAGGAGTGTCCTCATGGGTCAGATGCTGCAGCTATCATCATATTTGTGATCTGTAGGATTTTGCCTGTGCCATGTTTCCCCTGTCTGAGATTTGGAAATTGTTTCACTGAATAAAAAAAAATACAGTTCAGCCTTGGCTTGGGGGTTGGTGTTGAGATGTGCTGTTTCAGTGTTCCATGAAGTTACTTGTTTGAGCACATTATGGTGAGATGTGATCATAGTCAGAAGCTGTGGATGTAAAACCCTGTATTAGATCCATTGGTAACCTCTTGATAGGCTTCAACTGGTGTGGTATCTATAGATTTCAGCAGATGTCCTCCCAGCCTGGGAGCTGGGAATGAATCCTGGATTAAGTTGCAGAATAGTTTTGTCCCTTCTCTCTGTTTTATTTGACCTGTATTAGCTGGGGAAAATGTTTAGCCTTTCTACTACTGTATAAATGCATTGTAAATGCCTATCAGTTCCCTACATGCTGGGTCTTGCAGGTTGTGTAAAAGTGTGTTATTCTGCTTACAATGGTAATGATTCCTTGAAGGGAGGCTAGCAGTGGTACTTAAGACTGCTTCTTTTATATGCTCTTGCATTATGTGTGTCTCTTCTGAGTCTGTAGGAAGGTGCTGATGACCTGCTGTATTTCTAAAATGGTTCATCTGAAACACAAGCTTTAAATACTTTCCTCTCAAGAAATGCCAAATCAGGACAAAGAATTATCTGAATCATTTAGGTCTGTTTTTTGGGGAATAAAATCTGGGCTTTGTCAATCTTCCTGTCCTATCCCGTCCCACTCTTCCCACCTCACCTCACCAGATAAGATTGGAAGTTGTGCCTTTTGGGCTGCAAGTTTTAAAATAAAGCTTCCAAAAGTCCAGCAAGAGTATGCAGGATGAAGTTGAAACATGTTTTAGGTCTTTCAAGGCAAGGATGACTAAATTGTGGACATTGAGTCTTTCCATAGAGCAGTCTGTCACTGGTGTATCAGCTCAAATGGTGAAGAGGAGAAACAAGCTGGGCAACAGTCTGGAGAAATCCTCAGTAAGCAGCATGAATAAAATTAGGTAATCAAGCCAGTGTAAAGTACATTCACGTGTTTTTCTTGTACAGTCTATAATTGCCACAATTGACAAGTATGAATTAAGTGGAATCCATGGTCTTAAACACATTGATATGCATTGGTCATCTCATGTATCAGGGACACAAAGTGTTGGGTTAGAAATAGTGTCAGCAGACTTCAGGCAAGGAGCACTGATCATGATCCAGCCATGGCAACCAAGTTTAACTGCCAGAATGCACCACAGGCTCTTTGGGAGCTTCAGTCCCATATGCTTGTAGGGAGACTCTAGCCCCAACATTGTATCACTGATTCTTGGTGATCCTGATGACCCTGACAGATTTTTTTGAAGATGCTGTGCTAGCAGGAGACTCTGTAAGACTGGGAGCCCTTAGTGTAGTGGGGGGCAGATAACACTCATTGGTCCATGGAGTTAAGAGAGATCCCAGTTATCAACCTACTTGCTCTGTGAATAGAGAGGCAGCACTACACTTGGTGGTGAGTACTGTCTGTTCTGCCTTTTAAAGGGGGAAGGTAAAAAGTACATGTACCAGAGCTGCTTTAAAAGATAAAACACTCATAGTAAGTTTAAAATGAACAAAAGAACAGCTGAAAGGATAAAACTCAGGTAATATGGAGATTGCTTTAAGAGTATTAGAGCTCAGAAAATCTATGGTACTGGTCAGCAGAAATGTCTGCAGAGGTGATAACCTTTTTTTATGGATCTTTCTAAAGAGTGGTAGCTCTCTAAATGAGGAAAGGATGGGACATTTTTGCATATTAAATGTGGAAACCGTAATGGAGTAGTGAAATATTTTGAAGATCAGCTTCATAAAAAACAAGAAGAAAAAGAGTAAAAAAATATTGAGACAGAATTGTAATAGGGTAGGATCAGAGAGGCTGAAGTAATGGAAGTATGAAACAAAGAAAAAATCCTAATGGAAAATCTGAGTGAATTGTTTGCCCTTAGAAAGAAGATTGGAGTCTTCCCAGTAGAGACTTTATGGATGGCTGACTGAGTAACTGTCTTTAGTCAAAGTATTGTTAGAGTAGGTTTTAGAGTAAGTTAATGAAATGGGTAGTAATGTCTTGCCTGGGACTGCACTGTATTTGGGTTTCCTCTAAGCCAAAAATATCAAGCTGCTGAACTGTTGAGCACAACATATAGTGTTCCTTAAATCTGCACTGCTTCCATAAGAGTGGTAGATAAATGTTACCATTGTCTGCTAAAGAACTTCAGCTTTAGTCTGATTTTTCTGTTCAGTATCAGTGTTCTAGAGTATTCTTACATAGAAAAATGAGTAAATTGTAGGTAGGTAAATTGTGTAAAATGTGAAAATAGATTGTGCCTTGCATCAGTTAAACACTGAAACTTCAAATTTGGCATGTACAGTATTGGATTTTGGAGAGGAAAATTCTTGTGGATACTCGAGTTGACTGATTATGATAGGGTATGCCTTAAAATTTAAGTAGGAATAAAAGATGAGGTTTTAGGAGAAGGTGGGATGGTGTTGCTAGTGAAAAGTTCGGTGAAGAGTTTTGGTATCTAGAACACAGAATGATCAAGAAAAGGAGACTTTACAGCATTGTTTAATTACATTTTTTATTCAAATGCAGAGTTGCAGAATCATAGAATGATGTGAGTGGAAAGGAGCCTTGGAGATCTAGTTCCAACCCTCTCGCCATGGGCAAGGATACCTTCCACAAGACTAGGCTGCTCAAAGCCTCATCCAATTTGGTCTTGAACAGTTCCAGGGTTGGAACATTCACAACTTTTCTGGGAAGTCAGTGCCTTCCCACCCTCACAGCAAAGAATTTCTCCTAATATCTAGTCTAAACTTGCCCTCTTTCAGTTGAAGGCCATTCCCCTTTGTCCTATCACTCCATGCTCTGGTAAAAAGTCCCTTTCCAGCTCTCTTGTATCCCCATTTAGTACTGGAAGGCAGCTGTCATGGGAAAGAAGTGTTGAAAAACTTCAGGCTATATGGTGTCCTTAAATTTGACACAGTTGTTTAGATTATTCAAATATAAAATTCTAATAGAACAAGAAATTTGAATGACTGGTCTTGCTAGTTGCAAGTAGAAGTGATGACTTCTTGGGTTCTTAATCTGTTCAGACAAATGAACCTACCCAATGCCCTCCCATTCCCCAGCTATCCAGTCCTTACTGAGCTGTTTCAGCAGGCTCAGATGGTCACAAGTGTCAAATGGTTTACCAAAATGATGAGAGGGGAAATACATGCAGTTCTGGTGGATGCTGCAGTTCTGGTGTTCTCTTACTATAATGAGGACTTGCTTTCTTTAAAGTAGTAGAGTTCAACGCTGTAGGTGTAAAAGGAGAATTTTGTCCGTATTTACAAGAGTGAGCTGGTTACTTGAGCAGTGGGCAGGAAGACAAACCTTCCTTACTCTCAAGTGAACCCAAGGTAATGAATTTCAAAATGGAGATGAGACAGCTTCAGGGAGACCTCATTGCAGCCTTCCAGTACCCTTAAGTGGGCTTATAAAAAGGAGGGAGAGAGGGTTTTTAATATGGGCAGATAGTGACAGGACAAGGGACAAACTGAAAGACAGTAGGCTTAGATTAGATGTCAGGAAGAAATTCTCTACTGGGGGAGTGGTGAGGCACAGGTTGTCCAGAGAAGTTGCTTGATGCCCCATCCCCAGCACTGTTCAAGGTGTAGTGAGTGGCACCCCTGCCCATGGTGCTGCTGTACAAGCTGGCTGAGAACAGTGAAACTATTGTAGTTATGTCCTGTATATATTCATGGTATGAAATCTGCTCATTTTTTTAAAGATGTGTTTCATCTTTAGCATCTTTCGTTTGGTATTTTCTTAGATGGCTGATGGGGAGTGCTGGTGTTTACTGTATACTGTTGGTCTTCACTGGTTTTGCTCAGGGAGTTATTTGCCCTAACTCAAAAGGAACATGATAGTGGCAGTGAAGGTCAGTAGCAAGGATAGGACACAAAGTATTTTAAAAGGCTAATTTTAGTTAGTGTGGGTGATCTTGCTGGACTGCCAGCAGTCATCCAGTTCTGTTCTCCTTTGAATTGCATTCTGATGGTACATGTCTTTTCAACTGATAGTTGGGTGGAACCTAGGGAAATTGCCTTCAGCAGGCTAAAATTCTTTTTCAATCTTCTAGTCTCTCTTATCTAAGAAGGATGTGCTCTGGGTACCCAGTATCTTCAAGGAGGCAAGATGCTTATGGCTCATTTTCCTTTGCATTATTAAGGCTATAGATCCTAAGTAGACTCAGTACCACTGTATTACTTTGTTTCCTTTTTCTGTAGACCTGATTGGTCATGTTGCATTGAGCTCAGTCATCTTCTGTCAGTCATGATTGATTTTGGCCAGAGAACTGGTACAATTTTTGTGTTTAGGTTGTGAATGTGATTATATGGAAATATGAGATTGTCTAACCTGGATTTGCTGCTGCCTTTGGTCTGCACATATAAACACCTGGAGAGTCATTTCAGTGAAAATACCTGGAGAATCATTCTAGTAAAACTCCATGGAGAAGTTGATATTTTGTACCTTTGGGATACTTCTTGTGGTTTATGACAAAGCTTTCTGTAAGGTGTATAATTAAAAGAAAAAAAAGAAAAAGAGAACAAACCAACCAAACAAAAAAATCCCAACCCAAGCGAAACATCACAAAGCATGTGCATCCTCCTAGGAAAGATTGAGTTATAAATGATGCACGATTATCCATGTCTTTAGATGAATAACTGCACTTTTTACCTAGAAACAGCTGATTACAAAACAGAATACTACTTTCTTGACATACCTTTTTTTTTATTTACAGACTATGAGAAGACACAGAAATGAAGTTACAATTGAATTGCGAAAGGTGAGTCTGATTTTGTTTATCAACTACGTTACTTTGCTAACAGTGCTCAGTGTCTTAACTAAATATTTCTCCAAAAGCTTTGCTTTATAGCCCCAAACTTACATAGAAAATGTGTAAATTTGTTAAATACTAACTGTTGATTCTAATTTATTTTTCTTCTCCAATTTGTGAAGCTCAGTACAACAGAACAGTAGTGCTTTACTCCACTGTACCACTTGGAAGTAGTCCATATTCAGTTTCTGTACCAGTTATTGCAGTGGAGCTGTCACCTGTTGAAATGTTTAAAATCTCTGAATGGGAAAAGGGAGAGTTTTAGCCTTTAGAAAGTGAGGTTGTTAATTTATTTTGTTTCTTGAAAATTGTTTCCGTGCTGTAAAGGGAGTTAATTTGGGGCTATATTGGGTAAATGTCAGTATGGCTGGGTAGATCATGAGTATGGGAGCTGATCTAGTTTACTGCTCTGCCTAATTAGAGCACCCTCGTCTTTCATAACTCTTCCAACAGCCTTTCTAGGCATCTCAAAGACTTGCTCCTGAAGGATGCTTTACAAGCTAAGAGAAAGGGTAAACTTTTATTTGCTTTTGGGGTGCCTTCAGTGTATTTGAGGACTTCATACTGGCCCCTTTAGCTTTATCCTGTTGAGACACCTTCAGTTCTTCACCCTTTTCTTGAATGTTCTCTTTCCTAGATTTGACTTGTTGCTGCTTCTCAGATCTAAATTGCCTGTATTTTTTGAAGGTGTGGAAATCTGAAAGGATGGAGGCTGCAGCTGAATTTTAAATGGAATAGTGAAAAACATATCCTAAGACAGTATTCCTCTTTATGTTAAGTATGTTGATAGGCACACAGACTGTGCATGCTTTGTACACTTGTTAGAGTACCACAAAGCAAACGTAGTTGTTTGTTTTGTTTGCATAGTTAAATAAATGCAGACTTTTTTTTTTTACATTTGACTTCTGAATTACATATGCTTTTTCCAGGCTTTCCCATTCTACTCCCCAATATGTTTCAGGGCCTCTCCAGCTTGGTGTAACCTGTATTTTGTATTATTTTCATTAATGACCTGATAAGTGCTTGGTTTGAATATTGTCAGTATAGCCCAAGCTCCTCTTGGTCTCCCATTTGATACTTATCTCCAGTTTGCCAATTGAATCCTTGACAGTCTGAGTAGTGCAAGCTTAGGACTGCACACCCACCAAATTCTATCCTTTTTTTTTTCATTATTTGCAAACTGAGAAGACAAAATCCTTGCTAAAATCGACGTGAACAGTTTGTAAATAGAAACTGTGTTGATAGAAATCAGCTTGACTTGTTTTTGAGAAATTTTGTCTGTACTTATCACCTGATTGTGTAGGAGCAACCAAAAAATCTTGTGCGAGTATTTTCCTGGGATCCTTCTGTTCCTCTTGGAAAAAGGGACTTTGTTTTTTCAGGTCTTACAGGAAAACTTCTCTGTCTCATTACGAGATAAACAGTAAATATTTCTATTATTCATCCTGAGACTATAATAATTAGTCAAAGAAATATAATTTAACCCAAATGACTCCAGATGGGAAATGATCAGCAATGGAAGTTTATGCTGACATGTTGGAGGCCCTCTTTGTTTAGAACTGGTGTAAAACTCACTGTATAGCTGTGAAATCTGTACTGGGAAGAGTCATTCATAGCACTTGGGCAGCCTGTGCCTGCTAGCAAAGCAAACCTGTAAAGATGGCTTAACTAATGCAGCATATCCTTATACATCTTATTGAGATGGAATGTGAGCATTCCAGTGCAATCTTTGGAGAGAACTTTGCAGTGCAAAGTGAGACTTTTAATTTTAAATTAATTCTTATAATTGGTTTTTGTAACAGGTCACACTTTCAAGGCCAGTTTATTACAGAAGCATGGTGGGGCAGCAAGTCAGACACTTAAGGCAAGGGATTGTCCTGTGTGCAAGAAATCCAGCATGTGGCAGTAATATGTGAGTGAAAATGAGGAGGAAGCCTGTGAGCTGCCAGTGGCTTCTCACTGAAAACTGCACATGCAAAGATCAGTTACACATTTAGAGGAGAAGCCTGAGCACTTGATGTAGGTCAGACTGTAAATCAAGAATGAACAGCAGCTGCAGCACTCTTAAATACAGGAATTGGTGTTCTTCTGGAGTGTTGGTTAAACATCTTCACTGCAGAGACCAGAAGAAATCTGCTTTAATAATAAATTCAGCATGTGTCAATTCAGCTGGTGCTGGTGGGCAACTGGTTTGCTGTGGGAACTCTGTAGCAGATGAGATTCTGTACCATTGCTTCTGGTACAGAACTGAGATTAAAATGGTAAAGGGATATGTTTTATCAGGTTCCACCAGTGGAAAGGATAAGTTGTAATATCATTGCTTCAGTCTTTACAGTTAATACTGCTGCTCTAGCATGAGTATGCCAAAATCATGGAATTTTTGGCATGACCTTAGTAATCCACCAGTGCCTCTTCAAAGGAAAGAGATGTCTTCTCTTCATCCCAGCTACCCAGATGCTGTATGTGCACCTGGCTTTGAAGAAAAGAGACAAATTGAGTGTATTCTCAATCTCTGCATTTGAAGCACTACATAGCCATGGGTTTTTCTTTTGAATCAATGTGGATATAAATATTAAATGAATGGATCTGATGAAATTACTCACATCTCTGTTTAGTAAGATGGAATAAATAAAAAATCACGGCTTTGAACAGTAGTAAACAATTTCTGCATGCATCAGTGTGAGGTGTTTATTCTCTTGAAATGACAGACGTCAAGGTGCATTTGCAACACATTCTGTGTTGCGAGAATATATTATCTCTATTCACTATCTTCACACCACAGCTCTTATTCAGGAAGAAACTCTATTTTTTTCCCTGTTTTTTTAATTTCTCAATCACTTGTTATTTGTTTAGGAATTTAATTGACAAAGATTAACAAAGCTATCTAACATGAAAAGGTAGCAGTAGTCTGGCAGATTCCCAGTTTGAGGCATGGTTCAGCATCATGAGCCAGTCAGATGACACTCCTCATGGTCAGGTGCCCTTTTACTGATTTCATATTGGCTTTGTGTTCTATGCATTTTGAGAATGGATCTACTACATTTCTGGAAAGATAGTCTTGGTCTCTGATTATATTGTTTGTACAGCAACAGGTCTGAGAACTTAAACAATGGCCACCTCTGTTTCCTGACAGATAAAGAGTGTCAGGTGATGGAGACTGCATCAGGGTTTAGAATATAAAACTTTTCAGTGCTATAAAACTTCTCAGTGCAGTGTCTTGAAGAAGTCTGATTTAGAGTGTTCATCGCTTGGTTTCCGCATCCCAGAAACCTGAAGGCTGCTCTATTACTAACAGGGACCCTGCAATTAATTGGCTTAATCTATTAGTCTAAATCTAAAGGGGCGTATAGTGGATGAGGAATAGTTAGGATTCAGTTTAAGGTTCTATATCTAAATGAATCCTCTAACTCCATTGCTCTGAGACATCTTTTGGTTCTGGGTGCTTGGCTTTCTCTGAGAGTGAAGTTTGACTTGGGTGGCTGCCTAAAGAAAGGTAGTCCTTAGCCAGGTCCATTATATGGTCATTGAGTTAGATGTCACCTTTCAAAGGAAGCCTTAGCGCTCCTAACCTCAGCAGAAACGCAGGATGCAGTGCTGCTGACTGGAATCCTAAGAACTTCCATGATCTCTTGCAAGGTTTATTTTTGGCTTTCTTGGCAAACTCAGCTGCCCCTGAGAGCTCATAGACATAAGCTCATGAAAGCTCTAATTGCCAATTAAGTTTGGTGCAAGGCAAAGCAATTATTTGCTAAATAAGTGGTAGATTAAAGAGTCATGGGCATATGTCTTGTTTTTACCTCTTTCCCTGGCATACTGTCCTTGTTTCTACTCTGATCTTTCTTAAATAAGATTGCTTATGTCCATGATAGCCCCTAAGTAAAGTAGAAGACTGCTTGAAGAAAGGAGCCTGTCTTTCGTGTTGCTGGAAACATTGTATTGGAAAAAATAGTGTTCTGATTCTGAGTAAGTCTGAAAATCCAAAAGAAAAAGAAAATACTTAGTTTCAGGATAGTAAAACATATCAGTTAAGTGTCTTTTCCAGTTTCGTGTGTATGTATAGCTTTTCATTTGCTGTAAAGAACATATTTTGGTATATAAGTCTACCGGTTTGAAGGATGACTACAATGACAGGGACACTGAAGCACTATTAGTATGTTCTTCTGGAGGCTTCCCTATCAAGTGTTTGTAGCACAAATTCTTGAAAAAGAATTTGCATTTACCCTGCCTCAATTGATTAATTTGAAAAAAAATTCCCTTAGAAGAAAATTGCATTCCTAATGGATTCTTTTAGAGGCTTAGTTGAAAAGGGCTATGAAGAAATTCTTTGGAGGCTTGCTTGAATCCATTTTGGTGAGATCTTGCTGTTCTCTGACTTAAGAGGTTTCAGTCTTTGCAATCCATGCTTAGAGCTTAGGCTGTACTGTGTGTCTACTTATTTTTAGTCAGTCTGCTCTTCTAAGAAAGATCAGCACTAACTAAACAGGAACGTTATGATCGCTCTCTGTCATAAAGGTGAATTAGCAGAACTCAAATATAGGAAAAGTTGCGTATGTCTTCTAGGTGTCTATTTGTAGCTATGTGCTTTATCTGAAGAGGAATCTTGGAATCTGATTTGGAATCTGTGGTAACTTAAAAGGGATGTCCAGAAAACCTGAATCTACCTCCTTTACTGGCTTGAGCCCTTAGTCTTTCCTTGGATGTAATTGCAGAGGCAAGAGCTGCTTGTTGTCATCTGTGAGTATATCTAATACTGACTAGCATTAGGAACTCCAGTTTCTAGTGTTGAAATGTTCTAGAAGTTCTGCTTTTTGTCCTCAGAGGACTCAAACGTAGTTATCGTATTTTCATGCCACAAGAACTTTTACTGGCTGCTGAGCTCCTAAACTTTCCCCTGAAGAAACATTTTGTAATGGTATTTGTTACCTGCAGGCAAAGATTTTCTTGTTTATTTCTTTTCCCTTTTAATCTTCAAGCCTCGCAGCATCTGACACTCTTAGAGAGCTTTCCTCTGTGTCCAGTGCTGAAAAATATGTAGAAATTAGTATTTGAGACCTTTCACAGTTCCATTAGAGCATCCCATTGGCCATGTCCCCTAGTACTAAATGCAGTGCAGCACAGAACTTTTTGGATGTTCCGTTTACCCACAAGGAGTCTTCTGTTAAATGTATTTTTGAACGTTGGAAAGTTGTTTGCATTTTCCTATATCTTTTTTAATCCTGTGGCCATCTTCCGGGAAGATAAACAAAAGAAATACCAGGATCTGCAGGTTTGAATACTTACTGTTCATGTAGCTTGACCATCCCACTGTCAGTGAAGCAGATGATGGGCATCTGTCATAAAAACTGGACAAGAAAGTGCTCTCCTGGTATCATTACTGTTATCTAGTCATTTGGCATGTTCACCAAAGCCTTTTGTTTGTACAGAAACCTCTGTAGGCTTCTGTTGTGAGATCTCTACCAGAATGCTGGCAATGCTTATAACCAGCAGTCAGCACCTGTTACTGTACATAGCACATGGGGTTCAGGCAGTGTTGAGGATCTCCCCTTTAGGAGACCTACTGAATTTTGTTTGTGACAAGGTTTTAGCCTTCATGAGACATTCTACTCTGATGCCTCTGCCTTTGAAAGGGCTCTCTCGCCAGGCTTTGAACAGGACAGCTGTGTCCAAGTACGTTCATTTGTCTTTGTTTTCACCACAGGACCCTGGAGGAGAGGCCGGTGCTTTGATTTAGTCAAAACCTTTTTGAGTTTGCTACCATATGTCAAAATACAAGCATTTTAAAGCCATGGCTGGCTGCAAATCATCCTCTTTTACCTTATGTAGGAGAGTGACTGGCCTGTCAAACTACTGGAGAGAGCAGTTTAGCTGTCCAGGGGTTGGACACTTTTGCAGATGGACAGAGCTATTTCGAATAGCCTTAGAGACACTGTTTAGGACTGAAAGGTTTCATTAACACTTTGACTTTTATTATAATTGCTAATTAGAATAGAAACTTCTAGTACTTCTCAGTAAGTACTAGCCTCTCTGTCTCAGGCTGCTGTGGATGCTCCTCTATATTGGTACTGACAGCTGTTTCTCAGTCTAGCCACCTGCAAACAGTGAGTAGCTACAGGAGCATTCTTGCTCCTTTCTTTCCTTGGCTGAGGTAATTTTTTCTGGAGCCCATCACACCATATGACTGATGGCCTGAAGACATTGCCTGCACTCACAGAAATTGCAACATTGGTCGTTCTGTGGTCAGTTATGTCCTGTGAAGATTCTTTTTCTCTCTTAAGGGGGTGTAATATCTTGGCCTTAGAATATGGACTTTTACTCGTACTTATTTTGGTTAACAGTAAGGAGGCATTTTCTGAGGTATGCTTATGTGGTACCAAAGGATTGGATAGTTGTGTGTGCAGGTATAGAAGGCTTACTGGAACAGGAGAGAGCCAGGCTCTTATTCAGCTCAGTGTCTGGTGTGGGAAAATCAGATAAATACATTACAGATCTTTATGGTGAATCTATCAGTTAATGCATTCCTGCCTGATGCAGTTTGTCTGCATAACACTACTTTCTCAGTGTTTAACTGCCTGATCCTTTCCATCTTCCTTCTCTCCAGACCCACTTGCCAGCAAACTGCCTGTGGTGCTTGTCTGGATGGGATTGATCCATGTATGCAGCCATTGCTGCGCAGCACTGGAGAGGCTGCCACAGCCAGTCTAGGTGGTCTTGTGCACTCTTTGAGGATCTAGTTTTTGTACTTTAAACTTGACTAGAATTAACCCATGCTAAGTCTGTGAGATGTTGTCTTCTGCATCAAAGGGTTATTCTTGTGCTTGTTTGTTGTTCTAGCTTTGTCTTAATTGAAAAAAAGGAGTATATATTGATTGGGAGGATTTGTTTTAAGTTCTTTCTAAGATGTCTGAAAGGTAAGCAAGTCCCAGAAATTTTGGACCTGGAATTGCTGGTTTTTATAATATCAAATAAAATATTGGGGACCCTTGAACACATCAATCTGTTTAAAGGCTTTTTTATGAATTGCAAAGTGTGGTATAATAAAACCTCTTTAATGAGTACTGTAGTTGTCAAATAATTGGAGACTGAAAAGCCTGCCTTTCTTTGCTAGTATACTAGATTTCTTCTAGATGTTAGAGCTAAATCTTACTCTTTTTCAACATTTTGCATCATTAAATACTTGAATCTTAATTAGCATATAAAAAAACCTAAACCAAGCATAAAGAGTTGCTCAGATATATATCCTGCATCATCATCTTCCATTGCTCCTTCTTTGTATCCCTAGACATACCAAACAAAATATGAAGTCTACAATTTAGAAGAGGCCATTTCATTGTTTTGGTGTAATACTTTTAATATATTTTAAATTTGTAAAAAAGTGTAAACAATTGATTTGTTTTCTTTCTTTTTAAATTACTGGTTTATGTCTTCAAATTCATTGATTTAGGAATGTTGAAATGTTAAATGGGTATTTTACCACTGAAAAGATAATTTTTTTTTTTGGTAATTCCTTAAAGGACCTAAGACTGGAGGGTGTCTTGTTTTAAGTCAGAAATTAGGCTAACAGCATGAGTGGGAAATACTGCAAGTGCCAGTGTGCATGGACCATGCTACTTTACACAGAAAATGCAAATAGATGTGACCAGGGAGCTTCAAAACAGGCTTAGCTGAAAAATAATCTTACACTGAAAAAGAATTTCTGTTATGTGTGGCTAAATGTTAATGTCATGCAGAGCTCTGAGTATTTTGAATGCCTGTTAGAAAACTGATCCCCAGACTGCAAGTTTTAATTAATTCAAATGTAAAGGATTGTCGTAGATCTGCCTGATTAGCGAGCTGCCTGATTATTACAGCTAAAATACTGCAAGTTCTATTTGCAGTTACAAATGCCTTTAAAAAAAGGCAACCTTATCTATACTTGCATGTTGAAAGGGTCCATTGTATATCACCACCCTATACTAATAAGCATTAAAAGTGGCTTTATTTTTTGTCATTTCTTTACAGAACAAAAGAGATGAACATCTTTTGAAAAAAAGAAATGTTCCTCAAGAGGAAAGCTTAGAAGATTCTGATGTTGATGCTGACTTCAAAGCAGTAAGTTCCTTGATTCTGGAATTATTTTTAAAACTTTGGTGATGTCTCTAAACAACGTATTCTGCTACCTTGCAGTTATTTGAAAGCAAATTTATGAACTGATACACTGTTAAAATAAGTTTGCTTGTATTAAATATTTAAGAAGGCTATAATCTATCAGCAAAATTACTAAAGCTTTTTTTTTTCCCCCCCAAGCAAAATGTAACACTAGAAGCTATACTGCAGGTATGTTGGATATAACTTTTTGTTTTTTAAACTAGAAGGGTGTGTTTTGTGCAATTTAAATTTTTACTGGTTTCTTAAATTATTTTTTCAGAATGCCACAAGTGACAACCCAGTGATCCAACTGAGTGCTGTCCAAGCTGCAAGGTAATAATAAATAAAGGTACAGAAATGTAATTTATTCACATTTTTTGTTACGTAAGTTACTTACTTTTACTTTTTATTTCACAGAAAACTCCTATCCAGTGACAGAAATCCACCTATTGATGACTTAATAAAATCTGGAATTTTACCAATTCTGGTAAAATGCCTAGAAAGGGATGATAAGTAAGTATTCTTTTAAAAATCTTCACTGTTACTGGAAATTTGTATTAAAAACAAGTCATTATTTGAAACAAAACTGAGGATTCCAGCACCATATAATCTGACACAGTGGATCACATTCCATGGTGATAAATCACAAGTTCTCCAGGGATATTTATTCTGCCACTGAAATGTCATTTAATTTTTTAGAGCTTGTTTGAGCATATCCAGCCAATGGAGAAAACCTTACTACATTTCTCATTGGTTTTGAGTATTTCATCCTTTTACCAGCTGTTCCTAAGAAACCTGCCACAGACTTGTGTGTTTTTGTCTGAAGGCAGAGAACATGCCTGGTTGTGAACAGGGATCTTTTCCAGAATACATTTGTCTTTTCCATTAAGATTATTAGCTTAAATTTCTGGTTTCTTCTCACTGCAAGGTATGTTTCCTTCTGGCTCTCTGCTGCTCTCTTATGTGATGGTAGAACACGGTGAGCATGAGTCTTTATTGGGAAACAAGAGCTTCAGTAAAGAAGGTAGAGAACACTGAGCATATAGCTGCAAGCACTTAATGATATGTAAGAAACAAAACATGTCATATTCAACAAATCTTGAGCCCCTGATTCAGATAGATAGGGATTAACACAATTGAGGTAAATATTTTAGCCTTTGATCTCAGGCAGACGTGAATGTATTTATAGTATTTCCATTTTCAATGTTATTTCTGCAGCTATGAGAGCTAGCAAGTTCAAAAATACGGTTTGGTATTTTTGGTGTATTTTGATGGCTGCAAAACTATGAACTGAAAGTAGGATTTTTTTTTTCTAGGTTGTTTAACAAAGCAGTTGCTTAGGCAGCTGACAATAACATTCAAATCAGGAAAGCATTTTAAAATGGGTCATGAATGCTTGTCTGCTCTAAAAGTAGATGGTTCAATGCTTTGAAAATTCTTTTAGTTTGCATCTTTGACTAGTTTTTATGATTTACCCTTGTAAATGTTTAATAAGTCTTTCAAAATTGAACTCAACTTTTTTTTAAGCAGTCCTTTTAATCATGATTGCTATATAATATTTAGCAGAGTTAAACTCTGAAAAGACTTTGCATAACAAATCATTAAAGCTGTTGTTCATGTTATACTTGAAAGCTTATCATGAGAGAAAGAAAAAAAGGACTAACCTAGAGTTTTAATGCATCTGATCCTAAAATTTAAAGATTTATAGGTAGCTGCTGACAGGTATGATTTGTTTTTACCTAATACTTTTGCAATCCCATCCCCAATAAAACCTCAAATTGCTTTGGAAATTAATACACTAAAGAGTTTAAAAGAAACAGGTACTTATTACTGTATATAAAACATGACTGATAAAGACACAAAACCCATGGAAATGAAACAGTCACCTAACAGTAGATATTCTCTGTTCTTCCTAAATCCAGACACTTACAGTTGTGCTAATGACCATGGGCTGTAAACTCTTTTGTAGCTTGTAGAACTCTTAACTTTTAAATAAGTATTTGCTTGAACAGCAGTTTTCATGCAGACTGTTTTATTAAACTGCTGTTGGCACAGACAACAGTTGACAGACATCTTGGAAGTGATTTCTTCCTTGAAAAAGGGAAAAGCTTTCATGACATTTGTAACTAATTTTATCTGTATTTAATAAGTCAGGTGTGATGCTGTCTTTTCATACTGATTCTATATCTCTCCCTTGTCTGTGATGGTGCAGAAAAATGTGTGTATCCAAGTATACCAGCTTGCACTTGATCTGGAATGCAATGTTTGAAGAATCAAGTTTAATTGGTTCTTTTGGGTTTGTTTTGTTTTGTTGTTGTTACTAATATTATTTCAGACTGATGGATGGTTTACAAAAGGTCACAGAATGCAAGGTCTCTTTCTGCTTACAGCTTTTCCCCTGAAAAGTCCAGGCTTAGATATTGGGGTTCTTTTAAAATTTAGCCCAGTGGTACTGCGTAAATGTAGAGTATTTTAGATGGATACAGCTAGTAATAGTGAAATGAACCATAAAATAGTCTTCAGATCATGTTTCAACTTACTAGTATAAAATTATTTTATTACAGTCCTTCATTACAATTTGAAGCTGCATGGGCATTGACTAACATAGCATCAGGCACTTCTGCACAGACTCAAGCTGTTGTACAGTCGAGTAAGTATTACAGCTTTGGGGTTTTTGGGGAGGAGGCAGTGGGGGTGGATATTGTGGGGAAAAAGAAAATATTTGGATAACGAATGCCATTTCTTATCAATACCATTAAAATAATAAATACATGTTTGTCCTAAAGATTTATCAGAGATTTCTGAAAGATTTCTGCATTTGCTCTTAAACATTAATCTGCTTGTCACTAACAATTAATGTTAAAGATACCAGACAGGATTTTCCCATAAAGAAGATAGAGAATGACAGATGATACATAAACTATGACAAAAATCTAAGTTCTTTCTTGTTCTTGATTTGATTTCTGAAGTCATGTATCATTAATTGCTCTGTGGCTAACACTTATATTAGGAATTAATTCTTTCTGCCTCAAAGGTGTGTTCATAAATCTTATTGAAGTTGTTAAATACATACAGTTACATAAGGTTGCACATTTAAATACATTATTAAGAAAATTACCATCCTTTCCTTGTCTGTATAGTTGGTATCTCCTGTACACACAAGTTTGTTGTGCTGCTTTCGTTTCTTGTTTAACCAGACAGTGAGAAAGGAAAGAAGCTCTAAAGTCCATTGACGATAAAGTTATCAAATAATTTTTTTAGGATTATATCTATAGCTTTTATGGACTGGAATACTTATCTTAAAACAATCATGCTAAATACAATATGTTGTCATTAAACAGTAGGTTATTGATAAGCAAATATATAATAAACTGTCTTGACTTACTCATATTCTCATTTTTATATGAGAAAATGGTGACTTAGGTATTTGATTTTTTTTTTAAATGTATGAACCTGCCTTTCAAATGAAAATGCTAGTTTGTATGTTTTCATGGCTAATAAAATAACTGAATAATTATTAGATTCTCTATACTGAAGCATTATTATTATTGTTGCTGTTATCATCATCATTATCATCAACAACCAAAATAAGGTTTTGATAAAATGATCTTACCAAAATGAGCTTTGGATAAAAATCCAAAGGCTTAAAAAAAAAAAAAAATTCAGTATCTTGAATTTGTTTCAAAAATTCCTGATGTGATTTGGGCACCTGTTTTTAGATTTCCTGATGACTTAAGTATCTTTGAAAATTTACTCCCAAGTTTTTTCTTCCTTCTCAACCTGTTCATTGGTTAGTCATTGTTTTCTTTCTTTTTCGTGTCCTGCAATGTTGTCCTGTTTGAGTGAAGCTAACAGAAAGGATGTTTATAGTATTAGCTTTGCAGGAAAAAATCTCAAAGTGAAAATTAAAAGTAGAATTAAAGTATGTACACCACCAACAGCATTGTTGTTACCTGAACAATTACAAGAAGTTCAAGCTGGGGCATGTTTCTCCCAAAATCTGTTTAGTTAATGCTTGAAAAGAAGAAAATGTGCTGAATGACTTCAAAAAGCATTTTACTCATGAAGAGAAAACAGGTAAAGTTTAGTCTAAAAGTCTTGTTGCTTTGACTGGAAGATGACCAAGGGAAGACAGTCTCCCAGCTCTTCTCCCTTTAAATAAAGAAAGGTTTGAGGAAACAAAGCAATAGACCCTTGCAGCTACAGAAGAGGCTGATGCAGCCTTAATACAAAAGAAGGCAGCCTCCTGCAATCAGGAGGGACAGATGGTACTTGGAAGGCCCAGCAAAAGAGAAGTACTATATGCACAGAATAGCTCTTGGCAGGAGCCAGTTTGGAGCAGGAGTAAGTAATTCTTTTAGAGTGGTAGATCAGATAACCTCAACTCATGCTCTCTCAGGTTGTCCTCCTGCCTGAGTGCTATTATGAAATAGCTTCATTCCTGGTTTTGAAAGCATACCAGGGTTGCAGTGTAATAGAAACTACATAGTTGACCCTCTTTTCTGAAAAACGTTGAATGCATATGTGGCTGAATTGTAATCTCAGTAATTGCTGAGAAGGAAGCTAAAATATTCCACTTGAGCTAATGGAAGTGGGATGATTATTAGAAGAGTGAGTGTTCTTAAGCAAGTGTATTGCTGTCCCTGCTTGTCAGTTAGAGGCAATGGCTGAATCACTCATCTAGGGTGGGGAAGGAATTTTAGGTTGTCTTCATTCTTCATTGCTCTGTATTTTTCAGGAAAATACATCAGAGTTTTTTTGTCTTATTATCACTTTACATTATCAATAAAATATTGATTCACAGTTGCTCGCAAACTGTGTTGAACTTTTTAAAAATTTGTGAAGCTATTTCTGCAAGAAAAAATACTCTTTAACAGTGTATAAATTGATCTAGTTTATTCAGACTATAGGATAAGTATGATCTTATGTAGATTTTTAAAATTGCTGCAAGAATTACTGTCTTTCAAACAGTATGGGTTGTCTGAAGGAAAACAGTGCATAGGAATAGTAGTGGGATGGTTTCTTAGCTGTATCAAATATATTTAATTCCACAAAGAATGATACCTAAAATCAGTACCACTTCCTTAATTTGGTATGTTGCTGGCGTTATAGAAGAACAAATTAAAACGTGTCTTAGGACTGGCAGATGGATGTAAATCTTCACTGCATATGGAAACTAACTATAGCCACCTCTTGGGAGGAAGCTGTTTTCTTAAAGTCAAGATATGAAGCATGTTTGCACAAGTAGGCATGTCATTCTGCTTGGTATGTGTTATGATTCTGGATATCTGGAAAATCTGAATTACCGGGACATGAAACCTCACACCTGCATACTTGAGGGTCTGCCTATCACTTTGAGAAATATGGGGAAATGTTTAAATGTAGGGAGCATTGTTGAGTAGTAATTCTGTTATCAAGTCAATTTTTCCCTTCTCTGGATATATATAGAAATGTTCAACCCAGGTTTTGTGCACCCTTCATAACAGAAACATGTATGAGGCATGGTGGAGAATGTGATTAATGTAAATCAGCGAAAATGTTGCTCATATACCAAGAATCCAGTATTAAACAGATCCAATCTTTGCATTCTGCAGATGCAGTACCCCTCTTTTTGAGACTACTTCATTCACCACACCAGAATGTTTGTGAGCAAGCTGTCTGGGCTCTCGGAAATATTATAGGTAACTTCTTGTTTTAATGATTTCAATTCAGGGAGCATTCTATTTTAGAACTTGACTTTTTGAACATTGGCATTATCATAAGAGACTATGTTTCCTCTGAATTCTTTGTCTTGATGCAATTTTTTAAAAGTATTTATTATGGCCAGAATTACATACGTACCTCCTGTTTTTTTTTTTTTCTAAATAATAGTATCACTTGCTATGCAAAACATTAACAGGATAAATTTTGTGTTTCCTAAAATATACATACATAACTTTACGTATGTATATTTAATTAAATGTGACCTTTTAGTAGCAGACTATTGGTGAGGAAACATAGAATTTCAGTATCCCAACATGTCATTGCATACATTTCAAGATTTTCCATTTTTAATGTAATTTCTTTTGCAACAATTTTCATTTCTGTAGGTGATGGTCCTCAGTGTAGAGATTATGTCATATCACTGGGAGTTGTCAAACCTCTTCTGTCCTTCATCAATCCCTCCATTCCCATCACCTTCCTTCGGAACGTCACATGGGTCATTGTAAATCTCTGCAGGAATAAGGACCCCCCACCGCCTATGGAGACAGTTCAGGAGGTAAATAAAGAATTATGAGACAGATAATGTTTTATACTCTGGGTTGGAGGCCAAATGTTTTACATTATCATACTATGAATTTTTGCCTGTTTTTTGTCACTACACATATGTTGTGCCATTCTACCATTTGTTAGATGAAATAATTTGAGCAATTTGGTGGTTCTTACTACAGCTGTAATAAAGGTATATATAATGTCTGAAACGGAGTAAGACTAAAGTGATGAGCTATACAACAAAAAATTAACACACTAGAAAGCATTAAAATACTCAGCATTACATGTTTTCACTAAAAAAAAGGCTACGATTTGATTCTGTACATAGAATTAAAATGGAATTATTTTCAGCAAGAGGAAGCGTAATTAAACTGTGACATGTAGTGTGGTTTGTGTTTCAGTTCAGTGTGCACGTGCAGTCAATTCCAAGTCCCAACTTGAGCAGAAATCCTGAAAATCTCTTAAACTGGTGAATAGAGGAAATGCTCGGTTGATAGGGTCAGCACAGTTAGTAAAATGGAGCTAGTTGACTAGAACTGTAATTGTAGATTAAGATCTATCTCTTTAAGATAAATTCAAAAGTGTAGATACAGTTTTTGAAGCCCTGTGAAGTATGTTACTGTTAACAAACTTTAATGAAATTTTTAAAATGAAGCAGAGAAACAAGGAAAATTTACAAGTAATGCTTTACTAAACAAAACACTCTGTTCAAAGTAGTTTTATCACAACCCAGTTTTATATTTTTTCCATATGTGATTATAGAAAATTAAACTTTAATCCAAGAGGTTTATTATGTTGATACTAGGCTAATAATTTTTATTGTGTGTGATAACAAAGCTTTTAAAATAGCAGCAGGGTGTCTTATCTCTGTTATTTGCTTGTTATCCCTCAAAATAAGGTCTACATTCTGTGTCTGGAATATAGTACTGTCTCATATTTTCACAAATTTGAAATACAGATAATACAGATATTTTTATACATACTTTGAGGGAGTGATCAGCTGCTAAGTGTATGATTACAATATACTAAAGCAGACTCACGTTAAGGTTTGTGATTGCAATACTTGGATTCATAATTTTACCGCCAATTTTGTTCTACTCTAATGACTGATGAACTTCTTTTCAGATTTTGCCAGCATTGTGTGTTCTCATTTACCATACGGATATAAACGTAAGTAATTTCTAAAGTTTTAGATATTTAGATCCTTTGTTTTCTCTAGAAAGATAATGCTGCAGGATTGTGTTAAAGTGGTAAACTTGGGTTTGTGTGTTAATTTATGTATAATTGTCATAAATGCATAATTAAATATGAAGTCTAATGTGATTGTAGTCATTCAGAGCATGAAAAAAATAGCACAAATACCATTTCTGAAATACCTTTTGTTAAAGATAGCATTTTTTTATCCTGTACATTTGAAATAGCTTTAAAAAAGTCCTATCTTGAATTAAGCACTAGAAAATTAAATAGCTAGCTTTACCAGCAGCTGCACTTTAATTCTGCCCCAATTTATAATTTTGCATAGGTGATATGTAGTATGTGTAAAAAAAGTACATGTAATTCTGTATATCAGTCCAGTCAAATATTGTGATCATAAGGGTAAACCTAACTTCTGGAACCTGTTGGGTGCCTGACTTTGCAACATTTAATTAAAGAAGTCACATGTGAAAATATATTTAAACAAACAGCTATGAACTATTGTTTTGTGGCACCTTTGACAACCTTCATGTTTTTAATACTAAACCTTCAGGGCTTCCCACATTCCTGATTCATGAGTTTACCTGCATTTTTCCAGGTAATGTCCTAGGGAGTGGATTTACCTCATGAAGCCTTATATATTGCTGCTTCAGAACAAAGATCTGTGTAGCTGAGGGTTATTGAGCTGCTTTTCTCCTTCTATCAGGACTTTGTTATCCCTATAGTGATCCTTTAGTTTCAGGAGGAAGGAATTGAACCCTTGTGTTGGGTTTGGGGATAAAATAAAGCATAAGGTTGGTGGGACTGTCATTTGTTAGTTCAACACTGAAGTAGCAGTGTTTCTACTGCTTTTTTACTGGTAAAGTGGGCTTGTCTCCACAAAATATTTGTACAGTTTAAGCTGGGATTTTGCCAGGGTTTTCCCAGTGTGAGTGGGAGACAGCACACGGTGACTTTTCAATGAGTAATTTGGACAAAGCTGAAGGGAATTCATTGCAAAACCAAATATATTTCTAACCTGTAGGCTCTTTTTCCCTGCCAAATTTTAAGCGTTTTGCAAGCAATGATTGTATGGGAGCTTACTGATGTAGGTATGAGACTGTGATGCCAGGTTTTGACTGATCTCAATTAGGGTGTCCATCATTTTGATCCTGAGAGTCAGGTGCTAGTTTGGAGGTACCAGTCTGGTCCCAGCCTCTCCGTACTGGAGCAGCAAACCTATCTTTGGAGATGAGTCAGTGATGCAGGTAGGTCAGCCCACAGTCCTGTGAGCGCTTCTGGCGGCTGCTGCTCTCGTCACCAGCAGGGCTGTGGGGCAGCAAACTGGTGAGGCACCATCTCTCACTGCTTCTGCTGCCATAGTGGCTCCACTGCAGCATGTTCTGCTGTCCCTGCGGCACAGGAGGTGAGGGCAGCAGCAGGCTGTGGCAGGAAAGCCTTTGGGCTGTGCTGGCTGGCATCCTGAGCTGGGCAGCAACAGCCTGTGGGTCAGGACTGTAAAGTCCTTCCTATGTTCTAGTACTGCAGTATTCAGCTGTTCTCATAGCTGGAAATTTTAAATGGGTATCTGTTTTAAAAGTAGGCTAGATCTAGGTACCTCAGCAGATTATGTCCTTAGTGGCATCCAGATTTCTTTTCCTGCAGTTTCTTACATCATCTCTATGTGATGTGGTATCCCTCTCTACTGGCTTTGTTTCTGCTTCAGGTACTACCTTTCAATTACTAACTTTTGTACCTGTCTATTTTTGAGGGCTTTCTTATCTTCATTATCAAGTCCTCAGTGACTTTTTTTCTTTTAAGATTCTCAGATGGCCCTGCATGATAGGCATTTCTCTGTGGGTTTTGCTTTGCTTAAACACTTCAACAGTTGCCACATTACAATAGTTGCTAGTCCCTTAGCTGGTATAAGAACTCATTTGCTGTGTTTTTTATTTTTAATATGAAGGCAGGAGAAGGCATACATCCAGACTTGTTTGCAATTTCACTTCAGAACTGCACTGTGGATCAGAAATGCTAAGGTGTCAGATAGGTTAGAGACTTAAGGGAATTTATGAATTCCATAATCATAAGATAGCACAGCTAACAAATTGCAGCCATGCTAAGGAGGCTGTATTGGTATTTTCTTCAGAAAGTTACTAGCACAACTACTTACCTAAGCTGGTTGTCTGTCTTGGAAATGCAAATCAAGCCCAACAGTTTACTTTTGTGAGATGATGTATGCTGTCACTTTGTGCACCAAAATGTGGTATTTAACTAAAGAGGAATTTGATAAGACATACAGAAATTACTCTGATGGAACAAATGGCCCTGGTTTTCATAGCTGTACATAATAATCTAACATATTACTGATGAGGTCTCATCACAATCATGTTTAAGTTTTTCCTATAACTAAATTGCATGGTTTCCCCTATCCACCCCCAGATAAGTGGAATGTTGTTCACTTAATTAAGCCTTCATTATATGGATTTTTCTGTTCAACGTGTAAACCATGTTCTCTCCAATTTGTAGATTCTTGTGGACACTGTTTGGGCTTTGTCCTACTTAACAGATGGTGGAAATGAACAGATACAAATGGTGATTGATTCAGGAGTTGTACCTTTTCTAGTTCCCCTTCTGAGTCATCAGGAGGTTAAAGTTCAAGTAAGTCTGATTCAGTTGTGTTTGAATAGTCCTTTGTATGCTGTTTGCTAAAAAAAGTGCCTTACAGTATTTATTAGTGGAGTTAGTGAGGTGAACATTTATAGCTACATTTTGTGCAGATAAAACTGAAGACAAAATGTTACCTACACGGGGGAAAAAAATATTAAAAAGAAAGAAAACTCAAGCAAAACAGTACTAACACAGTTTTAAGGAAAGTGACAGGTTAAATACTAACTTCCATTATGTGATTACCAGGATGCCTTCCTTTTGTAGTCCTAAAATATTTAATGACAATAGATTTTATGTTTTCCAGAATCTAAGTAATATGCACTCTTTCTGGTGCTGCATACATGGGTTTGTGCATATTCTATCTGAATAGCTAATGGAAATCAGTATTTTTGAAATTTAGAGTATGGAAATATTTGCAAATGCTGAGTCCTTTTAGTAAAGTAAATTTGTAATTAGCTGTGAATGGTTAACTGAGCTTACTTGATTAATATTAAAGACAATGTGAAACTAAAAGTTAGTTAATGTGTACTGGGTTTTTTATGAACCATCCGCTGTAATATGGAGCTCGTCTGTGTATCTGTGCATTTGATATGTTTGTTCAGTTTGTACTTTGGATGAGATTTGGCTGTCTTGAAATTTGTCAGACTAGTTCACTTGATGAAAGAAGTCTCTTCAGTATTCTTTCACTTGTAAAGCATTTACTGACCAATACATAAAGATATAAAGTCCATTTCTGTAATCACCTGAGACTCAGTAAGTAGTTGTGAGGTTTTGAATGCCCTAGTGGCGAGCTGAATGGAGGTGAGCAACCTCAGCAGACAAAGAGGCTAGAAAGAAGCTGGTGTTGGAATTGTAACACAGATCAGGTACATGATGAATTAATCTAAGGTTTTAATATTCTTTTAATTTCTAATCTTTGCACTTTTTGAGTTGAGCTGCAGTGCATTTATTCTGTGGTGTACTGTGTCTTTTGATGAAAGAGTATCCATTTTGCTGATGTAGCTCAGAGGATGAGGTGCTGAATTGTATTTTGCAAAGTGTTTTTATAAAGAGACATCTTAAAATGATCTTTGTTATAGTGTAAGTAACAGCAATGTCTTTAACATGCAATTTCTTTTCCTTCCCACTTTGGATATTCAGACAGCAGCACTGAGAGCAGTAGGCAACATAGTAACTGGTACTGATGAGCAGACACAAGTTGTTCTCAATTGTGATGTTTTGTCTTATTTCCCACATCTCCTGACGCATCCAAAAGAGAAGATAAACAAGGTATGATTTGCTTCTTCCTAACTTAGTAATTTTTTTTTAAGAAATAAAACACTAGCCTGTGGAATGTTACAGAAGAATTTCCTACAGCTGTTATATCCATCATGTGAGCAATTTTATATAAAGATGCAGCCTTTGAGGCTAGTGCTTAATTAGGACTTAAACCAGCCATATGGAGTATCCATGCTTTGGTGCTAATGCCTTGTGCTTTCTGGGAGGACTGGAGGGTTTTGCTTTGAAGCGAGATACTTTCTACTTGCAAAGTGGGTAACTGGCTAACTTCAGTTACAGTTTTTCATAATTTTAATTGAGTCCAGTGAGTTGCGTATGACTGATCCAGTTTTCCCACTCCACCTTTTCATAGTGAAGTTTGTTCACTTGTTCGTCTTCACCTTCAGGGAAGGTGGGTGTGTTGCTGTCCTTTCCTGAAAATTGTCCCTGCATTTCATCTCCTTCCTTTTGGCAGAAATAACTTCACTGCTGCAAGGATTGGGTGGAATAGGGAGAGTTTGATGAAAGTGATCAGTGCCTCCTTTTCCAGAGCTGTATTTCATTATATTTGGGGTTTTTTTCAGTCATTGTGCCATTTTCCATTGCAAAGATGGTCTGGCTGACAAGGCTTTTTTGTTTAGATTATGTGATTCCCCCATACAGAGTATCATTGAGGAGAAATCTATTTGTGAGGAATCTCTGTTTCTTCAGGCCCTGTCAGCTGTGAAGATCTCTGAAGAAGTTGTCTTTGACAGTCAGACTGCTGTGATTTATTTTTGCTTGCCCTCTTAACTCTCACAAAAGAATGATGAAGAGCTCTTTTGAATTCCAAGGAATTATTTTTGAACAAAAAAAAGTCCAGAAATGCTTTGGATTTTGTTTTGAGTCTATATTGTGAGAGGCAAATAGAAATAAAAGCAAGATACACATTTCTAAAAAAGTGGGAACCCATGTTTTTTCCCTGCAGTGTTTCATAATTGCCTGCTTGCCACATCTTTTACTTAAGATTGGAGCCTTTTGAAGATATTCTGGATTGTCGTGACAAGTATCTTCTTTGTAACTGGAAATTTATAACTGCCATGAGATAGGTGGTAGCTATGTGGATGAACCTCCTGAAGGAGTAACTGCTGAGCAAAGTCACAGGACGGAGTGTCATGTGTGATGCTTGAATGAGATTTGTGGACACCATGTTACACAAAGAAAATGGGAGATGGAGTCTTTATCATAGCAGAAAGGTACTACTGAGCTGTCAGTAGTAGGATTACAGGACAAGTCCTTTTATTATGATGCTTTACCAGTTCTCCTGTTTTTCTTCTAAAACTGATTCAAGGTTTAAAGCCTGTCTGTCACTCCAGCAGTGGGAAGTGGATATAAGGTTTACATCAGTATTAGTCCTGATGTATGGAGACACTCCTTGTACGAGAGAGAATCTGGCCCTATGAATCAATCATATTAATTTTACATTGATTACCTGTTGTCTTTCACAGTGCAATAAGTTTGTATGCTAGAAGTGCTACTGCGGAGGAGGCCTGTTTAGTGATTGCTCATGGTATGATTTTAGGTTTTGAGGCGGTCAGGTTTAGTTGAGTTATATTTTTCATCTGACTAGTTTTTAAAAATGCTTTGCTTTTTTGCTTTATCCCATTGTAGGAAGCAGTTTGGTTCCTTTCCAATATCACAGCAGGAAACCAGCAACAAGTTCAGGCTGTAATAGATGCTGGGCTAATCCCCATGATCATACACCAGCTGGCTAAGGTCAGTCAAGCTATCAGCTATGCAAGTTGTCATCCTCTTTTTATAAATCTGACATGAGGAGTTTGTGATTTTTAATAAGTTTGACAGATGTTTCCATGCTGATTTTAATGAGCTATTAATTTTATTTTTCAGGGGGACTTCGGGACACAAAAAGAAGCTGCTTGGGCAATTAGCAATTTGACAATAAGTGGGAGAAAAGATCAGGTATGTGTAGTCGGATTTCAAGCTGTCACTAAAATGTTGCACATGCAGCCATTTGTGTAGAAGCACAATGTTGAAAGCATTTTTTTTAAATTTTAATTATTTAGGTTGAATACCTTGTACAACAAAATGTAATCCCACCGTTCTGCAATCTACTCTCAGTAAAAGATTCTCAAGTGGTACAGGTTGTGCTGGATGGCCTGAAAAACATCCTGATAATGGCTGGTGATGAGGCTAGCACAATAGCTGAAATTATAGAAGAGTGTGGAGGTAAGAGCTTGCTAGGCTTTTAAAAAATTTAATTGGCTGGATGTTATTCTGTCTTCCCCTTGTTGCTGTTGATGTTTACTGCAGTGTTATTTAACATGGGCTATTTGAGTAAACAAGGGAGACATTTTAATGAGAGACATTACTTCCTTTTCTGTTTATTTCAGTTTGGAGATGGCTGTGTAGAGGCAATTGTTGAAGGAGCTTTCTGTAGCTTAGGTATATTTTAGATTTCAATGAGAATTGTAATCCATTTAATTTGATAATTGCCCATACTTTGTCCTATGGTAAAGCACACAGTTCTTACTCTGGTTCATTGCCTTGGAAGCAGTTGTAGGATCATAATTTCATTACAGACCAAAGCAGGATGAGGAGTCTTTTCAATATCACAATCCAAGTTGTAATGTATGCTAATTAATGTGTTACAATAAAGAGATATTGAAGAACATAATGCACTGGGAGCTTTTCTCTTGTGTTATTCCACATCCAGTTTGAAAATGGGACTACTGTTTTGGCTGCTTTGTTACCTTGCTGTTTTAAACTTACAGGCAACACACAAATGTGGTCTCTTCTTTTGGGGGATACATAGAAAGCACAATGACTAACCCAAAAGTTATGTAGTAGACAGAAGTTTTTAAAAATAAGGGGTTTATCTTATTTGTCTCAAAGAGAAGACTCCATTATCCATTGTTCATAAAATGGAATATTCCCTGGCATGTAAAGTTCATAAACTACTTATTTCCTCTTAGAGACAAAGATAACTGCTGTGTAGATCATATTTTCAAACTGAGCTGCATGTTTTCTAGTGTGTTTCAGTAGTAATGTTTAATAATTCTTATTTTTTAAAGTAGTCAGTAACTCTGGTTTAATCTTGCAAAACTCTCTTCCATTTTTTTTTTATTCAGGTCTAGAGAAAATCGAAGCCTTGCAGCAGCACGAGAATGAAGACATTTATAAACTAGCATTTGAAATTATAGATCAATATTTCTCTGGTGATGATGTAAGTATGCTAAAGATGGAAAAGTTTATCCACTATGCTCTTAGCGTAGTAAGTACATTGTCACTGTTCCTCAGCTCCAGTGGTCACAAACATACATCATCTCCAAAGTCAGTTTTCTTGATCTTTGTTCAGTAGAGTTTTCCTCAGTATAAAGTCTTTGAAGAGTTTCTCAATACCAGGACTTTTCTTCAGCAAAATCAAGAGGACTACTCTAGTTTTGTCTAATGAATTGATTGATGCTCACTTAATTTTGTTAGATTGACGTGTAATTACTTGTGATAAGAATCCAGACGGTTCTCTGGCTCTCCTTTTTATTTTTTCTCCTTTTTTTTTTTTTCTCATACATCAGTCTTTGAAAGGGGCAGTGGATCCTTACTTTCAGATAAAGTTTTGTATTTCAGTTCTGTATTTGCTCGGTCTGGATTCTGCAGTGAAAAGAGTCATCAAAACTATTAACACTTTTTGAAACTGTTTGATCTAGACAATCCAGTATTTTGTTGCACCCAGATTAGGTGTTTTGACCCCCTGGTTCTAGCTCCTTCTGCTACTGGCTGCCTGTGAGTTCTTGAGGAGCACTTCAACATTAAATTCAAAGACAAACTATCTTTTCTATGCTGTCCAGGTTGTCTGTAGTTCTACAGCCTAGCAGAACTATGTTTTCAGTTCTTCTCTTAAACTGAACTCTCTAAATGCCAGCTGTAACTTCAGGACTCAGTAATTTTCAATTAATGGGCCCACCATGTGATTGGGAAGTTAGTCACCAGAGGTTAAGTTATGTGAAAAGTTCCCTATGTCTGTAGTGATTGTGTGAGCAATGTCTTAGAGTCTCCATAGTGACCCTAAAACTTCTTTGTCAAACTGAAGAGCACATTCTGGTTGATGTGAATGCAAAAATATCCCTTTTGAGGTTAGTACTCCCTTTTGTGCTCTTACTTTTTACATTTACACAATTTAATCTATGCCTGATGGGCTGAATATGCCTATGTATCAAGAGCAGGAGCTTCTGAAACTCAGAACTGTAGAAATTCCATAATTGCTCCGGGGAGACAAGAGGTTGGTTATGGTAGTGTTAAGATTGACTGTCCAGGAGTGTTCTCACTTGCCTTCTGTCACTTCAGGATCTTCTGTATTCTCATGAGATATTGCTGGCTGCTTGATGTCCCTTCATTGCTAATCCCATCTGTTCGTTTGCTGAGCCCTGTAAAGTGCACAGCCTGTGCTTTAAGACCAGCAGTAATAGCTTCCTGGCTTCAGTTTCTTGTGTTAAAGGCAGGTGAGCTTAGGTGGGGTTACTTTGTAGTATCCCTGCAGAAGGCAGAAGTGCTAATTTATCAAAACAAAAACATTTTGCAGAACATTCTGAAACAAGACTCAGAGTTCATGGGGGCATGACGTGTCAGGAAAGTCCTCAATCTCTTCCCCTCAGTTTAAACAGTGTCACCCAAAGTAAAGAGAAGGATTTTAGGTGAGTCAGTTCTGATATGTGCACTACTGCAAGGCCAGGTCTCAGAAAGCTGTTCAGACTCCCCACGCAAGGGCTCTTTCCTGCTTCAGAATGACACACGGTCTCAAATGAGTCTCAGAGAAAGTGCGGGTGGTGTTTTGCAGGAGAATGGGTAGAGTTTGAAGTTGTGCATTTTGTTGCTACTGACCATGTTAGTTGCTATTCCTTGAGGCTGTAAATACCGAAATTCTAACAGCTCTGAGGAAGCTGGGTGAAGTTGGCTACTGATTCCTTTCACTCTGTATCCATAGAGCAATTAAGTACTTCTGATTTAAAACCGAATTCAGACTGTGCTTATATAAAACTGCTCTGAAATGAGTAGTTCTAAATCCTTCAAATTCTGATAGGAGATACTGAAAACTCTCGTAAGCTTTATGTAAGTATTTCTATCAGCTGCTGATAAAAATATGTTTTCATGTTAAAAGAAAATGGGAAAAAGTACAAAACTAATTTTGGAATCCACAACTAGTGATTAGCCAACTCCAGAAGTACTAAAAATTGGCACTGAAAATTAAATTGCGCAGCTAAAATAGCAACTGCTTTGACCAAACCGCAGCACTGTCCCTAATCATTACAATTTTTGGTTTCCCTGGTGGTATTAGAACAGAGTTGATGTGTTGTTCTTTTTAAACATATTTGGGGAATTTAATTGGAAAAATGGATCTAATTTTACTGCAGTAATATTAAAAAAAAAAAAATTAACATTTCTGAATGTTTTCTCTGTGTACCCAATCATGCAAGAAGTTGCCTCTCATGTGTTTCTGCTGTTGTGTTTTGTAGATCGATGAAGACCCCAGTCTCATTCCTGAAGCCACTCAAGGAGGTACTTACAACTTCGACCCAACAGCCAACCTTCAAACAAAAGAATTTAATTTTTAAGTTCAAAAAAAGTGCAGCTTCTCTTGTCCCACACCAGTACGAAGCACCACCAGATGGCTACCAAGTGAAGAAACAAAAGGCTCCAAGACACACATGCCTCTTCGTTTTGATGCTTCTAAAGCAAGCCATGTATTGGTCACTTTGCAGTTGCCAAACATCACTATCACATGGACTGTAAATGCATATGCATGATCTCTTAAACTGTTTCAGAATTCTTTTTAACAGTCCCAACTACCTTTTTTGCCTTTTTCCTGGTGCCACATGCTGACAACCGCAATCTGCAGTTTCGTTAAGAATATTCCATAGTGGTGGCACATTGGCTTTCCACGGAAAAGTAGCTTCTTTGGAAAATGGTGCGCTGTGGATCAAGACACTTTGGTATGATGCATACATTTTGGAAGACTTTACAGCGGCCCAGTTTGCTCTGGGCCTCCATCATCGTCGTCCACAAACATATTTTCATAAACTTTATGTGGAAGAATAGATTCAAAAATGCAAGCCAAATGAATTTCATTGGTGAAACTGAAATAAAAATAACTTATAAAAACACAACACTTGGCAATTGATTAAACACTTAAGTTTAAAACAAACAAAAAAACTACTTCAGCTATCAGTAATTGATGTGTGTTCATTAACTGCCTCAGAAACCAGGGTTGGAGAATGAACTGTAGATTTGGACTGGTAAAGCTTTTGCCATTATACCTAATTTTTGAGAACAGCGAGCCCTATTTGACCACTCACTTCAGCCTGTGTGTTCCTGCTGTTTTGAAGTAATCAAATGCTGTGCATGGTATTTTACCTGAGCTACAACCTGTTATGGACTTGAACTTCTGTTTAAGCTGAAAGCAAGAGTCCCAGACTGTAGAAAAAAAAAATCTGTCCAAAAAATGTATTAGTTAAAAAGAATCTTGCTTTCAACTTTCAGTAGTCAATATCTTCTGTTTTAAATTGGTAATTGGATATGGTTGATTTATATTGGGTTTAAACTGTGGAGCTTTCATGTTTACTGTAATTTAGTCTTAAACTATTTTTTACTTAGTAACCAGTGCTTATGATGATGTGGTTGGCAACAAACCAGCAACTACTTAGAAGCGTCATAAAAGCTTCATTCTTGGAGTATTGGAAGAATAATTCACAAGTTAGTCTCAAATCTTATTCATGTGATTAAAAACATACAAACTGGTTGATGTGTGAGGCTGTATGGAAGCTGCCGTTAGTCAGCGTAAACCTGATGTGCAGCGCACATTAAATAATTTTATATAAGGTATGTGAAGTCATTGCTTTTGGAAAATCGCCTGACCCAGTCACTTTCAAAGGGATTTTGGTATTGCTGGGGCGAAGATCGGTAATTTTGAAATTCTGTAAGCTATCACACAAACTGGTTTTGTTGCTGTTGTTTACTGGGTGTAATTTCCCAATGCATTGATGTGAAGGGATAGAAAAATCTAAACTAATTTAGTTATTGGATGTGGGTTGTATTTACTGTGATGAAGATAAGGACAGATGCCATCAGAGCTTTGTGGATCAGCTGTTTTTCCACTGATGAACAACACATAGCAGGTGTGCATTCATTAAATATATATCTGCCAAGGTGGAGCCACTTTAAAGAGTGAGTTGTCTTGTATCTCAGCTGGATACAAGCGTATGTTTAAACTGCAAGATTTTTACTTGCTAGATAATCTGTTTTAATATAGTGGTTTGGCCTCTGATTATTTATAGGTTTTATAAATTTTAGAATCAATTTCTCTTTAAGGTGGCTCAGATTTTTCAACTCTTGTGCACATAAAATTGAGTTGAAGTTCATTGTGCCTTTTTTCTTTTCCCAGAAGTTGAGTTGAAGCTTCATATGGTAACTGCATCCTATTCACACACTATAGTCTAAAATCTTGAAACTGTGTGGTGTTCGCTAAAAAACTAAACAATAAAAAGTCAAAGTTAGGTAAGGTCACAAAGTTTTTGTGAAATCAGAGTTCCAGCGGATGTTATTGTGAACAAATATTTCCCTCCTTCCAATTCAGTCTAGTCTCCTGAACACCATATAGACTGATGGATACCCGGTTCAGCCTCCACTCACTGTTATTCTAGAGATTACATACAAATTGATACTGAAACAACAGTTTTCCTCTACTGTAAAGATTTGATCCTTTTCTTGCACTCAATGCATTACAATAAAAGTGAACATCGGAGAACTGGGTAAGGCAGAACAAAGTGCTTGCTCAGTTCTTTCTGCTGTGACCTTATCAGCTTTTGATTGGGATTGCACCATTTCATAGTTAATAAAGGAAACAAAGTATATTGCTGCACTTTTACGTTTTCAGAACAGTGTTTAAAATTGCATTGTTTTTATTATTTTTTTAAACTATCAGTTAAAATAGACTAAAACGTTCTTTCAAAGAGGCATCTAAATGTGTTCCTAATTTTGTATATGGGCTTAGGTTTTGTAACCAATAAAAAGCTGCTATCAAATACTATAAAACATTCAAGAACTTATTTTGAAGGTTATTGAACTGCTTAGTCTTCATGGATTGACTTAGGAGTTTTTGTCTTTGACTAGATATTAGTTAGCAGAACTCCGCATCAAAGTTTGAAGTATGTTACAAGTATGAATAAAGTAAGGTAATGCAGTCATCTCTGAAACTTTGGATACAGAGTCTTATACTTTGTATGGAGATGTTTCCCGGGTGTGTACAGGGGGCTGTGGTAAGTGGGCTGCAGCTGCTCCATGTAATTACTGAAACAGTGACTTCAGTTCAAAGGCTTGAAGGTGGACCAAGAGTGTCGAGGAACTTCCACCGTTGTCTTCTGCATCCAGAAGCATCCTTTCAGGCTCCTGGTGCAAGGCTGAGTGCTGATTCAGCATTAATTCAAGCTCAGGATGCTGCACAAGGGGGGCCCAACTCCTGCCCAGTGTGGGCTGGGATGGAGTGTGCACCAGAACTGGCCTTGGCCCTGACAGCCTTTCATGGCCAGCATCCCTCCCCCTGGCACAAGTGACCCCAGGGGGGTGCTGCTTGGGAACAGCTTGGAACTGTCAGAGGCTTGCATTGTCCAGCATTGCATTGTCTTCCTAATTAGTACAGTCCTGCTTTAATTAGAGGATAGCACCAGTGCGAGGAGACCACTTGAACTGTTTGAAAAGTGCCTGTGACTATAGCTGTGGCTTTGCCATCCTTTCTCTGTGTCAGGTGGCTGAGTCACCTGAAGAAGCCTCTGTCCGCACGGGTGGGAGATGGAGATGAGCTTCCAGTGCTGTATTTAAATCTTTACAAATGCTCATCCATGGGGATATAAAGGACAAAGATTTCGTAATAACCTAATTCCCATTTCCAAGAGCTGTTTAATCCCTTTGGTTCCTTCAGCTTTTGGTTACAAACTGGACTGTGTTGGGTTTTTGCAACCTGTTAATCATCCTCTAGATCATGAAGGACTTGAAAGACACTACATTGGAATAAATAATGCATTAAGACATCTTACTTAGAAAGAGTAAAACCTAGATGATATCTTAATGTTCCCCATACTTGTAAAAGTACAGACACTACAATTTTGTTTGCTTGATCTGCTAAACAGAGAAATGAGTAAGAAGAGCCACTGACAGGCAGATATTTAATTGATTTTTTTTAAATGTCAGTGGGCTCAGTGATAGTTGAGACCCACTTTGTTATTCTGCTCTTCTCTAATACCCTCTAGGTTCTGAATGTTTTTCAAATTAGTCCTTTCCACCAAATGCAGTGTGTTGTGTTCCATGTGTTTTGTTGCATAAAAAGTACTCGTTTTTGTGGCACAATTATGCTTCTATTCAAACATATGTAGGACAACAAATTATGCCAAGCCATTACGAAGCCCTTTTCAGGAAGAAAAGGAAAAAAACCCAATCAGTAGAAAACTGTGGGCTCCTACAGGCAAAGCCTTGGGAGATTTTGCTGCAGGGGTTTGTTATGATTGTCACTGTCACCTTGACAGCAGTGTGAGCTGGAGCTGCCTGAGCTGCACAGGTCTGCTTCAGGCTGGGTCATTATTTGAGGCTGCTCAGGAAAACTGCTTGTGTCAAGATGCAGAGTTAGGAGCTAGAGCAGCCTTCTGCTTCCTTGTTCCTGGTTTGTGTGTGCATCATCCTGCCACAGAAGGTAATGGGCAGGTCTGCTGGCTTGGCCCCGGAGCTCTCCAGCTGCTGCTGCAGGCACTCGAGCAGCTTTGTGTTCAAAGCACTCATGATACAGCTTTCTTGAGCAGCATCCCAGTTTGTAAAGGAACTTAAAAGCTGAGTTTTTTCCAACCCAAGTTGTAAGGTTTTAATGTTGGAGAGAACACAACCTTGTGTATCACACCTAAGATTGTTAATGATTCTTTTGTTTTTAGGTTAAGGTTGGGGCCTTAAGGCAGGAGGAGGTTGGTTGTCCGTTTTCTCAGTACATTAAGTAGGCTCCAGGGACACACACAGATGTGGAACATGGATTAACCATCCTCTTTCCTAAGCAGGGTCCTGTGGAAAGCTGGTGGTTGGGGTTTTTTTTAATATGCTGAAATGAAGTGTAAGGGAGTTCGTGTCTGCATCTGCTATTTGCAGGCTGATCATCTTTAATGGCTTTATTTGCCTGTTTTTAACCCTAATTCATGGAGCCAGATGATTGCCCATACAAAATTGTTTGTACACAAAGAGAGAGGATGAAATAGAAATATTTTGCCAGTGGGCTTCAGCAAGTTCAGTTCTAGGTTTGTGCAGAGAAATGCTGAAGGGAAGCTGCAGCTCTTGCCCTGAAATTAGACCCATCACCGTTCCTCTCTGTTTGATGCAGTTTGCAGCTGGTTTCCCTTGCATTTAATACTTTTATATCCCAGTAGAGCTCCCTGAAATCTGCATACTGCCTGCATGTTATAGCACTGAAAATAAGGGATAAATTCCTTCTGTTCTTGCCATGATGATCCCAGCTTGCATGGGGTCTGGCCCAGTAATTGCAAGAGTATTTATCTGACATTGGTTCTCTCGGGGTGGTTTGCCTGGTCTTAGGTTTTGTCATGTTAAGAAAGGCAGGACATAAATCTCAGGAGGTGATAGGTGTAGAGAGAGCATTTGGACTTGTCAAATTCTCATGTTTAAATCAAATATGTAGAAAATGTCAAAAAATGTGTTGCTTTCTCAAAAGAAAAGTGTTCTTTCAGCTGTTTCAGATCTCTCAGTCGCTGCCTTTACCAGTTTAGAACAAATTTTTTTTTTTTTAAGAGGCTAAACACCTCCACCTTTTTAATGCTTTTAGTGTTTGTTTCATTTGCTGCTAAAATGGGACATCTCACATGGAAAAATGTCTGTCCAAAGGGTTCATTTGTGAACACTTACAGGGAGCTGGATGTGCTGGATACTTAGCGATAATATTTCCAGCTCTCTAATCTCAGTCTCAACTTAAATTTCAGGACTCTGTGCTGAAATATTTAACCCTGTGGTGAGAAAAGAGCCCAGTCCAAGGAGAGTAATTAACAAGGTAGCACCTTACTCCTGCAGCAGCAGCACGTTAGTTTCTCCCTGCTATCAAAATGCTGGGGTTTTAAAGGCAACCTTATTGTCAGCAGCACAGAGCCAAGTGTTTGCACTGAGCTTTGCGTGGCTGTCGGTATCCAGGGAAGTGTTTTTCTGTGAACTCAACCAGAGGTCTGTTCTTGAAATATTAAAAACTGATTAAAAGTGAAGAAATCCCTTCCTGTAAAGGTCACGGTTTTCTCTGTATTTGATATTTTAGTCAACATCTAAACTCCTGAATCTTTCCAGGAGTTTTGCTCACCTCAGTTGTGTATTAGTTTAAATTTAATAGAAAAATACTTGGCCCCTAAAGATGGGAAAGAAAATTTGCAAATATGGGTCCTGCATGTTTAGAAATGGAAGTTTACTAAGGTCCATGATTTTTCCTGATGTAAACTGGAGGCTGCTTCTTATGCCTCCAGTTGCAAGAATACAACAAATATTCCCCAGGGCCTTTGTTTGCTCTTACCCCAATCCCAGTCACCCACTCAAAGAGAAGCACTGCAAGCACTAAAGTGTTAACACTGAAGATTTGAGGGGGCGGGTCTCTTCTCCCCCCTTGAAAATCATCAAGACAACAGGCTGCTGAACTGCACCCATGTTGCTTCCAACCTAAGACTGTGCAAGAGCTAAAAGCAGTGACAGAGAAGCAAAAGCTCTTTGTTGGGTGGGTATCACTGCCAGCTGCAGGCTCCGTGCCTGGGGACTGACTTCCCAAGTCAGGCTGTCCCCCTCCATTACACCAGAAAAAGTTGGTGTGCACGCAACTGGCTCCTTACTTAGACTGGAGTTGCTCAGGGTTATAAAGGAGATGGCTGGAACTGAACAACTGACTTGAGGCTGCCTAGGTTTTGTTTTGCAGCTGAAATTTCCTGCACTGTCCCTGTTCTTTAGGGTTTGGGTGTTTGTTTTAGTGGGGTTTTTTGTTTGTTTGGTTGGGGTTCTTTTTACCAACTATATTATTTATATTGCTATTCTATCACGAGTATAACATGTAGTCTCAAAACTTACAGCAGGCATGTCATCGAAAGCTCTTTCCTGGGACACATTTCCTTCAAGAAAATGGCAAGAAGATCCATTGAATTCCAGCACCAAAGAGACTGAAATAATTCGATAAGGATGCATCTTCTGTGAGGAAGATGGCAGAGACTGTGAGATGCTCCTGCATGGCCATGGACTGGGCAGTCAGGGGGCTGCAATTCCGCAGGCTGCTGAGCCAAGTGACAGGCAAAAGCAGGGAAAACCAGGGCCAGTCCTGAGGGCACAGGAAGGCACAGCCATTCTGCCAGAAGCCATTCTGTGGCATTTTCAGCCCCTCTCTGGTAGAGGCCCTCATCTTTCCCAGAAAATTAATTCTCTATGGATCTGTTTTCCAGCGATTTTCCTGCCTCCAGCAGCATGTGAGCTCCCATGCAGTGGTGGAGGTGGCCAATGGGGTCTTCAGTTCTGCCAGGGGAGGGTACAACAAGGTCATTCACTACCTCTGCTGACGGTGCTGAGGGAACAGATAGCAATGTGGGTGTTTTTATGATGTGGAAGAAAGGTAGGGTGCAGAAAAGAACAATAAAAATATTGAGTCTGTATTTTTTTATTTAAGATAGAGTGACATCTCATTGAAGTAAATCCCAAGTGCCTCTTCCCAGGGTGGAAATACAGGAGAATAAAGATCTCTCCAAGGGAGAAAGCCTGGGGGGACCAAGGGGTCAAATCAGCACCTTCCTGCCAGGCTAAGATGCCTGTATCACCCAAAGGCCTGGGGTTGCCTGCGGCCATCTCCAGCAGGACATGTCCCTCACCCTCCCAGTCATTCCCAGGCTCTGTCTTTGGAGAGCTTTTCTCTGAAGCACAGCAGACATCATCATGCCCATTCTTCCCAGGGCAGCTCTGGAGACTCAGGATTCTTTTCCATGTTCGCAGCCCAAAACCTGCTCTTCCTGGCTGAGCTTCCCTCGCTTTGCTAGTTAAGGGTCCATCCCTTTATGCAGAAATGGGGCATCCTCAGGAGTGATCTGTCATATTTTGTCTCTGTATTGTCCTTCCCCAGGGAGAAGCTACTTCTCCATCCTTGTGCAAGCTCCACCCTGAGGCACTGTGCAGACACCTTACAGCTGGTGCAGTGCTTAACCCCTGCTCCAGCTCTTTACTGACCAAACCTCATGTCTCTGAAAACACTGCCTGTGTTGAAGGGTGGACTTTTAGCACTGATCTTCATTTACACCATTATTAAACAAAAGGACTACTGTTAAGTGCTGTCAAAAGCCAGAAAATCATGAGGTGTAAATTCTGTGTCTTTATGTTTGAGATGAACAGACTCTCCCCTGATGTCCCAAGAAATGAGGGTCCCAACTCTCAGCTGGTATAGTTCTTCCCCGTTTAGTCTTTCCAAAGTCCTTTCCCGCCATTACGAAACCTCAAATGGGCCCATGTGACTTTGTTCTCCCTCTGCAGAAACCAGTGGCTTTGTAACCCCACCACTGTTTAGTTAAAAGGCAAATATTTCTCTAATGCCCAAGGCAAAGCATTGCTGCAGAACCACCAATCACCAAGCAAGGTTGTTTTGTGCAAGTGGTTGTAGCCTGTTGGAAAAAACGCTCATTGCCACATCCAAATGTGTTTAGCCAGCACAGGCCAAAAAAACCTAATAAAAATCTGAGGTGTAAGGGAGAATTAAAGAACAGTTTGTCAGTTCTAGGAGCTCCAGGCAGATTGTTTCTCACAGCAATTAGCAGATAAGACATTGATGGTGCTGGTCTGGTTTAAAGCATTTGAACTTTGGAGGGGAGAAGTGTCCAGGCTGGGTTGGAGCAGAAGTTTGTGCTTCTGATCTGACAACAGAGAGGCAGGTGGAGCACAGGCAGAGGGAGACACACTTGTCAGGTCTGGGTCATAGCAGTTGGTTACCTTTTTTTTTTTCCCTTTGGGCAGGAATTTTATGCAAGTCACACTGTGAAGTATGAGATGTGGGGATGATGCACTCCTGGCATCACTGAGGATGCATCACTGAGTTCCTAACCCAAATTCCAGCCTTCACCTGGCATTTTTAACAATATCCAGATGGCAGGCTCAGGGCTTCAACTCAAGCAAACGCATCATGAAAAAAATCAAGTGTGGGAAAGATTACTGAAGACCAGTTAATTAACCCTTTGAAGCCTGTGATATATTGAATAGCATTTTGTCATGTGTCTTAATCATTATTGCATGACTGGCTTTTAATACCATTTGGCACCAGTTCTGATTTTTGTAAGAGATGACAACACACGTGGTTTTGCTCCTTTTTTTTGTTGGTGAGCTACCTGTGGAGAATCTTTATAGGTTGTATTTCAAGGTTTCTTTAAGAGGAAGAAATTACTTTACAGCTGTTAGGTGTATTAAGCAAAAATGCAGACATTTCACTGCATTATACAGATTGTCTCCTAACATAAAAAGGGGGGATAGGAATATTTTTTTCCATATTGTGCTCAAAAAGAAAGTTCTTCTTAGCCTTTAAAAAAATTCTTATTGACCTTTCTTCCTGTGCTGGTTTTGCCTGAACCCAAGCATTTTCTGAGCTGCTGCCCTAACACTCTCCTCCCAGTATTACATCCAGTCACAGATCCCTCTCATGCACCCTGTGCCTGCCTGTTCCCTCTTTAAATACTTTTGGCAACTGCCCATGCCCTCACCCTGCAGCCCTGGGATCTCATGGTTCCCCTCTGATCTCAGGCCCTTCAGCAACACTGAAACCCATCAGGGAAGCTCCACCAGAAAGTGCAGGACAAATGGCACGTAGCTCCATCTGAAAATGAAGCAACAATGCCAACAGCAGAAATCAGCTACAGTGAAAATAGAAACTGTTTTGTGTCATGGACTGGCTGAAAAATGGAAGTTGTGAAGAGAGCAGGGAAAAGGTGAGTCACCCTTCCTGTGCTGGTGAAGAGGGAAAGATGAATTGTCCTTCCTGGTTTTAATGTTGGTTGTTTGGGGATTTTTTTTCCCAGTTTGCTGCTTTCCTGCTCTCTGAAAACTTCTCCACAAGAATTGAAAAATAAATCTGTGCTGGGTTCATACTCTTTAAAGCTGCTTTAAAAACCAGTCCCACGGAAAATTACTAAATCAGCTAACTGAGGAATAAGCGATGTCATTTCCTAAAAAGTGTGAAAGAGTCTTGGTGTCCTTGAAAGAACAGCAAGACATGATGCTAATTCCCACTGCAGGGATCCCTGCAAAACAGAGATGGGATGGGAGGGCCAGGGGCTGGAATTGCTAATAGGCCTGGGCAGGGAGGCTGCTGTGACAGCTCCAAGCAAGGGTAGATAATTACCTGTATGGCTCATCTCAGTGGAGGGGTGGCTGGGAAGACTGATGCACAATTATGGATTCTGGTTGTGCCACTGTAAAGGTTCATAAACACCGAATGCATCCAAAGAAGTTTCTAAAAAAGGATCTTGAGCAACCAGAGTGGCTCTGGGACAAATAACCTGAAGGATGCTTCAAATTTGTGAGGAACATGAAGCGAAGTTCTAAGGATTTTTCTTTTACCTGCTATTCAGAGAGAAGCTGGGTTATTTTTAGAAATCAGTGCTGAGACCGTGACATCTATCACATGCCCAGGAAGATGGAAACTAAGTTTGAGGGTGCTCTTCTGGCTGAAATCCATAAGGAGAGATGTTCTAGGGATTAATATCGCTCCATGTGGCAGGGGCTCTCCTGCAGAATTGGAAGGAAAGAGGTAACAAACTTCTCTCCCTAGGGCTGGCTGCTTCCTGCAGACTGCCATGCTGCTCCCTTTGAACCAGGCAGGAGTTTTGACACCGAAACATTTAAGTACTGTAGGGTGAGTGTCCTGCAAGCCTTTGATTAGAGCAGTGCAGGGCTCATTAGACTGACTTGTTTTAGCAGCTGTCCAACACAGGAGAAAAGATAAATCATTAGAAGTAAACTCTGTGTTGCTATTTCAGATATTATGACCCATCATTGTTTTGACAGTCTCTAAACAAGGGCATAAATGGGCTGAGTAATGTGACCAAGTGTCCAGAAAAGCCTTATTCCAGAAAACAAGGATGGTAAATCATGTGATGCCCCATGAAATGGGGTGTTTTGCCAAATTACTGCTTCGGGGGAAGTGAGACCAATTTCAATAACTGAACAAATTCAGTAAAGGAATGTTGCTTCATCAGTTTCAGACACTCAGGATTCCCATCGCCCTTTCTTCCCCACCTCCCACCTTGCTGTTTTCATTTTTAATTGGTGATGTCTACCAAAGGCTGGTGGTTACCTCTATTTGCTGCCAAAGGGGCCTATTTTTTATCTTTTTAAAGAGCTTAAAAAACACTCAGAGGAAAATGGGGAGGCTTCAGCTCCTCTTTTAACTACCAGCAGACAATCCTGTTGAGTCAAATGCAGGCATCAAGGGAGTAAGACATCACCACAACAGCCTTTCAGTCTCTGTTGAATTTACCTTAATGCACAATTCTCTGTTTTGTGCCATGTGAGGCACAAGACCAAAACACCGGCAAACTCAACAATGACAATTTTTTTGGCATGGCAATGCAGCATGGAGCCTTTCATGTTGTGCCTCTAGAACTCGTGTCCAAAGTGGCCAACAGGTGTGCCGGAGCCTTGTGTGCTAGAGGCAAAAAATGACCACCTGCAACAAGCTGGAGGTAGATCAACCAGCTTATGTCAGCTGCAAAGATTTGAAGAGGTGGTATCGTCCTGCTCACCATGCACATAGGTCATGTAATTAATTATATGATTCAGTGCTGTTTGAATACACTCATAACTGTGATTGCTTAGGCCACATCAACGCTGAAGCACTGTTTTATAGCACATAGTAGTTCTCTACATTAATGCAGCCAAAACAGTTGGGAAGGATTCTTTTATTGAGACTTTCCTATAAATGTCTGATTCTGTTTTTCTGTGACTGAGCTCTCTATTCCAGCTGCTGCCTTCCATGAAGTGTAGCTAATAACAGCACCAGTAACGGCTGGACAATTAATCCCTTAACAACTGTAAAATGCTCTGGTATGAACAGAAGAGGATTTTGCCGTGTATTTCTCCTTGGTGTTTCTAGGCTGAGTATGCTGTTCCTTGAAAGCAACTGATTTCTGAATAGAAACAGAAATGGAAAATAAAAATAAAAATGTTGTATCCTATCCCTGCCCTTCCCCCATTCATTTCATAATTAGGCAGGGACAACAATGAAATATTTTAATTTTAACTCTGGGTAACAGAATATTGGATACAGGGAGCCCCCAGGCATGCATTTTATAAGTCTTTCCAAAGGTAGGTTGAGCAGGATTGGACAAAGACCATCACTGCCATGGGACCTGGTCCTGTTGTGAGCTGCCAGGGGCATTTTCATTTGCCCTGGACACAGCTGAGTGCGGAGAGACCATTGTGCCTGTGCCCAGAGGCGCCCATGGTTACCAACCAATGCATGTGGAGTGGTCTCGTGCAGTTTCAAAAGTCTGAGAGACATGGTTTTGTCTTTGCTGTTCGGGCCATGATGAAGGTATTTAGAGGTTGACTGGCCATGGAGACATATTTCCAAGCATCTTAAAGTCAGGTCAGATTTCTTTATATTTAAACATAATCCAAGGAAAATGAGGGACCATTTTCATTAAATAATTCTTTGATTAAAATGATGACTGGAGAAAGAAAGAACCATTACAAGAAATCCATAAATTAATATACACATATCCTCGAACTGCATTACACCATCAAATCCTGGCTTGCTTCCATTGCTTGAAGATTATACCCGTAGATGCCACACTAAAACCAATTAGCTGCTTGGCCATTTGAACTCCTGAGCTTATGCTGCTCCTGTTCAGCCATTCTTTTCAGTGCCTTCCTGCATTCCCAGCCAATGAACATGTGATTCATGCTGAGAGAGCAGCAGCATGGGGCACATCCAAACTCCGCCTGTGTGCAGATCTGGATAGATGTATCTGGGTTGGGAGTTGCAGAATGAAGAAAATTTCTGTTCCTTGCACACATCTCTGTTACAATTCATGAATGTTAAAAAGCATCCTCGCTGAACCTCTGGACACAAAAGTGCAGTGGATGGGTGGAACATGGTGGCAGTGGGACAAGCTGCAGCCAGAGATGAGAGTCCAAGAGATGCTGCCAAAACCGCTCCATGATGGGAGTTTTGCTCAGAGATCCTCCTGGTGGGAGTTGGTGGTGAGGAGCTGGGTGTTTCTCATTGTGTGCCAGGTGCAGCTCTGCACCTTGTAGGAGGTGTCTGGAGGCTGGAATCCTCCGTGACAAACCTCCTGGCAGCCATGAGTGGGAAGGGTCTGTGTGAGGTTCAGGTTTGCTCTGGCGCTTGCCTCCTCTCTGTCAGCTCCGTGATGGGCTGCTCCTGGGACAGGGAGCTCTGCTCTGAGCCCCGCAGCAGCATTCCCAGGATGGCCAGGACTTCTTGCAGGCCCTGGCCAGTGTGGGCACTGCACCCCCAGAGCATCCATCGGTGCCTTGCCAGCCCCCCAAGCTCCAGCATCTCCCCCAGCTCGGCAGGTGCCAGCGCTCCTGGCACGTCCTGCTTGTTGGCCAGGAGGAGCACAGGGATGCCAGCCATGCCAGGGTGGCTCAGGGCCTCCTCCAGTGCTGCCATTGCCTCAGCCAGCCGGGCCATGTCTGTGCTGTCAAGCACGAAGATGAGGGTGTTGATGTCCTCCAGGTAGTTTGGCCAGCTGGCCCGCAGGCTGTCTTGTCCACCAACATCCCAGAGGGTGAAGGATATGCCACAGGGTGTTTTCAGAGACTCCACGTTGAATCCCACCGTGGGGCAGGTCTCCACAGCCTGGCTGCTCTTCAGTTTGTACAGAAGGGTGGATTTGCCAGCAAAGTCGAGCCCCAGCATGATAACCCGAGCATCCCCTTTCCGCCAGCCTTTGGAGATCAGCTTCCCCATCAAGATACTGCCGCAGCTGGGGGGGAGGGGGGGATGCAGCCAAAAAACAAATAGCAAGCAAGAGTATTTCCTCGAGGATGTCAGTCATTAACAGAATGCTCAGTCCTGCCTCTCCGAATGAGCCCCTTCGGTTTGCTGAAGAAAGACTCGGGCAGCCGGCTTCTGCTTCTCTCTGTAGCTCAAATGAGGTGAGAGCGATTATTTATGATTATTTATGCAGCAGAACCAGGGAGTGATGTTCAAACCAGCGCCCAGCTACACCCCAGCTCCGCTGCCTCTCACTTCTTTTCATTCGGGACCCGAAGTGATTGGTGCAAAAGAGAGCTAATATTTGCAGGAAGAGGTGGGGAGATCGTGGATCAAGTTTCCTCCTCACCACATACATAAATAAATGAGCTTGTGTTCATTGGCTTGTGTGGGAGAAATCCACCCCCGGCAGGACGGGACAAGGAGGAACCCGGGTTTCAGACCAGGGTTACTCTGGGAATTTGCTGAATCACAGCTCAAGGGTGGGGATTTAAAGCCTCTTGAGCAACAAGACGATTTTTCTGCCAGTCTTACGGTAAAAAGTATAAAACAAATCACTGTATCATCAGCTTTTACTACCTTTTCTGTAAATGGTAACAACAGCAATTTTTAAAAATGCACACAAGCATGTTTTTTTAATGTCTCACTGAAATACAATGAGTCAAAATGCCATTCCTGGGGCAAAAATCCATAAAATTCTTTACATCAAAGTGTTTACGACATTTTAACTTTTTAGAGTGAAGCAAAGTCAGTCCTCTGTGGCTGAGGGGGTACAAAAATCCCCTAAAAGAAGAGAAAACTGTTAAACAAGACAGCACCCCTTGCACTTACACGCCAGAGGCAAAAATGTGCTGCTGCAACAACTCCGAGACTCGCTTGTGCAAGAGTGGCTGATGACAGCCAGCAGAGTCCCAGCAAAGCCAGTATTTATTTCCCTTCTTTACTGGTTGGGTTTTGCTCCCAAGAGGCTGCTCAGAGGTGTGCAGATCTCACCTCACAGCAGTAAGGCAGAGCTGCTCTCTAGCCACCTTTCTTTGAGAAGGAAATGGGATTCACCCCCACTTCCCTGGGACCACAGGGGAATTTTTAACCCATCTGTGGGAGATGCAATTTCCTCAGCAATAATCTCCACATGACAGCTCCACGTCACCAGCATTGCTGGGGATGAAGTTCAGCACAGCATGTGGAAGGGACTGTTTGGTCAGCTGGTCACTGAGAGGTATATTTCTTCCTCTGGTGGCAAGACACTTCAGTTTTCCATCTTTTACAGGAAGGAGGATGCATGAGGAAAAAAGAACACACAGAGTCCAGCATGCTTAGGCTGCATGGGATTGCAAGGGATCCAAAACAGACCACATATTGCAAGACACTTCTGTGTTAAAAGTCTCTCCCATTGTTAACCCACAGAACTGGCTGGCACCAAGAGTTTCCACAAGATTTATGCAGCCTGTGGATTTGTAAGACAGGTTTTAGCAATCATGGAATACCAGCTTGGAAGGAGAGGATCATCTGGTCCAACCAACCTTTCAAGGCAAAAGCATGGTCTAAAAGAAGCTCAGCACCCTTTTCAGCCAAATCTTAAGTGTCCCCAGGTGTTGGGGAACACACTAGTTCCCTGGGGAGATTATTCCAATGGCAGATTGTTCTCATTGTGAAAAGTTAGCCTCTTGTGCACAATCAGAATTTCCCTAGGAGTAAATTGTATCCATTACTGCTCATTTTTTTCATAGACTCCTTGTAAAAAGGAATTCTCTATCTTCTTTGTAACCACTCTTTAAATATTGGAACGCAGTGATAAGGACTTTCATAAGCCTTTTTTTCTCAAGATTCAACAATAAAATTGTGCAGCATATGTTCACATGTGATCTTTTCTAAAACCAGTCTGTAAGTGCAAAATTGGCAGAAAGATCTCTAGATGTGGATAAAAAAAAGACAGCTGTAATGTGCAGTGGATTCTGGCCCTTCAGGGCACTGCTTGCACACCCTGAAGTGTGTGTTGCTACCTGAGGGTTATCATTGTGTCCATGTTCTTCACTTTTTAAAACAAATCCTTGATCTCCTTGTTCACCGTTTTGGAATAACCTTCCTTCCCATATTTCATTGTCCTTTAAGATCAGTATAGTTGGGGTTTTTTTAAACATAATAGCTGGTCAAATGAATTGTGTCTTGGTCTTTTCACGTTTCTCCTGCCTTTGCTGCTGCTCATCTTCTCTGAGACTTGGCAGGCAGTGGTGACACACATCTGTTTCATCTGACACACATTCATAGCACCATAATTTATTTCAAGTAAATTAAAATACAGGTACAGGAAGCAGGGGTGGAGACTCTATCATTCAGTGAATAATTGAGCATTTGAAACATGACGTGATGGAGTCTCTGACTGCATCACTCCCTCACATGCTACAGAAGAAGGCTGCTTCTAAAAAAAAAAAAAAAAAGAAAGGAAAAGGGAAAGGGAAAAACGAAAAAGGAAAAGGAAGAAATAAAGCCAGAATAAAAGATACAACTAAGCACAGTTTTAGTGATGATTCCCTTCAGGTTTTCTATGGCACAGAATACAGTAATTCATCAGCAAATAGAGGAAACTCTATGTTCTTTTTCTTTACATGCTTATACTGTATGTATTGAACCACAACCTATTTTCTTTCTTCCTGACAATTATTCCAAACACAGGGTGCAAACTGTGCCTACAGAGCCTGTTCCGCCCACAGCTATATTACAAAAGCATTGTATTTCCAATAAATAATACATAGGAGCAATTACAAGTCTGTTTAAGATAGAATGAAAGAAAAGAAAGTAAAAGCAGACAAGATGAGCTCTGAGTGCATCTACTGCTGGAACAGAAAGACCAGGTACTAAATAATTCAGACATTGTGTTCAGAGACAAGGACAGCCCCTTTTGAAGCTGTCTTCTGTGGACAGAATAAATGCTCTTGTCTTGTGTTTCATGTCCCCAAATTCTCAGGAGCAATGCTGATTCCATTGATTTATTCTATTAAATTCCAGTTTAATAGAATTTCAGTCAATTTGTTTGTTTGCTGTTTTTTAGGCATGCATTTCTCTGCTTTCTAGATATTCATCCCGAAAAAAGCAATAATCAGTACTAGTAATATAGGAGAGAATCCCCACTCCTTCCCATGCCCCAAATACTCCAATTAAAGGGATTTTGTCCTGATCACTATATTAACTCACATTTGTTCCAACCTGTGCCAACTCTCTGGAAGGCAGGTCCAGGGAGACAACCCTTCACAGAGCCAGGAATAACAGGTGTATTCTGGCCCTTACTGTGAACGTTTATACAAATGGCATCTGCTTGGAACAACAAGTATATCTCAGTCCAGCGAAGGCAGAGTGTGCTTCCCCATCCAGATGTGCTTGTGTCCCTGAGAAATGCCACCAAAGCCACCATGCACCCATGCTGTTTCCTGCAGGATCTCCTCACTATATCATACGTGGGAGGGTCACCTGTGGAGGGCATGTTCAGAACAGCAGCTGGTGAGAAAGCCTGCTGGGAGCTGAAGGAGGCCCTGGACACAGGCAGATGTCTTGACCTGGAGAGCCCACCTGTCTTCTGCTGGCAGTCACCTTGAAGGGGACTTCTCTGTGTTTGGCCTGTGAGAGTTCCTTGTGGACCTGCTGGGATCACTGGATTTGACCTAGCCAGGCAAAAACCACAACAAAGCCAAATGTGATGGTTCAGGCTTAGAGAAGTTTGGCCTTTTTCTTTTCTGTATCCTGCTCCATTCCTCTTGTTCTGCTCCCGATTTCTGGTGTGCCCGCAGGAAACTCGCTCCTGCTAATAGACTCATGCCAGTTCACTTGGCACGTGCCCAGGAAGCTGCCTGTTCCATTAGAGTCAGTGGGTAGCTGTGAGAGCTGGCAGATGAAGGCAAGCTGCTTCCTCCTGAGACAAATTCCCAGGGGCTTGAAACATGCTTAGCATAGTCTGAAAGTTACACAAGACAGCCATAGGCTACGACATGCCCTAGAAAAGACTGCCCGAAGTGATGTCTCTTGACAGGATACGATCCCTTAAAGTTGTATCAACACCCTAAAGTTCAGAATGACAAGACTCACACATCAAAAGACACAGCAGATGTTAAGCACTTGTCCTTCAGGTGCCCATAAAGCACTCTGAGAGGTGTTGGTACCTCCAGGGCATTCCTGGTGGGGTTGGAAATAGAACATTGTTTTCACGTGCAGCTCATCCTGTGGTCCTTGTTTTCCCCTCAGTCCCCGGGACAAACATTTGGTGAAGAAAAATGTTTTCAGTAGCATAACTGGCAGCAGATAGCAGCTTTGTGCTTTCCAAAATTGACTCTTTCCAGTAGGGAATGACTCCAGCTGGAAAGCACAAAAACTCACCCGCTACACCCTCACTGATGCCACGTCACAGTTCCCAAGGGAGGAAGCTTGGTTCTTGTCTCTTCTCAGTCCCCACCTGTCTGGCCTGCTGGGACCCATCCCTGTGTTGGAGGGTGGCAGCCACTAGGACACAAACATGCCCACGGATGTGAGATCCTGCCCAACACAGATGCCTGATGGCCAGGGCTGGTGGTGCCCCTGCATGAGCCCCAAGCCTGCCTGCTTCCTGGCTGGGGACAGTGGGACAGGTCCTGACCATCAGACCCTGCCATAACTCCCTGCATTGCACCCTTACAAAAAGGTGAATGTGAGAAATATGGTACAGACTTTTTTCCCTCATGTTCTTATCTCTTAGCTGGCAGATGCTTCAAGAGCAGGATGACATGGAAAGGAAAATTATTTGCCATGCTTCGATTTCTGTTTGAATCACTATGTCTTTGGTATATGACTGTAGAATATTTTTCATAAATATTATTACTCTAGTCTCTGAATTTATAATTTCCAAAGCAGTTTAGAATTTATCAGGATGCAAGTCCTCTCTCTAGACATACTTATTCAAGTGCTACCCAAACTGTTTTAGTTTTTCCCACATAAATTGGCAGTGCTCTGTATCCTTCTATGTCACTGAAACTCTCATTCCAGGTCCTTCTTTGTATGTCTTAAATTTGCATATCTCTTCCTCCTTGACCCCTAACATCTTAGCTTTATCTTCTCGGGACAACTTAAAACTAAGCTTCTTTGGCATACTTACCTATCCTGATACCATCATTCCCTTTCCTGATACTATTCATTAACTCTTCTTCTTACAGTTGGTCTCTATCCCAGCTTAGGTCACACACTCGTCTATGCCCCATACTGCACCATTTTCCCCTTAGAAACTAATTAAAATACAGCTCTGACTATCATGAAGGGCTTTAAGCTCAATTCTTCATTATTATTGTTTCTAGTTGAAGAGAAAAAAGAAAAAAAGAGCAAAAAATGTGTACACTTACAAAAACATTGATGTTATGCCTGCCAAAAAAAGGCTCCTGTATCCTAGTATTTGCTTCTCTGTCTGTTGAACACCATGAAGCAAGGACTGGCTTTTGGGGGCTTTTTTTAGTATTCCTTTGGTTTCTATTGAGAGGAAGCCTTAAAGAAACTATCTAATCATGCTTAACCCTACTCTCTACCTGTACTAAACATAATATAGGTATTATCTTATCTGTTATTTCTATGGGAAATAAAAATTATATTTTGGAGGTATGCTGATGAAATTCATCTCTCCAGATTAGTCTGGAGGAAATCCTGCTTTGCAATACACAAATCCAGTTCCCTTTAAGGTGGCCTTCTCTTGTTCCAGTTCCAGAGGAAGAAAACGGGATTAAAATCATAGTACAAGTATGCACCTGAAAATGTACTTGTGCAACTTGACAGACTCCAGAGCAACAGTGGAGTGTCACTCTCAGCGCTTCTCAGATTCAGGAGGTTTGGATGCTTAAAGTTTTGTTTTATCATTTGTTTTTAATATTTGCCTTAGCTTGCCTGTTTAGGACATTTTATACCAATAAACAAAATTTACTGAAAAGATATTGGAAATTTTCAACAAGAATTAAAGCTACAAACTGTTCTTTGCTACATTTCTGTTTGGTAAAATGGAAGAAAGTGACAAAAACCCATGAAATTTCAGAAGCTGCATTTTATCTGTCTGGCCACAGAGTGTCAATGTTTTCCCACACATTTCTCATTGGAGAGCCAACCTCCAGTGGAATCAGCTCCTGCCAAACAGCAGATGTCAGAGTTCCTGCTTTGATTTAGGGGGAGGCCCTCGACACCCTTTTGCAGTTGGATCACTTTGAAACAGGTTCTGCTGAACAGCAGCTGTAGGTTTGTTTTGTGTGCCACAGGTGATGACGATGAGCACTGCAGAACATAACTGGAGTGAGATGTCAGCTCCATGCAGGTCACACTTAGCTCCGTATTGTTTTCACATCAGATGTAGCTGGCATTATATCCTAGGACTTCACAGCTTGAGTGAAAAAAGTTAACCTACTCATGGAAAAAAATAATGCTTAATGAGGAGAAAAACAAACGATACTTCAAAAAATTGTCTTCCTTTAATAACATTTAACAGGTCACTGACTGTTGCTATCATGACTCTTCACTATTTGTGGTCACTTACAGAGCTGCAGACACAGAAGAAGCTTTTAAATCCACAATTAACAAGATCATAAATTCCTGTAAATGTGTGTTTATATATGACTATGCACACCTTTGTGATCTCCAGGTTTGACAACATATCATTATGAATGAAATTACAGAATCCGGTTGCATTAGGGTTTGGGGTATAATTCCATGCCCAAGCTATTCTCCATTTTGAATTACTAGTGTCCCCACTCTGGTCACTTGAGGAAGGCCCTTCACAGCCACCTGCTAGTGCTATCAAGAGATGTAAACTGGGGCTGTTGGTGTAAGAGAGAGGGATCAGCACCTGAGCTGACCCACCAAGGCCAGCAACACACATTATCTGTGTGGTGTCTTGGGCAACAATTCCTTTTGTTCTACAAAACTTGTTTCTGAATAACATTGCCTGCCTGGTTGGCCTATTTAATGCTTTCATAACATTTCCAATCGGTCATAACTTTTCCAAGATGGATATTAGGTTTCATAACCCTTTTCCTTGCAGAAAAAGAAATGTTAGAAGAAGGTTGCTTTTTGTTATTGCTGGCTTTTACAAAAAGCCACACTGAGAGAAAAAGAACTGAAACTAGTTATTTGCAAGATAATAAAATTATTTCTGCTCCACACAGAGCACTTTTGTAGCTGTTTCAGCTGCTCGTAAAGCTCAGACACAATATAAACTGCCTGCAACTACTGTTTAAGGACTTACTGCATGATAAAATTAGTGTGAAAACTAACTAGTGATAACTAATAAGAAGAAAAATAAACCCATATGAATTAAAAAAACCCTGACTTGCAGCTTGTGTTCTGGTGCTTGTTAAAACAACTGGGTTTCTGCATATGGTAACTAAGCAGGGCTGTCCTGCAGAACTAAAATCACAGTTTTCTTTATGCAGCTCCACCTTTGCACTATTTCCCAGCAACATCAGGAAAGGCAGCTGTTTTTGACAGGCAACTCCTTTGCGAAGCCACAAACACAAGCTGCAAACAAGTGTTGTGTATGTTCCCCTTCTGGCTCTTTTGGGCCTCCCATGGAGGTGCTGATGACACTTTTCCATGTATCTTATTTATGCCTTTTCTTTCTGTTGCTCCAGAATTCCCACAATGTATTCAGCAGGACTTTCCTAATGCTGGCAGCACAGTAAGCAGCAACTTGGCAGGAAAATTCTTTTTTTACCCTGGACCTACCACTGTGCTTTCCTTGCCTCATATTCCAGAGCAGAATTTCTTTAGCATCACTGACTCACTCTCAGAGCAACCCATCCACACTTGATCCCTGGGTTACTGAAATTTATTTTTCTTCTGTTTTCTTGTTTCAAAAATTACAATTTCTTCTTTGAATTTAGCTTTTTCTTAAATTGGCCACCCTCAAAAAGAGATTGATACCTCCAGTGGGCTTGACCTTACTGCTTTATGTTTCAGATCCATCAGCTCCCCACTCCCTGCACCCCACAGCTGCCTTCTGACCTACTGTCAGGAAAAAAAAAGTAAATTTTGAGAAAGGAGGAAGCCAATTCCCGGTAACAGCTTCGCGTTAACAAAAGACTTCTCTTGGGAAGGCCAGTTTCCAGTCTTCCCTTTCCTGGATCCTCCCTACTTGATCTGCAGGTGTTGAAACGGAGCAGTAAAGGGACAAGACTGTGCCAATGCAAAGGTCTAGCAGGGGTTTATAGGCTGCCTAAATACTTTTGAATGAAGAGAAATGAGTGACTGTGTCAGAAGACCCTTACCCCTGTCTCTGGGATCCATATGGCCTCGGGCCTTACTGGCACCAGCCTGCAGCAGAGCCAGCAGGGCTTCTGCCAGAGCTGGGCTCTGCTTCCCGACCCAGGGCAGGTGAGGATGCGGGGACAGGTGCCATCAGTTCAGGAAGGGTACTGAGGTGCTGGAGCGGGTCCAGAGAAGGGCAACGGAGCTGGGGAAGGGTTTGGAGCAAAGTCTTACGAAGAGCGTCTGAGGGAGTTTAGGGTTGAGGGGAATGCTCAGCCTGGAGAAAATGAGGCTCGGGGAAACTTCATGCCTCTCTGCGGCGCTCTGTAAGGAGGGTGGAGCCAGGTGGGGGTCAGCCTCCTCTCCCAAGTAATTTAGTGGCAGTACAGCAGGACAAAGCCTCAAGCTGTACTAGGGAATTTCTTCACAGGAAGAGCGACTGGGCATTGAAATGGGCTGCCCAGGGAGGTGGCGGAGTCACCGTCCCTGGATGCGCGTAAGGAAAAGCTGGACGTGGCACTCGGTGCCATGGCCTGGTTGCCACGGCGGTGTTCGGCCAGAGGTTGGGCTCCGGATGATGGCGGTGTCACTCCCAGCCCGCCTGTCCCCGCACCCCGCGCCGGGGGTGTGACAACAAAGAGCGGACAACGGGACGTGTCACGCGCCCGGCACACCCGCGGCGCCCAATAGGGAGCGAGGAGCCACCCACGTGACGGAGAGCGCGCGAGCGGTCAAGAGGGAAGGGGGGCTC